>CM076582.1:462812671-463046277 GCA_034641835.2 Pinus albicaulis
GATGGAAAGCTTGGAGATCATTAATACTATGAGGGGTTAATCTTTTAAACCATTTTCTTGTTTCTCCCCCTAAACGTTGAGCAAATAATCTGAGTTTAATGGTCTCATCATCTATCTCATTTCTATCAAAATAGTCATTCATCTTGTCCACATGTATTTGGGAAGTAATGGAACCACTAGCATCATATAATGGGATTTTGGACTGATAGTCTTGTGGCAGATTGGCTAAAGGTAAAGGAAGGACTAGAGGAGCATACCATGCTACCATGATAGGAGGTTGTGGAAAAAATGGGGGGTTTACAAGTGGAGGGTTTATGAACGGAGGGGGAGGATGGAATGGAGTAGTTTGAACAGTGGGTGTATGGATAAAAAAAGTACTTGGACCAGTAAAAGACTGTTGAGAAGATCTAGGATGAGAAAAACCAAAGTTATGAATGAAATGAAGGTCAGATGGAGTGGTTTCTCTGCTATCAGTGTGTTCACCACTGTGTTGGGGTGAGTGTGGAGGCTCAAGGTCTATCTGATCTATATCACCAAGTGAATTAGTTCTGGATGGGTTTCTTAAGTCAACTTGTGTATCTTGCAGAGCTAAGAGATTTTCAGGGACAGAGTTAGCTCTATGAATTGGTCTGACAATAGTTGAAGTATCGGATTTAGGAGATTTCCTAAGGATATTTTTTGGATTATCAATTATCTCAGGAGGATTTGGGTCAGGATAGGCTCTAGTATAAATTCTTATAGAAGCCACTATGTGGTGTTTTTAGACCCAATGATGAGAAAATTTCGGCCAAGTATGACAGTCTTTTAAAGGCTAACTAATCTTTTTCAAAGAAAACTGAATCGTCCAAGTATTCTTAACTAGGTTTGAATGATAAAAGGATAAAAGGGTTTCCAAGAGGAGTCTTAGGAAAAACCATTGGGGTCAGCAGGCCTACTAAATACCAATGGAGTCGCCAGGTGAAGGATTTTTACTTGTTTTCAAGGTTTGGTTGTTGTTCACCATCAACAATCAATAATAACCAGTCTTGGTGACACTTGTTTCATTCAGAAATAGGGGTTCGTTGAGTTGTGAAGTTATCTATTACTCAATAAATATCCCTAGTATGGTCGCCAATATGTTAGGGTCTCCGTAGTTTGCAAGATTGGCAAGAACAAACGCTGCAGAGCCTACATCAAAACCACTTTGGAATCCTAGAATCTAGCCCTCCTGGATTCAGAGAGGGATCTCTCTATATAAGTGTTTTCAAATATATTTCTTTAAAGCTTATGATATGATATTAGGCTAGTTATGAAGTACAAGGGTTTTGTTTGTTTTGGTTGGGTAGAATATCATCAAAATGAAGGAAGTCTTCTTGAAGGGTAAAGTTGTGAGCAGGTTGACAGAATGGCTCAGCTGATAAGATAAGTAAGAAACAATATCAATCCATTGGGCTATGGAGTCACACGAGGATTTAATTTCACAACAAGTTTCAAGAGTGGTCCATGGGGCAAGTTATTTATGTCAAAGGATCTCTTTAAGTTTATTTTGTGATATGGGACATTAAGAGGCGTGGTGAAAGAAGCAAACATATAAGAAAACAAAGGGCTGCTTAAGATCAAGTAAGCACTTTTAACCCAGCCTGCTTTCAGCATAATCTCAAAGGAAAACAGTTAAGATCAACAAAGAATAGCCTAAGATCAAGTAATAAATTTTAATCTACCCTACTTTCAGCATATTCTTTAAGGAAAAAATTCAAGATAAACATTAAAAGTAGCCTAAGATCAGGTAAGGACTTTTAACCTATCCTGCTTTTGACATACTCTTAAGGGAAAATTTCAAAACAGTTGTTGGAGAAAACACTAGAGGACAAGGCTAACCATATACTTCCCTATTTGTAACTTTACTTAGCATGTAATGAAAATATCATTCAAAAACAATATCTCAAGTTTTACTCAGCAAGACATGGGCTCACTAACATTCCTTGACTGGTTACACTATATTGAAATCATTCCCAAACACATATTTAGAAGAAAAAATAAAGATAAAGCTTATCAGTGAGATTTAGGGTACTTTAAAAGTAAATCCTAATCTATATTTGCTATTCTTTATCGAAGAAAAATGGACAGTATGGAAAACATGAGAAAAATGACAATTATAGTAAGAAAAACATCACCATTAACATAGACCAGGATCCCATAAATTAGCTTGTATATTTGATGTTCAAACCAGTTACAATCTTCAAGTCCAGTGGGTCTTTACAACTTCAAACTTCTCTTCTCAGCCTATCTTTCTTCAATTACAAAACAGAGCTTCAGCAGCCTCAATAGCTATTTACATTCAATGAGTATTCAACCAACATTATACATGGCTCCTCTTATGGTATTTATAGATGGACTGAGGAGGTGGAGTGAAAGGAATGTCTATTTGTTCAATTAATTCAGAGTAAATGCTTCTCGGCCTTTGGGAGGCCTTATGGAGAAGATTTCAGATTTTTAACTCTGTTTTAATCAAGTTTACATTAAATTTTATCTACCTCAGTCACTTTTGTTGACTTTGGAGGCTTTTGGTAGGCTAGAAATTACTTTTGAGTTGTCTTTGGCAAATATCTCTGATTGTGCATTCAATTTGTATTCTTTTGAGGAAAATGATCTTGTAGGTGGCATTTACGAGGATTAATTGCCTCACTGATGTGGCATTCGGACGCTCTCTTTGTTGATGCGTCTACTTTGTGGCTTCATGTGATTTTAGGCCTTGATCTTGCTTTAAGGAATTTATAATCAACCTCGGAGCTTTTTTTCCTTTTCTGCTTGTTGTGTGCTTTCCTGCTTGTTGTGTGCTTTTAATCATCTTTCCTTTGGTCTTCAGCCTTTATTTCTTTCTTTAATCACTGCATTTTATCCATACTTTGCTTGGTTTTAGCCTTTAACCTTTTGTCTCTTAGCATTCACTATCTCTTCCTTTTTTTCTGTGGACAGGTGTCTTTGGCATGCTAAGGGTTTGATTGTATAACCAATGCTCATGAGGCACCGGTCAAACCCTAAAAACTCCTTTTTTCATGATTTTTATGTTGTTTGGGCCACGAAGGTTGTCACCTCTAACCCTGTTTCTTTATGAACCATGAGAAGGCTTTTTGGCCTTAAAACTATTATCGAATCCTGCATAAAACAAACAAAAACATTAATAAAACCTGCAAGGGAGGGGCTGAATGATATCAGAGATCAGAAGGAGGTAGAAGGAGTAGTGAAGTGGAAGGAAAATGCATGGAGGGAACAGAAATACGAAGAAAATGTGTTAAAAATTGAATTATGGAATGGAAATATAATAGTGGTTTTGAAAAAACCTTCGGCGGTTTTCGTGCAACATCCAAGTGGTAAGTGGTTTTGCGCGTTTTGAACGTGATACCACACAGGGTATGAAAATTTTCAACCCTAAAACTGCCTGATTCGCATAGATTCGGGTTGTTAAACCCTAACAGCAAAAACTATGTGAAATTGAATGTGGTTCTTTGGATTTGGGGGTGTAGATCCAACGGCCACAGGGGAGCGTGACAGATGGAAGGTGCTCAAGGGAGGAGGCAATGGAAGCCAGGTGGCAAATGTAGATCAGACGAGAGGTAGAGTAGTGGGAGGTGGGCCATAATGCTAGCGTCAACTCTTTTGTTTGGTAGCGGTATGTTATGTGCAATGGGTTGTTTGATCGAGTTAAACGAGAACCGTTGGATGAGATGAATCAATGGTGGAGATGCATTTGTGTAGATGCATGAGAAGGGATGGTCGAGCGATCAGAGGATGGGAGGGAAGGTGTGATGACCTTCAGATTGATGAGATCGATGGTCAAGATCGCCTAAGGGAAAAATATAGTGCGGAGGAAAAAGAATGAAGAAGTGCGGCTTAAGGGAAAAAAGGGAAGGTTTTATGGGAGAAGAGGACTATGAGTGGAGTATGAAAAGAAAGGGGAAAGGGCTAGGAGGAGGGGTGAAGGAGGTGGCAACGGAGCGTTGACAACCATTGATCTTGGTAGATTAACGGTGCAAGTAAAATACGCTAGTCCTCAGCTTTGTTGTTCAACCTATAGTCACTATTGGTCAAATAGCTATTTCAATAGGATCCTCTGCCCCCTTTTTGACATCTATGGTTACTATAATTCCACCATTGAGTGGAAAATCTATGGTTTCCTCCGTGCCTGGGGGGTAGTCTAATCCTCTTTACATACCTCCCCTCTCGGGTGGGGGGCCACTGAACTCTGGACCTATTCCTTGGGCGGGACATCCTAATGCTAGTCTAAGTGGGACATGGTCTTCACAACAGGTGAACAAAAACATAGGCGCCATTCCTTTGAGTGGTCAACCTACTTAAGCCACATTAGTATTTCACCAAACCCACACTCCGTATTCTTAGGTTTAGTAGCCCCTTTAGCAACCGAATGTACCATATTCGTATGTTTAGCAACCTAACATCCCTCATCAGTATGTTCGATAGCTGAACATACAATATCCGTATGTTCCTCGACCAAGCACCTCTCAATAGTATGTACAACAACCCCAGCTTCCCACAGGTGCTATTGCAACTAACCTTCAGTTTGGTCCTTACACTCAATCTAGTCTGAATCTCCCTCTGGGTCAACCTCATGCTGAGTACCAACCATTTCCTCATGGTCAGTACCAGCAACCCTAGCCCGGGCCTCAGTCTGGTGCTCTATATCAGTAGATTCTTCATTACTAACATGCCCAATTAGGGCCTCAGGCTAGACCATATGTTCAACAAGGACCATAGGATCGACCCCATGTTCATTAGGGACCACAGGATGGACCTCATTCTCAGCAAGGACCTCACCCTAGACACTATATCCAACAAGGTTTGCAACCTCAAATCCAACAGGGGATTTATCAATAGCCCCAGCAGGGTCCTTATGTTCAGCAACAGCTGCAGCAAGGTACTTACTAGCAATGGGGGAAATATGCCTATTCAGGACAAAATCTTCCCTATTGGGGGCAGAATCCATATCAATCAGGTTGTAACCCCCGCCCTTTCTCTCCTCATTATCCTCCCTTGCCATTTTTGGCTACATTGGAATTTCCGGATGTGTAAAAGCTTACGAATGACCCCATCCAACATTAGTTGCATTGGATGCCAATTATGACCAAGATCCTAGGAGACTGTCCTAAATTTGAAGACAAGTTCGGGGAAGACCCCCAAACCCATGTCATGACGTACCACTTATGGTTCTATTCTAATTATTGGGATGATGATTCTATTTGTATTCTTATTTTCTAGCATACTTTAACCATTACTATGGCCAAGTGGTATATTGAGCTCCCTCAACGAATTTTATTTGATTTCAACTCTTTAGCTATGGCTTTCCTCACTCAATTCCATTTACCTGCCTGGTACAAAACCAACACCCACCTCCTCAATTCCTTGAAGCAATCAACTGTAACTCATTTTTGGGATCACATTCAAGAATGGCGACATCATCGTCACCTCATAGAAATTTGAGATCCCCAATGAGATGTTGACTGAATGGTTTAGGAAATCATTCACTCCTAGGATTGCTAAAGATATTTCCATGGGGTGATGTGTAATAGCAGAAGAAGTCATTTCTAGAGCCCAATACCTCAATTTGGTTTATTCCCAATCCAGGACTTTATCGAGCTCTTTCCTGATGCACCACAACCTTCAATTGATCTGGCCTCATCTCAGTGTCCTGCTACGCCTCCAGTTTATGGCGTTATCAGGACGTTGGATCATACTGATAGTAGTGCACCCAAAACATCTTCAAAGTGTAAGTCCACTACTACCGCTATGCCCTCCACTCCTTCCAATAACCATAAGAATATTGGTAAAGCCTCCGAGGTAAATGTTGTCCAATGTACTACAGCAGACATGTCCTCGAAAGGTAAGAAAAAGGGTAAATGAAAATCCAAATTTGAAAACCCTAAAGATGATTCGAAAATGTCATCAACTGAAGATAATTTATATGTAAGCCTAAATATCCTTTCCTAATATGTGATGATGATAATTACACCAAGGATTGTCCTCGACGTGCAGAATTTTCCCATCTTCTCAAAGGCACACCTAGGACTCTACATGTCTTGAATTAACATTTCCCCTCTTAGCAGACGCAAATGGTAGATCGACCCTAATTGTCTGGAAACTCTCTTGTTTTCATGTTTGGAATGAATCCTATCGCTATTACCACGAGATCGAAAGACTAACTCAATCCATCGAAGGCTCCTATGGAACCAAAAGTTGCAGATCACCCTTCCTCTTCCATACCTCCTACTTCTGGTCCTCTCCATATTTAGAGACCTAGTAGTGAATCCATTGTCTAGCCACCCTAAAAGGTGTTCTTTAGAAATATTCCTATAGTCTGAATGTGAGAGATGTAGAACACTAAAATATTGTAGAGGATCTAGCTCAAGTGCCTTCGGTGATGTCAACTTTGGAGGTCCTTTAGTCTTGTCCATTACAATGGAAGGCACTACTTTCTGATACTGGATGGATTGATCTTGTAGATTCTAATATCATTACTTTCGATCTTGAGAACTTCGTTCCTCGCCTCCCATCTCAGGTGGATTTTATGATTCAAGTTACTGCGATGGGAAAAACATTCATAGGATTGTTGTTGATTAAGGTGCTTCAACTTAAATCATGTCTATCACATGTTGGAAAGCCATTGGATTGCTTCCATTGAGTTAGTCCCTGAATACCTTGGAAAATTTCAATAGTAGAGGTTCTCGATCGTATGGTATTCTCAAATCATTACCCATCCCGTTGGAGTGAAAAATGGTAACTTTAGAATTTGAGGTGGGAGATTCCAACTTGAATTATAATCTCCTTCTTGGATGCAGTTGGACTCATCCCATGGTTTTCATGGTCTCCACCCTTTTTCATATCCTTTGTTTTCCTCATTAGGGAAAAATAGTGACTGGGAAAAATCGTGACTATCAATCAGTTAGTTTTATTTTCCTCTAGTTCTTCCACAGGAAACATTCCATATGTTGGGAAGACCGCTACCCCCTATAAGAAAATTGGGTTGGGTCTATTCAAAGACTCGTGCCTTATGGGAATTTTTTCACTCCTGCCTCTGAATTTTTCCATTGTCAATATGATATCATCTGGTCACAAACCACAGATTGTTCATAATCCTAATCAGCTCGAAAGTTTTGGTGACATTATGCATTTGAGCACTGTTGAACAATTGTATCAAAGTGTTCTCATGGCTTCTGAGGCTTCATCCAAAACAAACGACCATTTGGTTTCCTCTCTGGACACATATGCACAGTCTCCCTAGTTTGTTTCTTAGGAATCCGATGATCCCTTGAATGAGAATTTTCCCACCGACAAGAGTATAGTGGAGGTAATGTCTCTTGAAGAAAATCAATGGGATGATGCACATCACCGTTCCTTGTTTCTCCCAACCCTAGGTGACATCTATGATAGTATATAATCCCATGCTTCGTCTGTACCAACTGGCCCATTTCAGAATTCGATCTTGATTCATGAAGTGTTGTCTGAAGGGAACATGGGAAATATTACTCTGACCATTCCAATCGACAACTTTGTCAAACCAGGGATTGTCAAGAATGTCTTTTTCTTGGTTTCTTGTTCTCCCCATGAGCTCAATATTTACACTAATTTCCTGAAAAAGCGTGACCCGCCCACTCCCTCTGACCCTATTCTTACCATTTGTTCAATTTCTCATTGGGGAATTATTTCCATGCTTCATAACCCTTACTCAGCTAGGAGCCATGGGAAATTCACTATTGTTGTGAATTTTCTGAGAAAATTGGCTAAGGTAATGCCTACACACAATATCAATGGTATAACTGTGGGTTTATTTATGTTAATCATGATAGAAATTAGTCATCTGAGCTTATTGTTGAACTCTATCTAAAAAAATATTACACTTAATCATGATTTTGATACTTGTACATTAGTGTTTTATTCATTAGTGTGCTTTGATTGGGTTTTTGGTGTGATTTTTTGATTTTTATACATGTTTCCTCTGCTCACCTTGTGTTTCACTTGGTTTGAAAATGTAATCGAATCATTACATCAGTTTTGCTAATGGCACTTGCCGTAGCACAAGGAACCTATCTTCGGCAGCATGGGCACTCTTTTCCCCTGATGGAAAGTTGATTAATTTACAAGGTATATGCATCGAAAAATTTCATTCCTAGACTTCAGATATATAGATACATTCACTCTCCTTTTTATAGATTTTGTATCCTTATCATGATGTCTCCTTCATATCCCCTATATTGTCTTCAATGAATCCAACAAGAAGTTATATTCAAGTTTCTTCCTTACAAGTTAGGTTTGGTTCCATGTTGAGAAACCAATAAGCTAGCAATTTTGAGTTGATTTCCCTTACCTGATAATTTATTGTGAACATATGTTGGCTTATTATTACTTTTATTATGTTCTCTTCGTTAGGAAATTACCAAAACACATAACATGAAGATCACAGAAATAAAATTAATACAAGATAGATGATGCAAGCTAGGGGAAAACACTAGTAGGGGGAAAACTTAACCAAATTCTCTTCTTATAGAATCAGATCAAAGTGAGAAATCCAAGACCCAAAAGTCCAAGACCAATACTTCCTACAAGACCCAAGTTGGCCCTCCTTCAAACCTTCATCAACCAAGCCAAATCCAACGAAGTCAACATGGTCAAAGCTCTTCAATTCTGGTCAAAATATGATTTTCGGTACTTGTAACCGATTTGAAATTTTTGTCCCCTACAACTTTCAGAACTTTTTGCATGCATGGTAGAATTAGGGCACAATATCACAAAAAAATTCCTTCTTCGACCTTCCTCTCTCTCCTTTGACTTTCATTATTCTTTCCTTGTTTCTTCACTTGTCTTCTTGTTGTTTATTGCACAAAAAATGAATTTTTGAATTGGTGCTACAATGAGGTTGAAGTGCTCTTACATATTCACATCGAGGAGGTCAAATTTGTCCCTTTTAGGTCCGACTTGTCCAAGAAAAGCCAACATGACTCATGGGTGACAAAATGACTCTTTTGACCCAAATAAAATTAATTTTCTTGTTTCTTTAAAAATTCCAAATTGGACTTGATTCAAATACAATAGATTGACTCATGAAACAATTCCTTTTGACTCAATAAACAATAGAAGCATGAAGAATGTGCTTAACTAATGAAATAATAATAAAAAAATTTACTTCTCTTCTTTACGTTTTCTCATGAAATACATAATGATACAAGTTCAATGACAATTATGAAGACTAAACCTAGTTACATTTTTCAATAGGAATGATGCCCCTTATTGTATGTCGATGTAACATGCTAAGGTCATGGCCTAAATGGAGGTGATACACATATGTACTAACAGTGAATTTTTGGAAATGATGTGTTGTTTTTTGGATGGAACTATATATCTGAGGAGGATTAGAGAGGGGGAGTGTGCCCCAAGTTTTGAGCATGTTATGGACATGCTGGATCTATCTGGTGTAATGAACTCCAAATAGTTTCATGATGAAAATATTACATGATGGTATACATAATATGATTATGCATATTTCTATGTTTGGTGTTGTCACCATTTGTTGTTTATTGGTTATCTTGTTATGGAAAGAAGGGTTGAATATAGTGGGATAAAGGAAATGTTGGTGCGTCAATCTCACTTGGTACTAAATATGTGAGTCAAAATTTTTTCTCCTCGAATATACCTTTCTAATGAGCTATCACATGCACCATAAAAAGAATGCATTCCAAAGTTATGACCATGGGAAGTTGATGTTGCAACTTACCCCATCAGGTCCCATAAGACTTTGGCGCTTCATCACCTAGGGTTAGGGTTTTGGATGCTTAGAGTTTATCATTGTTTCTTCATGATAAAAATTCCTTTGAGCCCCATTGTAACATTGTAACATAGTTCAAGAAGGTGAGTAGTTGTCACATATTTTCTCAAATATTATCTGCCACTCCTCGAGCTAGTTTCCCTTCATTCTACATGTAAAGGGTTTCAACATTTATATTTATTAATTGAAGTTCAATTTCACTCTATCTCCATGTCTCTATTTTAAATCTGTATTTAATTTTTTTCCTTCATAAATTCAAATTAGTAAAGGTGGGAATGGTGCCCCTTGCGGGATGTGTATGAAGGATGCTAAGGCCATGCCCTAAATGGTGGTGATACACATATGTACTAAGGGTGCATTTTTTGAAACAATGTGTTTTTTTTTGGCATGGCACTCTCCATCTGAGGAGGATTATAGAGGGGGAGTTTTCCGCAAGTTTTGAGCACACTATGGACATGTTGGATGTATCTAGAGTAGTGTGGATGTATCTAGAGTAGTGGAATCCAAACACTTTAATGATGGCAATATTACAGGATGCTATACATAATATAATTATGCATATTTCTATGATTGATGTTATCAACATCTGTTGTTTCTTGGTTATCTTTTTATAGAAAGAAGGGTGGAATAAAATGGATAAAGGAAATTGTGGTGTGCTAATCGCACATGGAATTCCATATGTGAGTCAAAGTAAATAAATGTATAGGTTCTCAAATAGGTGTCACCATACCAAGGAGTGGCTTGGGCTATAGTAAACATATGCTCATCTAGACGAGAATGTGGTTCAACAACATAATGATCAAGGGTTGTTGAGACAAGTAGGATGATTAAGTGGATCATCCTCATGGTGATTTGGAGTGATATAGGACTCTAATAGTTCCTAAGATGGAAAAGAACAATAATACTACAATTCACACTACTAGATAAAATATGAGGTTTGGAGATAATTTCTTCTTTTGAATCTTAAAACATAAATGCCCCTTACTCAAACATTGTTCAACAATATAATGACCACAAGGTGAACGTGGTTTGGATTCCTAAATTTGAAATAAGGGGAGATTAAACAAATCTACTTGATTGTGAATAAAGTCATTTGTTTGCACAACATATTAGTAAGAAAATAAAAACGATAATGCATATAATGAAAATGTGAAAGGATTAAAGACTTAATAAAATTCTAGGGGGCATTATGAGTAGACCAATTAAACTCTATCTTCAAGTACAAATAAAGTTTTTTCATGAAAGGTCCACTAAAAATGTCAATGTCGGGTCCAGTAAAAATGTCCCAAGTCCCCACACTCAATAGAGTTCCTTTGAAAAGCAATTTATGAAGAATGAATTCAAACCACAGTCAATACAGCTTCTTCCGAAAGCAATTAATTAGCAATAAAGTATCGGATTTCACCATAAAGTATTGGATTTCACCATAAGTCCCAGGTCCCCACACTCAATAGAGTTCCTTCGAAAAGCAATTTATCAAGAATGAATTCAAACCACAATCAACACAGCTTCTTCCGAAGGCAATTAATTAGCAATAAAGTATCGGATTTCACAATAAGTTTCCACTTGCTAGACACTGATACTCTGCGAGAGAGACTTGCAGCATGCAGCAGCGAAAATACTTTAGATGTCCTTGCAAACCCGTTCCGATGGATCCAAACAAATTTGGTCTATAATTCCTCTAAACATATTTTTAGAAATTCAAAATTACGTCCATACGTTTATTCATAATTTTCTCTTCTACCACATGTGGAAGAACTACAAGGTTTGTCTTTATTGCTGTAAAGGGAAGATAGAAACTAGTTACAGTAAAAGCCTGCTTCAGTCCTCTGCAAAACTTCTTCATATAGGCTGTATACGTCGAACACGTTTCATAGTACCATGTGGAATTGACGATGCCATTTCACACATATTTGTGAATTTAGATGCAAATTTCAACATGGGTGAAAGTGTGTTTGAATCTTGTTTTTGATGGTAGAAATGGATTCAGCACACCCAAAATCTTGAAGTTTGAGAGCTGTAACCTAGATTTAAGAAAAATTCTACTTGATTTTATCAAAATTGGTCTGAATTTCCATGATTTTTGGGACAAATTTGTACCCATATAGAAATTTACTCTTCCCGTATAAATTTTTGTAAATCCAGGTTACCTTCAAAACTTCAATATTTGTGGTGCCCCAAATGTTTTTGATGGTGCTGAATCAATTTCCACTACCAAAAACAAGATTCAAACACTCCAACATTTTTGGCAAAAAAACCTCTAACCTTCAATAATTTCAATATCTCATCTTCCTCATACCTATTTTTTTGTTTTTATTTTAATGTAAATAGTAACCTTACACATACACAGTTAATTCCACACTTAATTAATTATCAATTTTATAAACTGAATTAAAATTGATCTATTTAGATAGAATCATGAGATGATAAATGAAATCACAAGAATGACAAGATGAAGTACTTATATTCCAATTCAAATCATAATAATATATATAATTAAAATAAATCTTCCGGAAAATCACATGAGAAATATTTGAACTGACATTCAAATATATATATATAAATTAACTAATAAAAGGTCAAAGCCACTTTCTTTAAAGATGCAACACATTTAAATATTCAATCAGGTGGATATCTCTTGTCCAATAGCCTTCCCATTAATCGCATTATTCATGTCGACCATGTTAAGCACTATCCAACCCAACGATGCTTATGAAAAGTTCATAGAGATAAAATCACAAACAAGCCTAGGCTTAGGCTTATCTTTTAAGTGTATTAAAAATATGATCAATGATTATTGTTTTAGTAAAGTATATATGTTTTTGTAAACTTAGTAGTCAAATCAGTACATGGAGTTGAGTTCTTTTTCTCACAAACAAGAGAGTCTCATTTACCAATTTGGTGTCTCAAGTCACCTTAGAATTAAATAATAATAATAATAATATATTCATAGATTATGAGAATTTATAATTCCGAGATATAAGAAAACTTTCTCTAATTATATATAAATTCCAAAAGAACTTTTATGAAATAGTTATTGATCTGTTTTATCTAACCTAAATATAAATTATTTAATCTTTTTATTATATTTAAATAAAAAATAGTTAAATATTATTAAATTTTAAAAATTAATATTAACATAAATTCATCTCAATTAAATATTTTTTTGAAATTTTAAGGCATTAAATTTTTAGGTATAAAAACTTTTTTTCATGTTTAAAAGCATAAAAGAGGCTTGTATCTATAGAGATGACTCTAGTCTTGTTTCAATCATGGATGGTTGAAAAATTTGTAGATGATAAACATAATATATGTATATGTTTATATCAATCTGATCATTTAAAATTTATTTAGTTTCCTTGGTTGAAAGTATAGAGATTATTTACTAGAAGGATTAATTTCAATTTATGTTTTTATTATTATTATAAGCACAAAATTTGTACATGATCAAAATTATATATATCTATATGTGTTTAGGACTAATCCAATCACTCTAAATTTACTCAATTTTCTCATTAGATTATAATTGTACAAAGTATTATCGAAAAGTATCAATGTCCAACTATCTTGACTGGTTTTTAATATACTGACACAATTTGTAGATGATCAAAATTATGTATAGGCATACATATGAGATGAATGTGGTAGTTTTAAGTTTTTTTAATTTGTTGAAACATAGAGAATATTATTCAAATGTATATTTTAAGAGTTACACTAGGAATAATTCAAATAGAATTAAAGTAATAATGTTTAATGATGAAAAACGTACATATAAATTACTACATTTTCACTTAAATCAATGTATTGAATTTAGTATACATGTCAATTTATATTTCTATTTCAATTTATAATACATTTTTTTTAGTGTAAATGTGAATTTATAGGTACTTGATCTGTATCGTAATAACTATTTTAATAATTTATAGTCAATTTTAGTGATTAATAAGCATATCATCAATAATTAATAATTATGCTTCATTACCTCCACTTTATTGATCACCAAACTTTATTTTATTTTATAAACTAGTAATCCATTAATTATATCCACTCATTCCAATTTCAATAAATATTAATTAGCTTTAGCGAGGCCTTCTACTAACCCACTACTTTGAGATTGATAGCCTCACCTAACAAAGCTTTTCATTTCCACCCACCATTTAAATTTGACACCTTTATCATACTTATTAGTATTTTAAAATATATTAAAGGAGACGAGTCTAATCTATATTAAAATATGGTTCACCATTGTTGACCTTAGTTTACAATGGTTGATCATTGCTAACCATTGTCAACCATGGTTGACCATGATTACCATGTTGAAACATGTTGACCATAATTGAACATGGTTCACTACGTTTAAACATTTCTATTGTTAACCATTTTCACCATGCTAGACCTTAGTTTTCTATGTTCTCTGTGGTTGCATATAGTTGCCTATTGGCAATCGATATCCATGTTTGACCATATTTCTCCATGGTTGAAAATGGATCTCCTATGTTTGTCACATTTTGATGTTGGGCTATATTCAACTCATTGCAATGTCAAACAATGGTTGTTATATTGAGACATTGGATAAATACTATGCAATTTCAATGACACAACATGTTTGTTACAATGTGGCATTGGTTTGTTTATCATGTTGGTTCAGTTCTCACATTGTGATGCTATGTTTCTTGATTTCTCTTTCCAAGCATTTATTTTTCATAGAAATTTCACATAATATTTTTTACACGACCACATTATGCTATTAGTTTGTAATGTCACATGTGAAAATGTTTGGCACATTGCGACATTAGAGAGAATGCAACAATGTCACAGTGTTATATAATTTTTTTATGTAATATCTCCACATGTTTTGATGATGTAAATAAATGTATTTTTTATTATAGGTTGTTGATATGGATACCCATGACTCTTAAGGCTGGCAAGCTAGATATTTTATCATGCGGCCTGCATGCCCATGAAGTTATTTTTAGCCATGTTTTGAGGTCATTATGTTAACATTGTAAATTTATACATATTTTGAAATTAATAAAATAAGGTTGGTTGCAGATTCCACTCCATGGAAAGAGAATGGGGGACAACAACTCCATAAAAAATGCAACGATTGGGTATTTTTGTTGAAAGGCGTACCTTGGGCTCATGTGGGTTCTAAAGGGTGCCACGTGGCAAGCTAGGGCCATGTATATATTTAAAGAAGTGCAATTTGTATTTGCGGGGTATTCATTTTTAGTTAATAGTAGAAGGGGTTACTGATTGGTCAGTGAGTTCTAAGATGGACTACAAGATTAACTGATGGCCAGCGAGTCCTCAGGTCGGATGCTAGACTAGCTAAGGTGTAGTTATTAAGTTAACTGTGTTTTGTGGATGCATCATGTGTATGATGTGAGCCCCTATGCTTGCTATAATAGTTTGGTGCTTGGAGGGTTTGTTGACTCTCATTGTGGCTTGGCATCCATGGAGTCCTGGTGGTAACACGGTAGCGGTTTTGGGCATAGAAGGTTACTAGAGCCCTAGAGAAGCATGAATTTTGGGTTGGCACCTTGAAAATTAGCTTGGAGGGTGCTTGGATCCCTAGAGAAATATGATTGTTTAGTTGGCACCTTAGGTATGAATGTGTTGTTATTTTCGGTTACCATTTCCTTTTGAGTGGTTTTCCTAGATCAGGGGGTGACCTGATGGTTGAGGTCATGAACCACTAGGTTTATGACTAGGTGGAATGTGGAGAGCTGATAGCAAGTTAGTTTCTATTACCATATAAGTTCCTAATATATATATATATATATATATATATATATATATATATATATATATATATATATATATATATATATATATATATATATATGACATGCTCAAAAAAATTGTTTATGTTAAAACCCTAGTTTTAGGGGTTCTAGTTAATGGCTATTAATCTGCATCTATTTCTGGTGCTTATTGTGTTTCTATGATTTATGTGTGAAAATGATTGCGTTCAGGTATGTAGCAGTTTCAATAATAATAATTATAACAACCAAACTTGGGCTAAAAATTATGCATGAATAATGTAAGAATGCTTCCACATTTAATCTAATTTAATTTAATTTTAATTACGTAGCATTGATTATTGTAGCGTTTCCCAGCTAGGGGCTAGGGAAACTATAGTTTGTTTGTCCTGTAATATTAGATTGCAACAATTTTTGTAACATTGTGATGCAAGATAAATTGCAATGTAATGTTACATTGCAACAATGTTTGTCACATTGTATCAACAAACAATTTCTTTCACATTGTGACGTTGGATAAATTTCTATAACATTTCAACATCATGACATACTTTTCACAATGTAACAATGGCTCGTTTTTCATGATAGTTCGTTTGTCGAAATCTGATGTTAGTTTTTTTCATTGCATTGTGCAAGAATTTATTACCTATCAAGTCCACAATTTTTTACACAACCACATGATGCCATTATTTTTGTAACGCCACATTGCAACAAAGATATTTTTTTAAGAAAAATGCAACATAGACTTTCTTTTTTCATTGCACGTTCATATAACTTTATTTCAAATTATGATGCTATTTTTGTAATATGACATTTTCATGCTGTGTAATCTTCATCATATGGACATTTCTATTCTATTTCTTTTTTTCAATTGCAATGTAGGATTTTTGTTGCTATGTCACACTGCTATTTTTCATCATATTGTCCCATTATTTGTTTTCATAGAAATTGCACACCATTTTCTTATACACTTGCACCAAGATGTTAGTTTTCTAATGTGATATTTTGATGTTTTTATTCATCAAAGCACAATGCCTATTATTGTTGCTAATCACAATGAGGAATTCATTTTTATCATCACATTGTCTCGACACTCATTGTCATAGCAATTTGGACAACAATTTTTTCTCTCGACACAACTAGATTCCGATGTTAGCCTTTGTAATATGAATTTGTGACGACCATTTTTTAGTTTCCTTCCAGTTAAAATAATGATATAATAGTAATATCATTATTAATTTTTAAATAGAATTGTAAATATAATATTGTAACTATTGATATGAATAGATGTTAGTGTCGTATCAAGCCTTCATGAAACTTTCTAGAAAAATTGGTCTTTCTTAATTTTTATATTACTTTCTATTTGGTATCAATAAGGTTTAATATCTTTGCCCATGTGGTGTAGAGTAGTCGGTGACGGTGTGCACTGTTAAGGCACTCTGTATGCAAGGTCACTAGTTCGAAATCCATGGGTTTAGGATTAGTCTAAACTACCAAAAAAATGCTTAATATCTTTAACATGATAAATATGTTTAATAAATTTATGATTGTTGTTTTGTATACTTTACTATCTTAATTATATTAATATTTTCGTTTTCATTATAGAATGGTTAATATTTATCTTGGTTATGGGATGTCCCTTCATTTTGTTATGGATATTTACTCGAAAGGAAAAAAAAATTGTCCTTTAAAATTAAAAAAACATGTATGAAGGCTTGAAACAATATGTCTAACGGTAACACCTATTCATATCAGTGATTATAATATTATGTTTACAATTCTGTATAATAGTATTAGTATTCTATTAATATTAATATTAAAAACACAAATCGTCGAGGGGTAGTTCAATTGTGGATCTTCATGAAAATGAGTGTTATATACAACGAGATTTTAGATTCAAATCCCTTGAATTTACCCATGGCCACATGTTGTTGGTGGTATGGTTCACCTAAGGGTTAATGTAGTAGTGGTCAAAATCCAGCCCATATTAGGCAAATAAGAGACGAGCCTACTTGTCAATTTGTCTAATCAAAAGAAAAATATATATTAAAAACATAATAATAATATCATTATTATTGAAATTAAATAGTAATATAATATAAAATAAATACTAACATATTCATACAAATTCTATAATTAATTATAATTATATTAATATTATCTATGTTATTATCATTATAAATATTAATATTAATAAAAAAAGTAACATTAATATTACCTATTATGGTTTACCTTATAACCCTACCCTACCACCTCGAATATGCTCTTCTCAAACTAAGGATGGACAAGTGAGAACTAGTATTCAAACCAAGAGGAAACGATCCCCCAATTCAACGATCCTTGTTGAATTTTTCCACAAATATATTTTATTTGAACGTTGATGTGAAAAAATATATCCAATTTTGATGAAATATATTTTTTAATTTATAAATTCTCGAAATTTCATTTATAATTATGATAAATTTGTTTAATATTGTGTATCCATTAATTTATTGATGAAATTGTAACTTCGAGAACCTAGAATTGAAGGTGGGAAATTCTTTGATGGTGAGGTGCTTTAATTGTTATTGAATTGTTGTATATGGTCGACATGATTATAATATACTTCAAATGTTTCTTATTGGCTCTCTTAATCAACTTCTTGATTGTAAATATGAATTGTTTACAAAGATTAAGGTTGATACTTAAGTTACATCTCCACTCCATCATTTGATGGATCAAGTTTCTATTCTTCAGGAATATTTAAAATGGTCATGGCTTCGAACTGAATGGTAAATGTTTTTCTTACAATTGCTTCATACCAATTTATGAACGGTGAAGGTCATTGTTTAAGTTATGCCTTACATTTATCTTGAAATGTTATTTGTATTTTTGAATGGAATTTTAAGATGTTTATATTTTATATAGAATGTTGCCATGAAAATTATGGAAATATAGTAAAATATCTTGGTTAAGAAAAAATGTATGAATAGATTTGAATTTTTGTTTTATTAGAGGTTATAATGTAAATTATTTACTTATGCATAACTGAAAAAATATTAATTTTGTAAAAATATGATTGGATAAAGATAGGTTGCATTATCCTACATACTCACAAGAACGTAAGTAATGGGATGATGACCAACTAAGATAATCGATCATGCAGATGCATGCATTTTGGGTGCCATCCAATGGGATTCTAGGTGCATGTAGTCATTTGGGCAAAATCCAGTAGTGATGGAGAGAGAAATTGAGAGGATGAGGCTATTAATAGAAAAGTTAATAGAGTGAAACTAAAATGGTAGATGTAAGATAACATGTAGTAGGATGGAAATTAAATGTTGTGGTTATAAGTGATGAAGAAATAGATATTGAGTGGAAGGAAGTGGAAGGTGTTGGAGCGTAGATTCTAACAAACCTGGGATTCGTTGCATAGTTGGACAACAAAACTCACTCAGCATTGGCCCTTTCGGGAACACCCATAGAGGGGATGATTTATCATCCGAGATGCTAATGGGTGAATGTCAGAACCAAGTTTCCGCATTATAACGGGATTGTTAAGATATTAAGGCACTAAACACAAATGTACAACGTAAGGTTTAGAAACCCATTGCACAAACACTTAGCTATCATCTTGGGACTATGCGCCATGCAGAACCTCCGGGCTCTTGTGTTCAATGGTTACTGAACAAGTCACAAGTGAATGTATGTTAAAGTTTGATCTGAGTTATGCCTCTCATCATTTTGGTCAACCTCAACAGTGCAAGGCACTGTTCGTTATGAGGACATTGTAAAGTACGAATTCATTACCATAAATTTATCTAAAATGGCCATTCCAGACATTGAAACATACTTAAGAGCAATAGAAAGACATTATACATGTATTAAACCATCACATCATAACCAAAGAAAAATACACATGCATTGAACAATATGTCATAGATAACCCAACCATCCATTATATTACTTCATCATAAATAAATGAAGGTGTGAGGCACTAAAACATAGATGTTATGTAATTTGACTCACCAACCAACATTCCTTGCTTAGAATTCAAAAGAGACAAATTATATAGCACAAAATCATACAACCTTTACTATATATGTATTTTTTCCCTACATCATCGACTACAAAGCAACTACAAACTCAAACGCTAACATTTAAAACTAATGACACAAAAGGAAGATAATTTCATGGAAATACTCCCATCTTCAGTAGCTACAGTTTGATCATCCATCATCCCACCATTCAGTCTCCTAATATTCTACCCAATACTCTATCTGTCTCGAGCCTCTTCCTTTATCATCTCTTTGTGGCTTTCTAAAGCCTCTCAATATTCTCCTCCACTTCTCCAGCTATCCCATTGGCTCGCAAGACGTTAGGATAATTTTTGAAACTATCCCTTAGTTGTCCCATGTCTATTGAAAATATCCCTTGCTTGTTCATTCCACTTCGCCGACCTTCCTCTATATATAAATATCTCTAACTTCCCTTTCCATAGCATCCCTGTCCTCCGTTTCCAACATCTGCAAAATCATAACTATATAATCTTCTTTGAACACATCCCCCTCTCTCTTGATGTTTCCATGTTCTTCCTATGTGGTCCCTTCCTACACCACACCTCTTCTTCTTGCGTCAAATCCTTTTTTTGTGCACCATATGCTCATTTTCCAATGCTTCACTATCCTTTTATGTGGTGACCTACTTTAACAAAAACTTTAAAAAAAATTTGGCCTCGAACAATCTCCCAAAAAAATCATTTAGCTCATCCTGAGGCACTGAACCCCTTTTTTGTGCAAAGAGTTTCTCTTATCCATCCTTATGTAATTACTTAAAGGATTCGTCTAGAAGCTCAATATTGGCCTTAAGTTCCTCTCTTTCACTAGTAATCTTGTGCAATATTCCAGTGGTCAGATCCTAGTTGCAACACCAACATTCTTGCTACTTGGTCTTTGGACACTTTGCAACAACTCATTACATGCATCTGTAATTTCCAATACCTAATATTGAAGGTCATTCCAATGATTCACATCCTCACAGAGATTATCACTCTTCTCCTTGAGTTGTAAATTTTCCTATACCAGACTTCTCTTATCAGAACAACTAATTATACCTATTCTCTTCTCAATCTGTCACATTCGCTCATTAACCTTCAATGTTTGATTAGTGGCCTACTCCATAGCTGGAAATTTCAAAATACAGCTCCATAGTTGATCACCTCACTCAACTAGGTTTCAACACTATCTCTCATATTCATCCAATTTATCCTTGGATTTTTGAATTAGTTTCCCGCACTTATGTTCTTATGGCAGTCTCTGTGGTTTCAAATGCGCCTCAAATTATATCACTTATTCCTTTAGACCTTGTGTCACCTCGTTGATTTTTGTTTCCATGTACTTGGCTAGAATGGAGTTGTTGATCAAACATTTTATGAGCTCCCAATAATCTTGTGCTAAAGTGGTGCACCATTATGTTTTGTCGTCTACTAGTTGTTCTTTCTCTTGGTGCAACTTCTCCTAGGTTATTTTCATCTCTTCTAATTCTTCCCTCATCATTTTCAACTTCTCATGTGACTCTCGCACTATGTTAACTCTTATAAGTCTATCCATGTCATTATTAGGTTGATTTGAGCTAACTCTTCTGAGTAAACTCTCCTATGTCTATCCATGCCATTATTAGGTTGATTTGAGCCATATATATAATATTGGATACACATCCCCATCCCATACCTCGACGAATTTGTTAGGAAAGAATAAATTTACACTTTTTTTACTCGAGAAAAGGTGCTTTAGGCACATATTGATAGAACTAGGATTGAACCCATGAAGTGTGTATTCCTCCAAATTTTGACAAAACCACCTATAGGGTCAACTTGGTGCCAACTCACTGTTTTTTGTAACTTTTCCAATCTTCCTATCACCACATATTCCAATTTTCACTGATTCTTTCGAAATAATCCTCAGTCAATAAAACCTGAACTCAAGAGGTGTGGGTGGCCTTTTCCTCCTTCCTATCCCGTGTTGGTGATGTGCTCCCTAAGATACTCTTCAACCACCTTTTCTTTCCTGGCGTTTCTTTTTCTCTATATGTTGTCATTTATTCCTGTGATTATTTCTTTGTAACAATGGGAGAATGCACCTCATGTTTTTCTTGGTCAGTCCCCTTCACTACTTTAAATTTCCTCATTATCTCGAGTGTCATCTAGTGGTACCTTCCAAGAATATTCCCATGAATCTAATATCTCTTGAACCTCCTGTTCCATAAAACTATAGCTCATTTTCAACCAACACTATTTTGGATCCTTGCACATAAGATCCATATGAAATGTGGATAAACTTTAAACTGCGTGACACCCTTGAAATTCACCACATTTTATTCAAGAAACAGGGGGATTCTTTCAAATAATAGCATGCATCATGTCCCCAAAGAGAAATAACATGTTAGTGATAGTATTGTTTCAATCTAGATCATTAGAGGCTCATAGGTTACGGAATTGAGCTACTAGGATGTGTTGAGAAGGATTATGTGTTGGCTGAAAGCTCTCTAGTTTCTCCCAAGTGATTAAGGAAATAAATATTAATAGCCATGCATAATGTACTTTTAATTTGTGCTCTTGAGTGTCCAAGAAATCTTGGTGGAAATTTTTCAACAGAAATGGTGCCCAAGCTAGATTTCCCCCCTTTGTGCACTAATTTTCTACCTCAATAACTATTGTTTGAAATTTTTTTACCCTACATTTGTGCAATAATTTGGAGGTTATCACCTACTCAAAAAATATAGTGGCCTAATAATTTATTAGTGAAATTAAATACCCATGTTTTATTGTATCTGTTTTATATGTGTCATTCACCTATACATTGACAATTTTATCCTTGAGTATTTTTAGTGCTTGGATATTCCACAGTAGCCATTTTTGGGTATATGTTTCGAGTTTATCATCAATTTTATCCTTAATTATTGGCTTTGGATCCTATCCGCCGATCAGTAGTAATGTGATGTCAAGAATTAGTTTTATGGTCAATAGAATTGTCCTATATAGCCACAATAATCCTCCATGGATGTAAGCAAGCAAGCGTTTGGTAACTACACTTATCTCATCCCCTTACCCAAATTGTGGGATGTGAAAAAGATTCAGGATGACACTTGCTTCTAAGTTTTGGGCTCAATCCTATGGTTTTAGCATAATTACGTCACCTAGTGCATGTAACTGCTACAAATAATATAGAAGTTCTGAGAGTTAATGGGGATCATAAATATCATTGCCTGAGTACTTGATTTTTTTTATAAAACTTTTCATTCTCCATTATCTATGCACTCCAAGTGGGACAATAGGTATTCCTATTGTATATTTAGCATCTCAAGGAAATAACATAGAATATTGGGGTTCTTTCACTGGTAATACATACTTAGGCTCCATTCTATAGCCAGTGGTGGTAATTGGCTTAGTCATCTAAGAGCTTGGTCTTGCACTAGTATCCTTCCATGTTGTTTTTGAGTCATCATTCCTTGGAGATGCCTCACTCCTCTGTGTCTGCTCATCCTTGTCCTTTTATGGAAGTAGAGGGGACTTTTTTAAATGTTTTTCAATTTTCGGAGGCTCTACTCTCTTTCCCCATTTCTTGATGTCAGTTACTCCTTTGCTTGAAACCTTAATCTCTATTACTCAAATCTATTTTGATTTAATTTCCTTTCTTTGCGGCTATTATCCCATATTCTCCTCTTCCTTTATTCATCCTGATTCTTTTGGTGGCACAATTTTATCGCATTCATGCATTCGATAGATTCATATTTCCATACACCCTTTTCACACTTTTGAAACATCACCTCTTCATGGGAGCAAGATCCAAGGTGATTTTCTATTCTTTTTGGTGTCATCTTGTCGTAGTTGGTTAATTTAACACATTTACCCACCACAATCATGGATTGTTGGCAAAATATTCCTCAATGACTACCTATCTTTCCTTGAAATTGTAAATTAGTCATCTAAATGTTTTTTCCATTGTTTGTTGGATTTTGTACCAAGTACATCTTTGGTTATCGATTTCTGACAAAACTATCGAGCATAAAATTGTCTTTCACTAAGTGTTGATGTGATCATGACCCTAATACGCACCAAATATTACATCACTACTCAATCTTTTCAGACTTACCTAATTTTTATTTACTTCCTTTACACGAACTTTTTTATGCTAGGGAGGCCCCCAACACTACTCATTATATAGTCTGATATAAGTACCACACAATATCCCCTATGATGCACAATGTTCTAGCAATCCCAACATAAATGAACTGCTAACTACTATTTCCAATAAACACCATTCTAATTCCCTAAAAAATACTATCAGTCTACCTTATTTATATGCAATTTTTATATTGGTTCCTGAATATACTCAAATAAAGTGCACCATATCTCATTTATCAATGTACGGTTTCAACTGACTCCCATTGAAAAATCCCTCATGTGGCGTACCATCCGATTTATTTAGTTCCATCGTGCCCACATTTTTCACATGGATGATATATTGTCCCATCCAATGCATCTGGAACTTAACTGGATGCTTAAGAAACTAACTATCATATAGAAAGACCATATCCCACACTAAAAAGGTCTGATGTTTAATCCTTCTCTCATTCCTTTATCTGAGGCATTTTTCATGTCCATCTGGAAACTGACTAGTGCTCAATCCTTATCCAATTGCAGTATCTCCTATAGCCTCTCCTCCATTGTGCTAGCCTCTAAGAGCTACAGAGCTATCGTAATGTGTAAACTAGAGACCAAAAATTCCATGCGCATGACAACTTCTTGTGCATATACTGACCGAAAGGGTGTCTGCCCATTCCACTTTTTGCATGTAGTCCTATAGGCCCAAAATACTGTGGGTATCCTCAGGTCCCTATCACCATGCTGCACATTGTAAACCGTAGTGAGCATGGTCTCCAATATTTTATTAAATGCTTCCACCATATCATTGGCTTGTAGATGGTAGGGAGTACTTTTTGGGTGATAGATTTTTAATTCCTTTTTCATTGATATAGTAGCCTCTTTCAATAAATGAGAGCCTTGATCACTCATTAAGATTCTCAAGCATCCAAACCTGATTACTTATTTTACAAACAAAAGTTGTGTAGTTGTCTTTGTGCTGCAATCTTTCATGGGTGCAACTTTTGCCCATCTAGTCAAATAATTAGTAGCGATAATTATATATTGTGTACCAATCCTTCTTGCTGGTGCATTGATTTTTCTAACGATGTCAATTTCCCATTTATAAAATAGTTGTAGGGTGAGATGAGGATTCAAATCCATTTTGTCTTGTCAAGGCACCCTTCCCACTTTTTCAAATATGTAACAAGTTCTACAAAACTCAACATCAATGTGTATAGTGGGCCCCCATAAACCTGTGTGCAAGGTCTTTTGAATAGTGGATTTCCCTATGTAGTGTCCCCCTGCAACTCTCGTCTGTGCTTATGCCAAGATCATCAGTTGTTCATTCTCCATAACACAACTACACAAGATTCCAAATACACCTAGTTTATACAAGGAAATCCTAACTAACAAGTTGTCAGCTGCTTCCATCACTAGCTTCTTATTTAGTGTGACAATGTAATCTTCTGGTACCATCCATGTACTTAAAAAGTGCACACTCTATAAAGTAATCATCTACCATGGTCACAACAAAAAGTTACGCATTCGAAAGGTTGTCCTCTAAGTTCCACACCTCTTCTCCTAAGGCCAATCATATTCAATGATTAGGATATGCATTTAACTTACTGATCTTAACCACCACTTGGAAATAATATACCAAGAAATAGAGTAGCCACGTGAAAATCCTTCCCCCAAACACACGCTTGTTAACGAAGTAATTCAACACAGGATGGTTAGTGTATAGTTTGAATTTACTACCTAGTAGGTAGTGTCTGAACTTCTGAAGTGCATACACCATCACCAATCCTTCCCTTTCAATTGTACTATATTTTTGTTTAGCCATCAAAAAATTTATGCTATAAAAGGAAATAGGATGATCAATCTCCCCTTCTCAAGGTTATGTGAATATTTCACCCAATGTGATGGATGACACACCCAAATTCACATGGAATTCATTGTTCTAATTTGGAAATACTAATATATGTGCATACACTAGCTTCCATTTCAAGGTGTGAAGGGATTTCTTACACTCATTCCACGATAAATATATCCCTTCCTTCAACAAATTTTCCATAGGTGTTGTAATATTGGTGTACTCCTGTATAAACTTTTGATAATAACCTATATGTGCTAAGGTATATCGCAGTTGTCTAACTGACATAGGAAGTGATAGGTGTATTATTATTGTAATATTTGCTATATCCACTAGTAGCACTTGTTTTCAAACAACATTTCTGAAAACAACATCAAAGGGTGCAAATAATATGTATTTCTTAATATTAAAAAAAAATTGCAGTTGTTCGCACCTTATACCCAACATCAACCGCAATACTTCAATATATTTCTTCAATAGACTAAACACTATACAATCATCTAAGTAAGCCTCTAGAGATTTATTGATGAACTCCTTGAATGTCGCAACCAGTATCTGTGAGAAAAAGGTTGGTGCATTATTCAATCTAAATGGCATGGCAGTGTATTGGAAGCATCCCCATTATGTTGTGAAGGTGGTATTAGCATGATCCTCTTTAGCGGTCTTTACCTAATGATAGGAAAAAAATATTTCAGTGAAGGATTATGCTTCTTGCCTTCCCATGTTATTTAATATATAATTTTTTAATGGAGTAGGAAACAGATCATGTGCACATGCATCATTTAGCATCTAAAGGTCAGTGTATATTCTTCTTTCGCTTGTCTTCTTGTTGTAAACCAACATCAGACTTCTCCATTATGACTCCTCTAGGGGATCGATAATACCCACTTGTACCATATTATATATTTCTTTCTTGAGCTTCACCTTAAATATTCCATTTAACTGATAAGGTCACTACTTCACAAGCTTAGCATCAGGTTTTAAAGGAACCCTTGTCTGTGCTAATTCCTACAAAATTACCTTCATATCTTCAAGCGTATTGGGGAACAAGTTTTGGTACTCAAGCAGTCAGTTTGTAAATCTCTCTAGTATCTCGTCATCCCAATACTCCCTAATTGCAGTCATCTTGGGATTCTACTTTGTCTTAAAGTTCACCTTTTGGGTCGTGATAGGCTTCACATACTCGGTGACACACAATAGCGGCCCATCTACTACATGATTGCCTTCAACCTCTAGGAATTGTATATTCCATGGATCATCCTCATATTCACCCTATTCTTCCACATTGCAACATTCTAGAAACTCTTACACTCGTTGAGAATGTTTATGTGCAGAACACAACGGTTCGATTTCTAGCACTATCGATTCCCTTAGGGAGAAAATTCTATGTTGCAATACCTTCAAGGCTTTGTAAAGTGCTAGTTCCTATAATTCAAAAAAAAAAGTGGCTCTAAAACTCTACACCATTTCATTCCAAGCCTTTGTTCCTCTGTGCACCTCTAACTAAACATTCCAATTTTTAGGAATGGAATGGTGTCCAACATATATATAAATTGGTGTATCCACTCATGTTGCAAGACACATCCTTTTTTCCGTGATGTGACACATCATTTTAAGTGCATCACCGGGAACTCTTTACCTGACTAATTCTCCCTGGGGATCCCAAGACTAGTCCCAAATCGAATACTCATCATTTGTGTGCATTGTTACAATCTCGTGACCTGGTCCTTATGTGCAACCCGCCATATGACTGGGGTTGCACATAATGTGACATCCAATGTGGTTATTTTTCTATGCTCTAGTATCTATTCTTCAAATTTTAGAAAAAAATATTCACCTAGACAGTTCGCTAAAATGAGTTTGATTGTGCACCTTTGTCCCTATCTAGTATACCACTCTATTGATTTGTGTGTATCTTTGCATACTAACCTCATGTAATTTGTTTTTCCAATTTTCAAATGCTTCCTTTGAATTAGAGGCATAGAACCCATTACTGTGTTGACTCAACACTCCATAATTTTTTGGATTCACATAATCCTCTCTTTTGGTTGTCACATTATAAATATTATACAACTCTTCCTAACTCAGTTGGCCTCTCACTAGTTCAACATACCACTCTCCATCCCAACGATCCAAAGGTGTGATCATGAGGATGTGTCATCCTTCAAAAATCATTTACATTTTCTTCTTAATAATAATCACTTGATTTTTGAACACCCAATTTATCCCTAATAAATAATGGCATGGATCGGTGTTGTGTACACTATCTATGACTTAAAAATCACTA
Organism: Pinus albicaulis; assembly: GCA_034641835.2. Classification (NCBI taxonomy): domain Eukaryota; kingdom Viridiplantae; phylum Streptophyta; class Pinopsida; order Pinales; family Pinaceae; genus Pinus; species Pinus albicaulis. The sequence continues at coordinate 462,840,530 of CM076582.1, forward strand.
GTTCTTGACACCCCATCGATATCCATTGTCACTCCTATAAATCTAGCAATGGGAAAGATATGGTGTTGATTTTCCAATCTCGATTGAATGGGATACCATGTCAAATTTTGTTTCCCCATCATCTCCCATGTACCTTTTGGAAATATATTTACATCGAACCTCGACTTTAGTATAATATTATCCATTTCATATTCCCAAATCTATGCATCAAATCATAATTATTTACTAGTTCTCTTCCTATGATCTACCTGGTTCATTGTGCACTTTGATGCTTTCTCATTGGATACTTCATAGCCATTGGCACATTATTTATAATCTTCCTAAATTTCTCTAGTGCCTATGTGATATTCACTAACTGTAGACAAATTTAAAGAAGATTCCAAATTGGATCTTCCTCTGTCATTGACTCTCTTCATATGTTATCATCATAGATAGCTAGCATGAACACTTAATATTTCCTTCACTTTTTCCCATGTTGCAGTAATTGTCACCCTTTGTGCCTCATTGTCTGTTGCCTCTTCTCAGATAGGATCGAAATTCAAAGGATGTTCAGGTGCTATACTCACAAACTGTAGTTGTGGCATCCTAGAACTTTCAGTATCAACCCAAGTATTGACACCTCCTCTAGTCACCAATCCAACTCATTGTTAGGTTCTGCAAGGCTTTAAAACTATCATCTGCACATTTAGTTCCTTCGTAGCTTTCCATTTTACAATCATTTATGGAAAATTCTTAGTTAGGTGATCTAATTCCCTAAAATAAGTACATTTGCAACAACATTTAGTGCAGTCCCATGAAATATTTCCCTGTTTTCCAAAATTATAGCATACTATCATTCCTCTACCTCATCCAAGTCCTCCTCTTCCTTGGGCTGGTCCTCCTAATACTATAGAGACCATTCCTTACCCTCACCTTAGTTTATTATAAAGGTTGGTTATACCATGATTGATTGAGAGTAGTTGGCTCTGCTTCAGTCCATAAAGGTCCCTACACCCAAATTGAATAAAATGTATGCTCACGCATCAACTCTAATGTGTGACACTGGTAGATATCGTGTCCCATCAATTTTCTAAAATTCGAAACTAAAGTGCAAGACATGGCTTCATAATTTTGAATAATTGGAAAAATTCAAGGAGTGTGGCCCTACACTCAATGAATTTCACACCACAACACCATACCATGCAAAATCAAATTCAATGGGCCAGTTGCAATGTAGTCTATTAGCAAAATTGCAGTCATTCCAGTGGTGATGCTCTGTCTAACATATGGTGCACCTTACCTCTTCCCACTTATCTTTTCCCTTAGTCAAATCTTGAATTTGCAAGGTAATCACAGCGAGTTGTAACTATACATGAGACATGACATTTATTTCTCCAATTCCTATTGGTGAAGCCTTTAGCTTTAACATAATCTCTAATTCTTCTGATGGTGTACCTATCCGCTGTTGTGTAAGTGGTATCGTGATATGGGGAAACAATCCAGAAATACCCCACTCCTTATGATGTGCATCTATAATTTCAAACATCAACCTATCCTTCTAAATCTAAAATCGATGATAAAAGTCCCACACTATTTTAAATCATTGATCAAAGTCCCAAACTGACTCGCTTGAGCCTTGCTGGATCTCCTTCAACTCAATAATTCCCTAGGACTCAAAATTTGGCTTTTGAAATTCCCTTATTAAATCTTGCTTAATCTCATTCAATGTTATATTATGCCTAGTTGGGGTCACACTCTTGAACTTCACATACCATCTCAACATGCAGTCCCTAAAAGTTGCTTCCAGCTGTGAAATCTTTGTCACCTCATTGTGGACCTGCTTGGTTTTCTAGATGTCCTCACGCACAAACCATTATGTTTAGGTTATTCATTCCCAGCACGATGAAACATAGGCATAATTAATTCCACACCTTACATTGAACTCTACATAATACATCCAAATGAATTTCTTCCACTGGAACTCACCAAACTACTGGAAAATTGTTCACTTGTTTTCACAAAAAACTAGGGTTGAACACACTGTGATGATCACCCTATGACTTGACCAATTCCAATGCTACTAGTACCTCCACCTCCTTGACTATAATTTCCTTCTACACTAGTCATGACAGTATTTTTAGTGCTTATCTCTTGATTTGTAGAAGTGTGTGGAGTCACAGATTTGACACCAAGTACTATTTAACTTTTCCATCCAGGATCCAAAGACATTATGTTACGTGGACTCAACTTCTCTCCTTCCTCTTCTCCTATGCATGGTTTACTGAAATTAATTCCTTCATAACTTTGGTCACTATATGTACTCCTCGTTCTCCAGTGCTCTCTCGTAGTCCCTATCCCTGATATTATCCTCTCAATAGGCATCAATGTTGACTGGCATCCTCTGATGTCACCTCGTCAAAGCCTCATTCCACTCCTCAAAGTAGCACCCTCAAAGATATCTCTCTCCATACTATCGCCTCACCTTCAATTGCACAGTCTTGTACTCATTATCAGTTTCCACCAAAATATTCCTACCTTTTCTCCTTTCCCTCTTCTTAGTCATCTTCTAGTTCACCATTTCTCTTGGTGCAATTGTAGTTTATATTCTCATTTTTTCTGATTCCAAAAGCAGAAATCCATGGTCATATAACAAAATATTCATGGGTAATGGTAATGATAGTATTAATTTTACTCAGACACCCTTAAAAAAATTTGTGTCGTAGTATAATATATTGTTTCTTCCACGAAAAACTCAACAATGTACCCCTCCAAGACACTTTCAAACTAGAAATATACAACCCTTGAAATTTGGTTGCCTACTGGTTGCAACTAGCATACCTCATTTCAATTCCACCTCCTTGGTCTGTCATGGCGATATGTTGTATTATTTTTCTTCAACCATTGGACCCACCCCATCATGGTATTTGGGAATTATTCAAATAAAGTTTAATGGAATTTAGTAAACAAATTCTTCTGTAACCATTTCTCTATACTATGTCTTTTATCACCAATCTCTTTCGCTATAAACTCATTCTCTTTTCACTTAAATTTTTGCACACGATATTCTAATAGACCCCGTATTCATGGCGTAGCTAGCCAAAAAAACCCACTCAACATCATCCCTCTTAGCAACACCCACAGAGTGGAGGAAGTTTCATGCGAGACGCTAATGGGTGACTCTTGGAACTAGGTTTCCACAGTCTTACGGGATTGTTGAGATCTTAAGGCACTAAAATTCAACCTACCATGTAAGGTTCAAACACTCACTAGATAGACACTTAACTACCACTTTGGGATTATGTGTTGTGTAGGACCTTTGGACTCTTGTGTTCAATGGTTAGTGTGCATGTCACAAGTTATAGTAAACTGAAGGCTAAACTGACTTACACCTCTCAACATTTGAGTCGACATCAATAGTACAAAACACCCTTCATTACGAGGACACTACAAAGTATTAATTCATTACCATGCCTTTAGCTAACTTGGTCATTCAAGACATTCAAACATACTTAGAGAAATAATAGGAAATTATACGTGTATTAAATCATCACGTCATAACTAGAGAAACATAAACATTCATTAAAAAATATGTCAAGGACAACCCAACCATTCATTTTATTACTACATCATAATAACAAAAGGCGTGAGGCGCTACAACAAAGATATTATGTAATTAGGCTCACAAGCCATCATTCTATGCAAAAAGTTCAAAAGGGACCACTTGTGCAAAACAAATCCATACAAATTTTGCTATACATTTTTTTCCCTACATCATGGGTTGCAAAGTAGCTATAGACTCTGATTCTAACATTTAATACTAATGAAATAAATAGTAAGATACATTTCTTGTAAAACTACCATCTTCGGTTGCTATAGTCTTATCATCTGTCGTCCCATCCTTCAGTCACTTAATCTTCTGCCCAACCCCTGATCTATCTCAAGGCTCTTCCTTTATTAGCTCTTGGTGGCTTACTGAACCTTCTCATCCTACTCCTCCACTTCTCTAGTTGTCCCTTAAGATATTTTCTAACATTCACGCTTAGTTATTCCATGTCTCATGAAAATATCCCCCGATCATTCACTCTACTTTGCCAACCTTTCTCTATTGATAAATATCTCTAACCTCCCTTGCCATGAGTTCCCTCTCCTCTTTCCCTAGCAAGTATAAAATCCTAACTACCTAGTCTTATTCAGACATGTCTGCTCTCTGTGGATGATGCCATGTTATTCTTGCATAGGACCTGGATGATTCCATCTTCTTCTTGCATAGTACCTTCCTACACCATGCATATTCCTCTTATGCCAACTCCCTCTATTACACAATGTCTTATCCTTTTCTCATGCTCCACTATCCTTCTTCTCGGTCACCTACTTTAACAAAACTTCAAAAAAAAAAAAGGCCTCCAACAAAAGGAAAATGGTGGTTAAGGAAGAGGAATAGGGGTATAAAAGGTGATGAAGAAGACAAGTGAATAGGAAATGGGGCAAGACAATAAGTGATCAATTTAATTGAAAAGGAAAAAGGGGAAAATGGACAAGATGATTTTCTAATAGAAATCCTAATAATTTATTCCTGTATACGATGAATAATATTCATCAAAAGTTCAATCCCAACCATACACTTAATTTATTTTCATAATTTAATTTTTAACTTGGAAGCCCTATTCTGAAATATACCATGAAAATCAGTGTAAGAGTGTTGGTTTATTTCAATGGATGTTTCTATTGGCTATAATACCTAATCATGAAAGAAGTGATCTAGAGAATCATATGCAATAAAACATAAATGGGAAATCATATTATAAAATGGGAAACTATATTACAAAACCATTACCATGTGGTTTGTATATTACCAACAACAACAATATATAATGATGGGTGACCATAATAGCTATGTTAAAATTATATTTTTAGTTCAAACTATTTCCTCCACTTCCTCCACAACATCTCCATGGGTATGTCCTTAAATTTCTTAACCAATTTTCATCCTTATTTTCACTCATTTTTCCCAATCTCTCATCTTTTGTAGGCTTCTATTCTTAGTGTAAGTTATTACATTTTTCATCACATGATTTAGGTATTAAATATTTTTTACAAGTAGGAGTCATGCCACCATATTTTCAATTGTACTTTAATTGGTCATATACATTCTTCTTCTTTAAACTTTTTCTTTCATGTTCTATTTTCATCAACTATCATGTACCTATAAAGAAATAAATAATGTGTTTGTTAAAGTTCATATAAAAAAATAACCATCCACTAAAATACATAGATGAGAAAGTGATATATATGTTTGTTCTATAAGAAACCTCTTTTTTCGTACATGGTTGATAAAATAACTCTGTTCAACTTCCCACACATCATCAACATTCATCAACTTCGATTTTCTAAGTTATTATTTGTAACTGCAATCTGGGCTTTCTTGGATTATCCTTAGTTGTACAAACCTTAGCTTGGTGCAAACATACATTATATGAAGTGCTTTTAGATGACTACAAATATTCCCTTCTCACAACAACTCGTGAGTAAAACCCTGGTTGAGTCCTCTGCAAAAGTTCATAAGTTTCTTATGATATAGGCTGTCTACGTCGAACAAGTGGCCAAGTTACGTAGTAACCATGTGAAAGTGACGACGCCATTCAGACACATTTATGAATTCCCACAAGTGGCAAGTGGCAACACATTTATGACCTACACACTTCGCTGCAGCAACTCCCTTTCCATCTCAGACCATCGATGCTTTCAATATCTCAACTTCTTCCGCGGTATTATTCTGGTTTTTGTTTTAATGTAAAAAGTGACCTAACATTTGTTGCCACATTTTATTAATTTTGAACGAGAGCAGATCTATCTCGGTGGAAGTCCGACAAGATGAAGTACTTGTATTGCAATTTAAATAATTGAATAATAATTGAAAAAAATGAAGTAAGAAAAGGTCAAAGCCACTTTCTTTGGATGCAGCTAACTTAAATATTCATATCATGTGGATATGTCTTATCCAATAGCCTTCCCATTAATCACATCATTCTTGTCAACGATGTTAAGCACTATCCTTATTGTATACCAGCGAGATTTAAATAAAGTTCGTAGGGATAAAAACACTATGCTTGTCTCTCTAACTGTATTTAAAACAAGACCAACGACCATTGCGTTATACTCCTAGGTTATGAGAATTTAATTTCCTGACATATAGGAACAGTTTCTCTAATTTTCTAAAGGGAACATTTATGAGCATAATTATACATTTTTTAAATCTGAGATATACATAAATATAAATAAAAGTTACTTCAGTTTTTTATTATATTTAAATAAAAACTAGTTGAACATTATTAACTTTTTAAAATTAATATTATTCCAAATTTATATTAATCAAATATTTTTTTAAAGTCTAAGGCAACAAATTTTTAGAGGTGTAATTTTTGTTTTCATATTTTAAGTATAAAAGAAATTTGTATCTAAAGAGGATCTATTTTGAAGCTTGATATATTCAAGTTTAAGATAGATCTAGGCTCGTTTGAATCATGAATAGTCATATAAAATTTGAAAATTATTAACATTCTTTATATGTATGTTTAAGATTAATATGATCACTTAAAATTTTCTTAGTTTCCTTGGTTGAAAGTATGTAGATACTTATAGACAAGGATTAATGTTAATTTATGTTTTTATTATTACTATAGGCACACAATTTGTACCTAATCAACATTATGTATATCTATATGTGTTTAGGACTAATCCAATCATTATAAATGTACTCACTTTTCTCATTTAATTGTAACTATACAAAGCATTATCCAAAAGTATTAATGTCCACCTACCTTGATCGATTTTTAATATAGTGACACAATTTGTAGGTGATCAAAATTATGTATAAGCATATTAACTAGGTGAATGTGGTGATCTTAAGTTTACTCATCTTTCTCAATTTGTTGAAAACATAGCAAGTATTATTCAAATGTATACTTCAAGAGTTACACTCGGAATAATTTGAATAGAATTAAAGTAAAATGTTGAATAATGAAAAACATACACACAAATAATTGAATTTATATTGAAATCAATGCATTGAATTTACTATATATGTTAATTTTTATATCTCTTTCAATTTATAGCACATTGATTTTAGTGTAGATGTCAATTTCTAGGCACTTTATATCCATCATAATAATTATTTTAATAATTTTTGGTGATTAATAGGCATGTTATCATTATAAATATCATTGGCGGAAGTGTTGATTAGAGTTTGCTTCATTTTAATTAATCTAAATATCTTTTTAATATTAAGAAAGATATGTCAATATTGAAAAAAAATTAAAGGGTAATTACATTAATAATTTTGCATGATTACGTCCACTGATCACCAGACTTTATTTCCTTTTCTAAATAAAAAAACATATTATTTATTTATTAATTTATATCTATAAGAATAAAAAATTGGGGCAGTCTTGTTCTAGCATGACAGGGGGTTGATTCTACATGCTACCGTAATAACCTCCTTGACCTATGAAATATCCTCATCTTTGTAGACCATGTTACAACTAGGGAAATTAAACCTTCAATCTCTTACTCCTAAGACTTCATTTTCATGGTAATCGTCAATTGGGATATACCCTGGAGACATCAATGATCCATATTAATTATCTTCATTCATTTCAATATTAAGGGACATTAATTAACATTGTTCTAGCATTATACTAACATAGTACTTTAAGATTGATAGTCTGAGATTTGAGCGATTTTCATTTCTACCCCTCATTTAAATTTTACACCTTTATCACACCTATTTTTATTTTAAAATATATTAGAGGAGACTAGTCGAATGCAACCTTTCTCACATGGTTCATGTTTGGAATTCACATTCAATACATAGTTATCTACAGGTATCTTTAAATTAGGAGAAAAAAGCGATTGGAACTTTTTTGAGTTCATTTTTAGGATAAGATTTCTATGATGGTAGTTTTGTTTGTTCATGTAATAAAAATAACATGTAAAGAAAACCAAACTAATGAATGGGTTCTCCTCATAAGAATATGAATAACTTCTTCAAATACTTCAAGTAGATACTATTGTTCCTACAGTGAACATCAATCCATCCCTTTGCATTTCTTGATATATTATCTCCTTTATATATCATGTGCTTCATAACCATTGATGGAATTAGTATAGTGTAATGTATAGAATGAGTTTTAACACTTATCTCCCAAACAAATGGGATTAATTCCTAGATTTTAACTTTTTCTCTTTGCTTCCATGCATCACCTTCTCCACTTGAATTTTTACATTCCTAATTTTGATTTTTGGGATGGATCATTGAGAAACAAAAACATAATTTTGTGCATGTTTAGAGACAACTTGTATCTTTTACTATTTTGTATTGTAATGTTAGGTAAGAAACAATATATCTTCCATGCTAGGCTATAGAGTGCATTTCTTTAATAGGCTTGTAACTAAAGATATTTCATCCCTTTTGGCACTTGATATCTACACTAGCTTCAGTTATGGGTGGTCATATGGAAGTTGAGGATGGCCAACATTATGTATGTATGTATGTATGTACTTATAATATTAATATGATCATTTGAAATTTAATCATAGTTTTCAACTAGTTAAAGTATAGAGATTATGATCAAGAAGGATAAATGTGAATATATCTACTTAATTTTCTATTATAGATACACAAATGATAGATGATCAACATTACGTAGATTTATATGTGTAATATTAACTTTATTATTTGATATTTTCTCACTTTATTGAGTTGGTTGAAAGTATAAGTAATATTATTGGGAAGGATCAATCTCAATCTATATTCCCATGTTTTCATTATAGTGACATAATTTGTAAATGATGAAAATTTTATGTATGTCTATGAATATGATTAATTTGATCACATGAAATTACTCACTTTCCTTAATTGGTTGAAATTATAGAGATTTTTATCGAGAAGGATTCATGTCAATCAATATTCATCAATTTTTACTATAGTGGTACAATTTATTAATGATAAAAAATGATGTATACGTATATGTCTAAGATGAAAATAATAATTTTAAATTTACTCAGTTTCCTTAGTTAATGGAGAAGATGGAGAGTAATATTGAAAATAATATTCAAGATACACCAAGCATAAGTTTAATATAATTAAGGTAAAAGCTTTGAATGATACAAAATGCACATAGCAAGCAATGCATGTACACTAAAATCAATGCTTTGATTTTAGTCTACATTTCAGTTTCTATCACTATATGTGTTTCTATTCAATTTCTAATGCATTGATTTTAGTGTGGATGCCAATTTCTATTTCTATTCAATATCATTGTTAGTTTTAATTCTATTTAGATTTTTATTTTAATTTCAATGTTGTTTTCTCTTTCTATTTCAAATGTCATTTATACACAATATTAGTTTATATTTATTTTTGAATTTCTATCCAACTTATAACATATTGATTTTATTGTACACATGAATTTATATTCCTATTCAACTTCTATTTATTTAATTTTTTTGTAAATTAGGAAGGATTGGTTCTATTAAAAGCTTATAGTATAGAAGGAGTTACAATCAAGAGAAGCAAGAAACCAGGGGAGCATGAAGAAATCAGCGGTCCCCCACAGTTTCATGGCGCTGTCAAGAGATAAAGAAGTAGAATGGGTAGAGTCTGAGATAGACAGACATATGACTCTACCCAGAATGGGTAGAGTCTGCAATAAAAAATTTCTTTCCTTTATTTTTTTGTGAATTTAACCCAATCGCCAGGGGGCGGGTGTGCGGAAACCACTTGGAGATTGTTGTTGATCAAAGGAAGAGAATATTTATCTGAGTTGGAGGAGGGGGACTCATGCGTACGTTTTTGGAGATTCGAGGAGGCTGGGGGCCTATAAGGGTTCGACGAGGAATGTGATTGCTGCAGAGTTGCAACATCATCTTCTATTCGCTTCTTCTTCATCTGAGGTGGAGGACTCAATGTCCTCCATGGGAGGCAGATCAAAGGGTTTTCAGCTTTTATCTTTCAGTTTGCGAGTGCTTCTTTTCTTTTGGGCGAGGAACACAACACAAGAGCTTTGAAGATGTCATGTTTGATGGCAATGCCCAACAGAATGCTATGTTTTCATAGTCTAAAGTCTGAGGCCAAGTGAAATCCCTGACTTTGAGAATGATTTGGTCGGGTAATCCTTTGATGATGTCAATCTCTGCACATAATCTGCTGTAGGTGTAGATGCTTTTTAGGCCTCTTGAGGGATCTGTTGCCAAAAAATATCCCACAGTCTTTCCAATGGCTTGGAAGACCGCATAGTACCAAAGGTGAGAAGGTAAGTTTGGAAGCCTTCCCTAGATCGGAAGTTTGGTGATGACTGTCGTGTAGGGATCAAAGTCTAGGAACCAGGGGGTTAGGAATATTCCATCTTTTCCCTAGAACCATGGACCACCTATAAGAACTGTTTGGTAGTCCTTGTTGTGAGAAAAAATGACGATAAAAAAGCCCTTGGAGTAGAAAATGACCTTGTATTTTTTGGTCCAAGTGGAGTGAATCCATTGGTATAAATATTTTGTGTGAGGCCAGTGTCCATTGAATCTGTAGATGAAGGCATTTTCTGCATAAAGTTGGAGATGGTCATCCAAATCTGGGTGGGAGATTTCTACAGATGGCACTTCCTCCATTTTGTCTACCAAGAAAGGCTTGGGATCCTCCGGGGGTTGAGTAGATGGAGAGGAGGGATGTGCATGAACAATGTCTTTGTAAGGGAAACCCTTGGCAGCAAAGGTTTTCCCGTCAGCGCCTCCCCGCAGATGGAGAGAAATAATCACTAAAGCATCCTTTTCTATGTTGTAAAAGGAGAGAGGGAAAGGGTCTTCGAGTTGTTTACCTTCATGAAGGAGTCGCATGGATGAGGAGGGGATCCCCAGCCTAAGTTCAAGGGCCTTTGCGAGGTGAAGAACTAGGTCCATGGATTGCACCCAAAGAAGCATGGTTTTTCCTGTTAAGAGAGCAATCTGAATCTGAAAAGAGAGGGGCGGAGGATTTGGGGGTTCCTTGATGCCAAAGAAAATAATCGGGTCAGGTCTCGATGGATCACTAAAAAGTAGCAGGGAGTCATAGGTTCCTCTCGTTGAGCAGTGCTTTTGCAAAGCTCCTATCCTTCTCCCATCATACGCACGTTTGCAACTTAGGGGGGTTGCCTGCTTGCAAGTGAGCCTCAATATTTTACCAGCATAACTGCCATGGAAGGTCTCTTCCTGGTCTTTGCCTATCCGTGCACAGGTTACCGAAGTTTGAAGAGCTGCAGGCGCAACTTGCTGGCCATGGCAAGGACCCTTACTTGGAACCCTAGCATGGTCGGCGGCAACAACGGAGCTCATGTCTCTCGGAAAAACCTTGAATTTCAAATATCGTCCAACTTCTATTTATTTTGAATGTCCATTCCATTTTTTATTTTTAATGCATTGATTTTATCGTACATGTCAATGACTAGGTGTGTTGATTTCATTGTACATGTTCGCTTCTTAGTGTTTGATAAGCTTTTGTCAATGTTAATAACTATTTTATTATTTGATATTTTTTTTAATGATTAGTACACATAGAATCAATACAAATGCCATTGGTGGATGTGTTAATGAGGGTTTGTCCCATCCCCTTTAGTATAAGAATTAGTTAATATGGAGAAAATATGTCAAGATTAAAAACAATTTTTTTTAGGATAATACTAATAATTACACATAACTACCTTCAAGGTCATCAACAAGCATACATTGATATGGTTCTAATAGATTTTCAAGATTTAATTTTCTTTCTAAATCAAATTGGTGATCCATATTAATTATCTTCACTAATTTTTATTTTAACAAATACTAATAAACATTAATATAGCCTTCTATGAATGATATTCCTCAGCTTCATAATCTTACATGAAACAAAATTATTTCCATCCACTATCCAAATTATATATTGTCATCTTAATTATTAGTATTTTAAAACATATTGAGGGAGACTAATTAAATCTAAGAATTCTAACATAATTTGTGTGGTTAGTCTTTAGTTAACACATTTTGGATTGTGTATCTTGGAAACAAGAGGAAAAATGGGATGAAAATTTTACTAATATGTTTTTGTGATAAGATTTATGGGTTGGTATTTTGGCTTGTTCATGTAATAAAATAACTGGTAAATGGATCCAATGGGATGGATAGTGTTTTACACCAATAAAGTTCCAAGCGAAACCCATCAAAGCATGGGGTGAAACCACTTCCAGTTTCTGTAACTAGTGGGAAATTATGTGTGGTAATCAATATGGTTAACATCCACAGTACATTGTTAATCACCCTCTAATAACACAAGTGGGTAAATATTACCAAATTTATTAATATACCTTAAAACTAATATCTTAGTTATTAGAAAAATCATTATAACTATTAGCAATCGAAGAAGGAATCATATAGTCATTGTTTTGAAAGTACATAGGTTCCAAAAACACAATTAACTTTGTTTCTTCTCCTTATTTTTAGAGAATTTATTTTCAATATACCATGGCCCCCAGGAAAAGAGGGAAATTTTGAAGCAAGCACATATAATAAGATAGCACTTCCAAGTCCTTTTAGATAGAGATAAATATATTTTTTAACTAACCATAACTCGTAAAACCCTCTAGGTAATTTACTGTCAATCCCATGGCTAGTTTGTAGAAAACTCAGAACCTTTTTCGATATGGGAGAGAAGCCTTCCCCAAGAACTCCTCCCCCAGGAATTTTCCCTGTCTCAGCTAATATACCTCTATGATGAATTTTTTGACTCATCCAAAATGGTAATTAAATATTGTTGCTTTTCTTATGCAATATGTTCTCTAAAAGAATATAATTATGGCCTAATACTCAAAATCCCATTTATTCTTGACAAGGAATGAGAATTAGAAAAATAGTACTAAGAATAAACCTGAAAATAGAAATGGAGCAAATTATCTCTTCAAAATATTTAATAACAACTAAAAATATTACATACGAGAGATGGGAACATGTAGTAATAAATAAGTTAACTAGAACTGAACCAGAAATGAACTAACTGAACTGAAATTAAACTAACTATGAAACCTAGCAGACACAAATGAGACAGGGAAATTAATGCTCTCAACACCCCCTCCTAATATCAAATGTTACAATTAGTGGCACTTATAATTCCCAAGTTATCTCTTTGAAATTCAAATACAGTTTTTCCCATTGGTTCTGTAAAAATTTCTGCATGTTGATATCACAATCCACATAAAACAAGAAATATATCTCCATCATTGACAAGCTCTTGAATGAATTGAAAATGTGTGTCAATATGTTTGATATTTTTGTGAAACACATGATTTTTAGATAAGGAAATGACAATATTTTTATCATATAAAATATGATTTGGATCCTTTTGAATACATGAAATATCATTCAATAGCTTTCTCAGGCATATTTCTTTACAAGTTGCAGAAGTTGCAACTACATACTATGCCTTTGTAGAAGATATTGAAACAATGGGTTGTTTTTTTTTACACTGATGTGATCATATTTGTTCCGGGCCAGTGAAAATTATATCCTGATGTGTTTTTCCAATCATCTAAGTTGCATGCATAATCGCTCTTTATGTGGACTAAGAGCGTGCAATGTTTGGGATTCTTGTCGAATAAGCCATATTTTAGTGTCCGTGCAACCTATCTAGGAGTCCTTGGGTGATTCACAAACATGGAAATAAAACTAAATACATACATGATGCCTTGTCTAGTTGTAGTGAGATACAAGAGACTAGAAACTAGAATTTTATACAAAGTAGAATAAATTGATGGTCCATCATCTTTCTTGCTTACCTTGGTACTTAGAGAAATTGGAGTCTCTACTAGTTTATAGTTTATCATTCTAAACTTTTGCAGGATTCTATTCGCATAATTTTGTTGACAGAAAAAAAATATCTTTTGTATAATTCTTGAATTCCAATTCTGAAGAAATACTTCATGCATCCAAGATCAATCATGTCAAATTATCTTTTTAGAAATGTAGAGCACTACTGAGAGAGGGGCGAGGTGGATTAGTAGTGAAGGAAATTATATATAAATTTTCTCTAATTAATTATTCTCTAAACCATTCACAATTTGAAACATATAAAGAGATACCAGAGCATCAAAACATTATAAAAAACCATAAAAAATTCAATACATGAGACACATATATCTTTAGTGGAAAACACCCTTTGGGTCAAAGAAAACCTTTGCTATTGTTGTGTTATTTCTTGTTCTCTTATTATTAAATAATGAAATTATTTACATTTATTTTTTTGGCCACCACTAGCAAGGAGCCACTACTCGTAAGATCAATATTGTTGGAAACCACTGGCTAGGAAGTCTCTAGTCACATGACTCTACATGAAACCACATGCTAGAAGCAACCAATCCCATATGGACTATCCAACCACCACCGGATGGAGATACTATTCCCAATATAATTTTTTTATGGCCACCACCAACAAGGAGACACCACCCCTATCATGTTCAATAGCCACTAAATGGATTCCATCACCTCCTCAAATCTCAGAAACATGCTTTTATTCATTTTCAAACTTGACTCCAAGGATAACTTCACAAATAAGTAATAACATATTAGTCTCCACAAATTATAGAATCATTCAATACAAAAAATGCATAAAACAATATGATAAACTCATCAACAACAACCCTCTCTACAGTAGATAAATATGCTCAAAAACAAATGTTTCACACAAAAAATAAACTAGAGAATAATAAGCAGCCACCAATCACCCAAAATATATTCAACCAATCCTTACTTCATCTTGTCTCTCTCTACATACAATTTGGATTGAGATACACCTTTTCTACCTTCTCTGATACCTACAAACTGCTTTAGAATTTCTGCATCATATCTCTCAGAACTTGTACATGGTTCTCCTCTCCCAAACTCACTCAACACATAACATAACCATCCTCACTATCATTTATCTCTCTTCAATATATAAAATATCTAAAGTGATTAACTCAATAATTACCAAATAGTACTGAACTCAAAAAATATTTGTCCATACACTCAGGGAATGATCCAACATTTTCAACATATCTTCATCCTTCACTTGATTCACCACTATCTTCATTATCTGAGAGAGATATTTCCACTTTAACCACCTTCTATATGATGGTTAACCTTTTTTTTACCTTTAATAAAAAAATCAAACAAAAAATTGAAAAAATAAATAAAACACTTGAGATTCACGACCAATGTAGAGATTTTCATGTATAGGCCATAGCCACAGGGACGATAACTAGCTTCTAGAGGCTATAGTCATATAGTCACCATGGAAATCATAGCATATGATATCCTATAACAACACTTTGTAGGTCTAAATCCTTGCAACTATTTCCTAATTAGGGTTACACCTTCTCCTCTCATTTCTGAAATTTTGGCTCTGCTTCAAGAGGGTGTGAAGGATATCATGAAAACCTTCCACACACAAATTGATACAATGGAAACATGTAAATGAATCATTTCAAAGAATCGAACTTATGAAACTCATAACCTACAGTAGATGACCTCCATCAAGTAGCTAAACTCTTCTAAAGCTTGTCCAACATCTCCAACACCTATAGGGTGTCTTGCACCATCTCCAAAAACCTATAAAACTTCCTCAGGTACCTATAGATCATTTTACAACACTTATACATCATCAAGAACAAAAAATACACCTCTACATAATGTCATTTTCATGAATACCTAATAGAAACATGGATTCCTCATTAGTCAATCTCCTCAGCATGAATCAACACCCCTTCATCATAACAAGATCATTGTAACAAACTGATGAACACTCATCAAAATCATGAGGACTACCATCATGCGGTTGCCATCAAGCATATGAAAAATAGTACTAATACCTTGTTGACATCAATTCCAACAAGCTCCTCTTTTGGCATCGATGTCAAACTCAACTTGATATCCAACATCTCAGGTTGATCTCCACACACTTGTTTCAACTCTGAAGCTCGTCTCCATGCATTCCTAATTCTCTCCCATTTTGACATCAATGGAAAAGGGTAATATAAACACTGAAAAAATATTCCAATAATGTGTCAGATGAGAGAAGTACCCCCCTATCATACTCAACGCCATGCCAATAAAATACTGATACAAAACAAAAATGTCTCTCTTGCAAGATAAGAATGTAAAACAAGGAACCGAAATGCCAACATGTCTCTATCCAATATTATGCAATCTCTCATACTGAACATGCCCCCCTAAGCATTTAAATAGCTATAAAAATACTCTCTTTCTTATTGTAGCATCAATTTCAATTCTCTGCAGTAATCTTCCTTGCCAAGTGTTAGTGTAAAATATTAGAGCAAGTGTACGAAAAGATCTTAATTTATATATGCATGAGAAATAGCCCTAACAAAAAAATGGTTGCATAAATCTTTAGATTTGCAATAGACAATTAGAAAAAATCTTATAAAAACCAAGATCTATGTAGTAAAAGTAGTTAAAAATCGAACATAAATAGTAACTGATGCTAAAATAACTCCAATTATCCAATATACAAGACAAGATTAAAGAATTATTTTGTATATTATGACACGTGGTGAAGGAAACTAGTAGATTTTACTATTCCCCCTCAATGGGATGGGTTCTTTCTTGTCCTCAATGTTTCAACTTCAAAAGTTTCTCTCTCTCGATGGTGTACAAAATCCAAAGCATGTGTTGAACTCAAGTGGGAGCTCAATTGGAAAAATAAAATAATAGTGACAATGAGAATTATCAAATTGAAGAATGAATGGGAAAACCCTCATATTTATAACATAATATTAAGTTATACTGGATAATGGCGAATATTAAAATATTATCAACCAAGATCTAGATCTAACCATTTGGAATATTTTATTATATTTTGTTGGAGGGAAAAGGTATTTAAAATGGTTAAATATTTGTATTTAGATATAGTAAAAAAATAAATGATTTATTTATCATTTCAAGAATGGGGTTAAAGAATACTAAACAAATAATGATTTGTTTAATTATTCCTGGGTGATTTCGTCAAATTTAACAAGGAATAATAAATAAATAATGATTTAACTAATTATTCCTAGAGAAAAATAAGAAAAATAATGATTAATCTAATTATTTATCATAATTGGGTTAAATATGATCAGGAATATTATTTATGCAATGGTTTAATTAATTATTCTTAGAGGAAAATCAAATATATAATGATTTATTTAATTATGCCTCATGGGGTTTCTTGTTTTAATGATAAATAACTTAATAAGATATGGTTTATTAAATTATTTCTTATAGTGAAAGGAATTTTATTATGGTAAAACTGGTCTTACATAGTGTACTTCGATCCATCTAATTAGAGATGGTTAGATGACCAATTTTTAGTGATACCATATTTCTCCCCAACGTGCGAGCGTTAGGAGAAAATCATATAAGAAAAGTACGTTATAAGAACACAATCAATAGAAACTGAAGGGGGGTCATAGAGAGAGAAAGATATGAGCGAAGCAAAGTGGGAGATGACAATAACAGAGGGGGTGAGACCTACAAAGTGAAATAAGTCTCATTTTTATGTTGGAGTACTTGTTCTCAATGAGGCAGGGGAGGCATACCCATACCCCCTGAGATGAAAAAGTACAAAGAATAATGGTGAGCCCAGTAATGTGGGATTGAGCTATAAAATGTATAATACATGATACATGGCATGCTGTCATCAATGGGCCAGAAAATAATACAATGGATCCCATATACAGAATGCACCTGGAAAAACTTGTGTCAAGACTAAAGATAATAACATATGAGTACATGGGACATAAATAGTGCCCCTCCATATGAAAAGTGGAGGGGGGGAGGGTATAATAACCAAAGAAGCCACGTTTAATAGGAAAGGGCTTTGAAGATATGAATGGATCATCTTAAAGAGACATGCATGTTGTGGGCATTGTAAGTGGCTCAAACTGAATCCATCAACTCTACGGAATTGCATATGAGGTTGTAGCATAATCTGAGGTCATCCGAGCATGTAGGGGGCTACCTAAAGGGCCACCCCCTCACGAGGTCAGAAAAATCTCACACACACCCGGGAATCACTGGTACAATCTTTTTTATCTCCGGACCATCAAGTATACAAATCACAATCATGCGATAATGAGTTGAGGTCGAGAAGATGTGAAAAAACCAAGATAAAGGGCAATGATGATTCCCTTTGCTTGATCTGGGGCACCAAAAAAGAATGGAAGATGGAACCAAGGTACACCTCCCCTTGGACATGTCTTCTAGAATGAATGTGCCAATGTCGACAAAAGGAGGGGGGTAGGCCTAGGGGGACCATGAAAACATGAGAAAAATACATGAGGTAAAAAGTGTGAAGGAAAAGTGGTGCCCTAGGCACAATCAACTAATATGAATAATTCGACTTACAAAAGGTGGCAAAGCAGCCCTTCGTGGAAAAATGGCTTCTAGGAGAAGTGTCAAATCACTAAAAATAAAATAAGGCCTATAATATGTCTCGGTGTGAGCTTTCCATTGGTGCTAACAGTTTGTCAAATCGAGCTATTGTTTGGTCGCAATTGGAGACAAAAAATTTGAGGGTTTTCCAAAAAAATGGCATATTCCTTCCAATTTAATTCATTTTCTAAGTGATCTACAGTGAATTTGGAGAGTAGTAGAAGACCCTAAATCTTTTGGTGATCGTAGTGGATAAACCAACTGTTCGAATCAGGATTCGTCAGTTGTAGGTAGGTGGCCTAATCTTACTCTTGATTTTCATTGCTTTAGTTTTTCAGATTAGGTCCCTGAAGCCCAGTAAGAGACTCCTACCCATGTTTAAAGTTGGGTTGCACTTTTATACTCCTGAAATGCGCTCTATCTCGCAGAAAAAAGAGGGAAAAGTATGAGCTTGCAATTTTTGGGCAAAAATGTGTGAGTTGGCGCTGAAGAGAATGTTTGTTTTGTTGGTTTTTTGAGGACCAAGGTTGGAAAGTTTATGGTGTAGTTTTCTTTTTCTGAGTTGACAGAACATAATTATTTTTTGCAGGTGTGGTAGAGCTAAAGATCAAATAGTGTGAAAGAAACTTGGATGCTCTTTGTGCTGAGATTTAGGGGAATCAGGTGGGCAGAGGAGCACTTGCTTAGTATGGGGTTCTCAAGCTGGTAGAGAACTCGTTGAGGAGGGAAAGTGAGCCCTTGTTATCTAGGATAGTGAGCTACTAGGATACAAATAAGGAGGCCTTCATGGTGCAGGGGCACAGGATCAAGCTCACGATCAAGGATATCTATTTTTTTACCAAACTATTCCCACTAGGGGTGGTGGGGAACATACATCTAGTGTTACCTTGTGGGAGGAACTTAAAAGAGTTCATGGAGCACCATTGTAGACCGAGTGCTCATGCTAAGGGCAAAAAAATCCCAATCAATGATCTAGAGAGGCAAGAGACACTGGTTCTCACCAAAGCAGTGGTATGGATCTTGGAAAACAGGTGTTCCATCACATCATTAGAGGGTAGATGATGTTAGTGGAGAGTGTTTTGAGTGGGACCTACTATGGGCAGGCCTACATGATGTTGTCGTCGGTGAAATGACAACTATCGCTATGCAGACGATAGGTGGACCATGATTGTGCTTTTGGTAGAGTGTTGTGCTCTTTCTTCTTTGATAAGATCTCAACTATCTGACCGCATGTATAGATCTGTGATGGGGGCCCACAGGAGTCCAAGATGTGCCACTGGGGGAAACTACTACGTAGAGGATGGGGAGGGGGATTTGGATGTGTGTTCCAACCAAGGTTCTTCACACACTAGGATCAGATGTCTCTATACATATACCACTATCCCTAGAGTGGTATGAACTATCAGGGGGATCTTTAATTTCCACTTCCACTCAGACGATCATGCAGACCATGTTAGGGTCATATAATAATAGGGATCATAATTTTGAATTGAGTATGTTAATTATTGTAATATTGTACATAATTTTTCTTTTTGTAAATGTTTTCCCATATTAGAAAATGAAAAGTGGGTATGTCCTAAAATAAAAATCAAAGGACCAAAAGAAACAAGATCAAAAAAAGGATATAAAGTATCAACCCCACAAAAAGAAACAAAAATAGATCCTGAAAGTGTTGCACATTAAAATGCCACTACTCTTAGTTTAATTTATGCAAATAAAATTGTGTGTAGCTTGTCGAAAATGCCACATTTAATGATGGTCATACAGTTTAATCTTGATTCATTCATGCTTTTAAATTTCAAGTAATCATAGTTAGTGAATAAAGATCTGGCCAAACCATTTAATCTTGGCAGATCAATAGTTAGGTAGAGAATAAAAATGAGCTCATCAATTTAATTTGAGCCATTGGAAGTTATAAGGTTCACTACAAGGAAAATACCCTCTAGCGGATGTTTTTGAGGAACCCCACAAAAAAATACCCCATACATCCATTTCTAGCAGAGGTTACTAGAGGAGGTTGGTGGGCGGAGGGTTTTGTAGATGTTTTCCGCTTTGTGTACTTATCATTAAACATCACATCAGTGCGCACAAAATATTGGAACACCGGACACCGTGCACTCTGTACACACCCACCAGGTGTGTCGTATTATTGTAGAGCACCGGTGCTTCACAACTATTCTGTGTCGGTGCATTATAAAACACCGTGCCAAAATCGAAAGCGCTCGGTACGGTGATAAGAAACCGCACCGGTGCATCATAAAACAACATGCCAAAACACAAACCGATCGGTGTGTTCCTAAGAAATAGAATTTTTGTGCCTATAAACCACGTGCACTAGAAAAGGGTAAAACAAAGAAAACAATTACGACAAAAAACCCAGATTTTTCATTTTTTCAGTGTTCCTGAGCTCTCAATTACCGGTGCGCTCTACCATAGAAAGCCCCAGTGCACACAAAACATTAGCACAACGGACACCATGCGCGACGTACACACCCGACCAGGGCGTCCTATTACGATAATGCACAAGTGCTTCACAACTCTTCCGTGCCGGTCCATCATAAAACACCATGCCAAAACATAAACGTGCCAGTGTGTTCTTATCCAAGCACATCGGTGCACCTGTAAAAAACACGCACTGGAATACCATTAAATAAAAAAAAATTACGGCAAAAAAACTGGTGCTTTATGACTATTCCACACCGGTGATTTATGAATATTCCACCCCGGTGCATCATCAAAAATTTGCGCCAAAACTGAAACATCCCAGTGCGGTGTTAGGGAACCACCCCGGCGCATCATAAACATTGCGTCGAATCTGAAACCAACCGGTGCGGTTGTAAGTAAGCGTATTGATGCACTTATAAAACCCCGCACACCGGAACATGGTTAAAAAAAAAAATTTATGGCAAAAAAACTGCATTTTTCACTTTCCTCAGTGCTCCAGAGCTCTCAAGCACTAGTGCCATTTCCCCTTCTCTGAGCTGCCCTGAAATTGGTGCTCCCATTTCACCCATTGCACGCACTACTACTGTGCATTGGCCACCAATCTCCAGCTTTCATTTTGAAAAATGGTGGGAAAATTATCTTTTGCAATTTCTAAAGCCAATATGCCTCCTCGACGTCAAAATGTACAGGTATTTTTCTAGTTTTTTCATAATTAAGATTTTTAGTAGATTAGAATTTGAAATAACCTTAAAAATAACCATTAAAAAAGAAAAAAAATTGTCATGCGGTGCGCTGGAGCCATTCGGCTCGCACCGGATAGTGGTGTTGCCTGTAATTTTTACAGGCTGCACCGCCACTAGTGCTAACGGTATCCCCACTGTTTCTAGGGTGGTACTGAAAGGTGCCCCACATTATTTTAATTTAAAAAAAATAAATGTGGTGTGCTCATTTATCCAGGCGCACCGTTGATCATGGGAATAGAAGTGTGGTGCATTGACAGAATTATCTGCCCTGGAGTCTATCAACGCACCGAATTCAGCATTCTGAAAGGGTCAATGGTGTAGCTGAGTAAAATACCACACCATCGACTATGTAATTGTCCAGAAGTCGGTGCACTGACATGACTATATGCTCTGGGGCGTATATTTCAGTCAGCGCACCACTATTCTGACATTAGATATAGCCAATGGTGCTTGAAAAAATTTCAGTTGCACCAAGGCTGGTGCGTTGTATTTCATTGCACCGCCACCGGGGCGCTACAAACACAATCCGCACTGGAACTGGTGCGTGACTATTTTTGTGGTACACCAACTGGTCTGTTTTTTTTTTTTTCAAAAAAAAAATATATATGTATATTCCTAAATACATGTCTGTTTTAATAAAAAAAAAATATTTAATATGTCAATGATTTAGAAAGAAGAGGAGGAACAACAACAACAATAGGCGGAATAGTATGACATGATTCGCCAGTGTGAGGCACGAGAGAGGGAGAGAGACACATACCCTCACCCTATTACAACAGATACCGAGGGGATCCTACGGCAGGTAGGCTTCCTCAAGTTCTATGAGGAGGCTACTTCCCTAAAGGCCCATAGTGTGTTTTTCAGATATCTTATCCCCAGGTGGAATGCCCACTGACAGGCTTTCCAGGTTGGTCCTGACCAGTGGTACACACCCATTGAGGAGGATATTTATTTTATTATAGGAATATCGAGGAGAGGGGTGGATTTTCCCTCATTCCCAGAGGTTCTAGTTGGTTTTGTAGCAAGGAGTCAGTTATTTTACTCCCAGAGATACATTGGAGCACATGTACTATCTCCTTCAGAGTTTCAGGTACCTGGAGGTCAGTTACATATAGGTGCATTTGGTAGACAAGACATGCAGTGCCTCTCTCTTATCATTTCGACCATTTCGCACAACACAAGTTATGGGCAAAACATTAGTTGCTCGCTTTTATTTTATGATGATTCTTTAGTATAGGAGCCATGACTTGTCAGGTGTTCTACCATTTTTTTGTAGTAGTTTTGTACAACCTTAGATAGATGTCGTGCTCATGCACAAGGGAGGGTCAAATTCCCTTTTGATTCAGAGTTGTTTTGTTTATTTTTTGAGAGGTTTCCAGAGATGATGCCTAGTTTTGTTCGACAGCCTCGTAGGCCGATTTTGGAGGCCCAGATGCACATGTGGGGGTAGATGATGCCCAAGAGGGGAGATACTATGTTTCCAGCCAGGATATCACATGATGCACTGGACTTACTAGCCAGTGTTGACGATCAGCTGCATCCCTTCATTATGGTCCCATGTCCTTATGCTAGATTAGATTGGCGAGGGTGTGCCAACATCCTCTTCACAGATGATGAGCCACCAGATGATAGAGGTAATATTACTATTTTATTTATATTTATTCTAGCATGTTCTTTAACTTGTTTTTATTAAATTGTGTAATGAAATTTTCTAATTATTGCTGTGTACTTGTATATATTTTGTAGACATTGGCTCTTTTGATGGCAAGGAGATGTTGGAACCACCACTTGATCTAGGTGTGGATCTTGATGACGATCAGGACATGGATGATGTCGAGGATCATGATCAGGATGAGGCCGGTGTAGAGAGACATCCTCCTGTTGGTGCACCGGTACCGCCTTTTGCTATGAGTGGTTGACCTGAGACTAGATATAGGATGGAGTTGGGCAACCAACTCAATGCATTGATTTTTGACGTGGGCATCAGGCCCACTCATTACAGAGACATACAGGCTGATGATAGGCTATTACAGATGTGGAGAGGCATGCTGCATGACATGTATAGCCTGATGCGGCATGTCGTAGGAGCTACGACAGTTATTACTCGATTGAGGAGGATTGTTACACGTTATAGGTGTAGTCAAGACACAGCACGTGATGGACAGTCCGCGAGCAGTGGCTCATCATCTCATGATTGTTCACCTCGCACCACGCGTGATGAGCATGAGGCTCCACTAACAGCATCTAGTATTCATCATGGAGATGAGGCAGTTGGACCATCGGCCAGTCCACTAGTCAGTAGCCTGCATCATCCATCAGTACTAGTCATGATCATGAGCAGGCTGGACCATCGATTGTCGAGGCTACAATATTGAATGAGTAGGCCTCCACTACTACTCCTTATATTGATGTTGTACTACCACCAGCTGATGCATCAATAAGTACTAGTCATGATCATGAGCAGGCTCGACCATCGACCGTCGAGGCTGCACCATTTATTGAGAAGGCTTCCACTTGTACTTCTATTGATGTTGTATTACTACGACCAGGCTTTGATCCATGACATTTGTATTACGGTTGTATATTTTTAACATTATTCAGTTCTATATATATATATATATATATATATATATATATATATATATATATATATATATATATATATATATATATGGTCCATGCATGAGTTATTTGACATGAGATGTATATTTGATGTTTGTGTTGTGATGATGTTAATATATAATGTTAATTTGATGTTTGAATGTGTTTTTTATTTGAATATGATGTTTGTAATATGGTTATCATGATCGTGATGATGTGTATTAATTAATTTAATATTAAATGACCATGATATTTATTAAATATTATGTCGTGATTGTAATTTAACTTTAAATTTTAATTGTAATTTAAATATTTAATTTATTGTGAAATGATTGTAATTGTATATATGAAAAATTATAAAATTGTAATTGTATGTAAAATTATAAAATTTTAATTGTATTCGTAATTGTAATTTTAATTTTAATTATATGTAAAATATTTGTAAAATTTTAATTGTAATTGTAAATGTAATTCTATGTAAAATTGTAAATATAATTCTATGTAAATGTAATTGTATGTAAAATTAAAATTGTAATTGTAATTGTAATTCTAATTGTATGTAAAATATTTGTAAAATTTTAATTGTAATTGTAAATGTAATTCTATGTAAATGTAATTGTATGTAAAATTAAAATTGTAATTGTAATCGTAATTGTAATTGTATGTAAAATATTTGTAAAATTTTAATTGTATTAATGTGAAATGATTTTATTAAAATATTTAAATTTGTAAATTTGCAAATAATTGTAAAATAACAAATCTAGAATAATATGATTTTTTGTAACATAATAAAGTTTAGAAAATAATGAAAATAAATTCATGTATTTTAGAATTATCATTATTTTATTATGATCTTACATACAAAAAAAAGGAACTTTCTACAGTCCGGTGCGCTTATCATCATAACACGCACCAGTGCGTCGTATTACTCAGATGCACCAATGCTTCACAACTCCGTCGCACTGGTCACGAATAAACACAAAAAAAAAAAACGCAACTCTATTTTCTTTAAGTGAAAAAAAAAGAAGCAATTTTAAAAATGGGTGGCAAAATATTTTTCGAAAATCTAATTTCATCAAATAATTCTTTAAATACTAAACACTTTTTATTATTTCACTATTTTTGCTAAAATTTTCAGCTAGATATTTGCAGGAGACAGACCTGGAGCAAGGGAGCACGAGGGCACTGTGGAGCAGCGAAATACGTTCGAATAGAAGTATTTAGACAATCAGAAACCAAAACTCCGGTGATTCAAACCTTGTATCATAGAATTTCAAACCATCTCGTGATTAAATTTGATTATTTTTTTTATTTTTCTAAAGTTTTTTTACTTTTTCTGTTGTTTTTATCCATTTTTACCCTAAACCCTTAATTTTTTTTATTTTTTCCCTTTCTTCTCCCTATTTCTGTGATTCCAGAATTAGGGTTTTTCATTTTATATTGAAATCCAACCCACGAGACGACTTGCATAGTTGGATCCCAATCCATTCGGCGATTGCATGAATTTTTGGAAAAAATGGATTTTTCTTCATCGGTGAGCCCTCTGTACCATAGCGTACCGGGGCGCTGTATTATACAGTGCACCACACAAGTACTGTGTAATAAAAAAATTGAAAACAAATTTTCTAAACCAGTGCACCATATCTGAAATAGTGCACCGGTGCTCCCTTTTACGAGGATAGCACCGTACGGTCTATTACACTGTTTTTGTAGTGTGTTTATAATACCCCATGCACCGTATGGTCTATTATACTATTTTACGGTGCGTTTTTAATACCCCCATGCATTGGCCGTAGTGCGTAGCTCATTAAAGGTGCACCGGTGTTGAGATTTATTTTATCCCTGAAAAGTTGAGAATTTATTTATAAATATATTAATGAATGATATGGTACAGGTTTCAAATTGATAAAGCAATGACTGACAAGAGATAAAGTAACAAAAATACTGATAACACATCAATAAAAGAAAAAAAAAACAAGTTCTTTGTAAATTCTTTATAAAAAATATTATTTTTGAACTATATGTAAGTTTAACTAATATGTATTGCTTACTGTGTATCATGCAGAGCCACAAAATGACAAAGCTCAATATTATTATTTATGATCTAATCAAGAAAAGTGTAAAAGCTTAATGGAAAAATTGCAAAAGGATGAATCAGGTGAATGAAAAAATAGTATCGATCCAATATGAGTTTCTTTTTTTAATTATCATTAATAATATACTTAAAATTATTAGATAACATGTGTCAAATAGTTTATTAATTCACCCCTGTTTAATGTTCTACAGGGACCAACAACTCAGAAAAGGAATGTTGTTCTAAGAAAAGAAAAAAATAAAACATGCAAATGAAAATGAATTGCTCCTTAGCTCATTTGGAGTGGTGATGGAAGTTAACGAAAGGGGGAAATGTTGGGAAAAATACTGAGAAGGGGGGGGGTGAATCAGTATTTAGGACTTTATCAAATATTTTTACTTTTTCACTCTCTAAAACCCATACGCTACTTTTTTGAACCAAACTAGCGTATACACGCGGATATCCTTCATAAAACTCGCGTATACACAGAGATCTAATTATGCCATTAATTCTTCACTTATATCATTCCATCATTCATTCATTAGATGTTCAATAAACAGTAAACATGTGCAGCAAGAACAGAATAAACCATCACACATAAGCATCACACATGAACACCAGGATTTTAGGTGGAAACCCAACTCGGGAGAAAACCACCGCTACAGTTGCTCAGCCTTCAATATTTTATTATAGAGAAAAAATCTTACAACATATGTGCTGGTGCAGCCTCCTACCAGCACGCAGGCACCCACCTGCGCTCGTTTACCAACCTCTCCTGGAAGGGAGCTACGACCCCCTACTCTCATTTACCAGCCTCTCCTGGAAGGGAGCTACGACCCCCTGATCTCGTTTACCAGCCTCACCTGGAAGGGAGCTACAACCCCCTGACTGAAGGCTACAACCCTCAGCACCTCTATGGACCACGTTTCATCAATTTTCACACTGGATCCAAAGCTTCTTTTAGAACACAACTTGCAGGCCACGTTTCATCATATTTTCAGACTGGACCCACTCCATACATTTGAGCTCAATCATACATCATCAACAGATAGCAGTAACACAGCAGAACAGATCAGACATTTGATACTTCATACTTCAGAAAACCCTAATCTTCATACGCGCTTTCCTTTCACTGATCCTGCGTATATACGCGCCTTCGACCATACAAACCCGCGTATACTTCTGTACATATTACAGAGCTAATTTTACTGCCCATACGCGCTTTCTCTTCATCAAACCCGCGTATATACGCGCTTACTCTGCGGCGAACTAGCGTATAGTTCTTCAGACATTTAGGTCATTGCAATTCTTCAGAACAGATACATCACACAGATTTTACCCTTTACTTCAGACAGATGTTCGCCTCATCTCAGATCTAATCATTCCATAAACAGATCTAGAAAATACAAATACATTTCAGATCTAGATCCCCTTCTTCATCATTTTCTTCTTTGGTGCTTCATGCATTCAGATCTATCATTCAATTGTAACCCTTTCCATTCAGATATACTTCAGAGAGAAGTATTCACTCAAGCTCAGACAACTTGCACACATTTGCACAATGAATTTCTTCTCCTTATATAGTTTTACCCTTTATCAATACCATGAGCCAAAACCACATTACTTTCAATGGTATTCTTGGACGGGGTCACATAGACGAATCATTACTCAATACAATGGGTCAATACCATGGTGGTTACCCCTGGTTTTACATAATTAGAGCGCTTTTGCCCATACGCGACTTGGCACGTTATTTCCCGCGTGCATACACTACTTTGTTTAGACAAATCCACGTATGCCTTGAGACATACTCTTTTCATCATGTTCTAGCACATACTGACATTCCTTCCATCATTACCTTCTGTACTCATTGTATATACATCAGATTTGCATCATTTAACACGTTCATCAAGACATATTCCATCAGGAACAACTTCATCAAGTAGGTTGCCATCATCTTCATCAAGTGGGTTGCCATCAAGGACAACACTCAACATCATATTGCCAACAATCTCCCCCTTTGGACTTGATGGAAACCACGATGGTGTTTGATCACCACAACATATAGATACATTAAGAATACAATGACTCCATGTCACTCTCCCCATTCTTTGACACCATTCTTTCCCTTTATTCAAACACCATGTCACTCTCCCCCTTTGACATCAAGGGCAAAGGGTGGACCAAAACCAACACAAGGTTTTTCGCCTCTTGTAGAAGGAAGTGCTCTGCAGATCTGATGTACATTGAAGTGATCATGCTCCCCCTGAGTTCATGCTAAATCTTAAAACATATTTTTCAATGAAGTACATGACTCTATGACCTTCCTATCACCAATGACTCATACTTACATCAAAGATCCAACCAAGTGGATTTACATATGAGACTCAAATACCCAACCAAGTGGGTTTACATATTTTGACTCAGCTACCCAACCAAGTGGGTTTACAAATTTGACTCAACTACCCAACCAAGTGGGTTTACAAATTGAACAAGTCCTTACATGACTGAATATTACAATTTTACATCATGGGTCTTATCATGACCTTTTTATCAAATTACAAGAATGAATTTTTATGACCAATACCAGAAATACCTCAAGAGATATCATATATCAGAACCATCATAATGCCAACAATGCATTATACTCAGCAAGGCTAATGCTCCCCCTGAAAATGTGCATCCAAACATCCTTTCCATATGACCAAGGCTCCTCCTTAGCTTGTGCAATCTGAATACTTTCAACATCAAGTCATCAGCAACAATCTCTGCATGATCTATCCGTATCTCTAAAACATAAGACTACCATCTCATCCAAAAGATATTCTTCATCAAATAAGAAATCCGGGCTCATTCATAATCTTCAACATAAGAAAGCATGTATCATTTCATTAGCATGAGTATAACCAGAATAATGCTAACAGTACAATCATTAGCAGTCAGACGGATGCTCCCCCTGAACCTCTGCTCCTGATCTTCAGCTGTCATCCCAATTCTCTTATCATCAATGCATACACGACTGTGTCTATTGGAACTCGCGTGTATACGCGGCTTTAGTTAACTGAACCCGCGTATGGAAAGTGACATATTGAAAACCTTCACATTCCTTCATCTCCCCCTGAATTTATACTTCCTGTACCTGTCTTCTTCATATCATATGCACTGTCAGAAATAAATATAACCAGAATAACCAAAACAACCATGAGAATCATCATTCATTGCTCCCCCTGTGACGATACATTACTAATCCCTATAATTTATCTCACATCACTTCTGCAGTCATTAAGAGAAGTAAGCTTTAGAAGCGGATGACTGCAATAGGGTCATCATTCCCTACGTTTTTGACCGGTGCCTCTTCCTTTTCCAGTTTTGCTTGTGATATTTTATATGGTGTTGGAAATTATCAGATCTTTTCATCATACTTATCCTGCAATCAGTGGCCTTATGACCAAATGAGTTACAATAGAAGCAACATCCATGAAAGTAACCCTTACCAATCAGATCCATTTCTTTTGTGAAGTTATCATTTTCAATAGTGGATTCCATGAGTATTTGTAGACCGTGGTCAGAACCTTCTTCATCCTCACTAGACACTTCATCATTATCTTCATTTGTATAATAACTCTTTCCCTTTTCAAATTGTTTCCATTTACCATGTTTTTCATCATAGGGACATTTAGCAGCATAATGACCAACTTTTCCACAAGTAAAACACTTGAAGGGAAGCTTACCTTTGAATCTTCCAGTTCCTAGTTGGAGTTTTCTCACAAAATTAGCTTCTTCTTCATCTAATATATAATCTGATTACTTGACATCTTCCTTGTCTTTTCCTTTTGCACATGCCTTAAAAGCAGCTTCTTTGATTTGAGAGGGACCTCCTTTTCTCATTTCAAAAGCAGTCAGAATACCATGTAGTTGAACAATAGTTAGAGTTTGTAGATCTTGCTTTTCTTCAAGAGCAGACACTTTAGATTCAAATTTTGAAGTCAAAGATCTTAATACTTTTTCTACCAGAGTAGTATCGGTTATGGTTTCACCCAAAATTTTCATTCGATTTACAATATCATCTAGACGCAAGAAGAAATGGGCAATACTCTCATCACTATGCATCTTCAAATTTTCATATTCAATTCTGAGGGTTTGGAGCTTTGCACTTTTTACCTTTGCATCACCTTCATAACTTAGGATGATTTTGTCCCATATTTCCTTTGTTGTATTCAGCTGCATGACTTTGACAAATTCTGATTTAGTTAAGCTACCTGTTATAGCATTGACCGCTTTTGCATTTGATTCATAATTCTTCCTTTCAGTTGGATCTGTTGGTGTAGCAGTTGGATATTGATATCCTTGTTCAACAATGGCCCATACATCTGCTCCCATAGACTGAAGATAGGATCTCATCCTCATTTTCCAGAACAACAGATTACTTCCATTGAATAGAGGTGGCCTTATAGAAAATATTCCTTCACGACTTCCCATTGCGACGGATCTCCTTCAAGCGATCAAGCTTCTGCAGAAGGACCTCCTCTGATACCAATTGTTGGGAAAAATACTGAGAGGGGGGGTTGAATCAGTATTTAGGACTTTCTCAAATTTTTTACTTTTTCACTCTCTAAAACCCATACGCTACTTTGCTGAACCAAACTAGCGTATACATGCAGATATCCTTCATAAAACTCGCGTATACACAGAGATCTAATTGTGCCATTAAATCTTCACTTATATCATTCCATCATTCATTCATTAGATGTTCAATAAACAGTAAACATGTGCAGTAAGAACAGAATAAACCATCACACATAAGCATCACACATGAACACCAGAATTTTAGGTGGAAACCCAAGTCGGGAGAAAACCACCGCTGCAGTTGCTCAGCCTTCAATATTTTATTATAGAGAAAACATCTTACAACATATGTGCTGGTGCAGACTTGACCAGCACGCAGGCACCCACCTGCGCTCGTTTACCAGCCTCTCCTAGAAGGGAGCTCCAACCCCCTGACTCGTTTACCAGCCTCTCCTGGAAGGGAGCTACGACCCCCTGATCTCGTTTACCAGCCTCACCTGGAAGGGAGCTACAACCCCCTATCTGAAGGCTACAACCCTCAGCACCTCTATGGACCACGTTCATCAATTTTCACACTGGATCCAAAGCTTCCTTTAGAACACAACTTGCAGGCCACGTTTCATCATATTTTCAGACTGGACCCACTCCACACATTTAAGCTCAATCAAACATCAAACTGATACAATGACAGATAGCAGTAAACCAACAGAACATATCAGACATCTCATACCACAAATTTCAGCAAACCCTAGTTTTTCATATGCGCTTTCCTTTCACTGATACCGTGTATATACGCACCTTCAACCATACAAACCTACATATACTTTTGTACAAATTACGGAGCTAATTTTACTTCCCATACGCGCTTTCTCTTTAGCAAACCCGCGTATATACGCGCTTACTCTGCGGCGAACTAGCGTATAGTTCTTCAGACATTTAGGTCATTGCAATTCTTCAGAACAGATACATCACTCAGATTTTACCCTTTACTTCAGACAGATGTTCGCCTCATCTCAGATCTAATCATTCCATAAACAGATCTAGCAAATACAAATACATTTCAGATCTAGATCCCCTTCTTCATCATTTTCTTCTTTGGTGCTTCATGCATTCAGATCTATCATTAAATTGTAACCCTTTCCATTCAGATATACTTCAGAGAGAAGTATTCACTCAAGCTCAGACAACTTGCACCCCTTTGCACAATGAATTTCTTCTCCTTATATAGGTTTACCCTTTATCAATACCATGAGCCAAAACCACATTACTTTCGATGGTATTCCTGGACGGGGTCACATAGACAAATCATTACTCAATACAATGGGTCAATACCATGGTGGTTACCCCTGGTTTTACATATTTAGAGCGCTTTTGCCCATACGCGACTTGGCACGTTATTTCCCGCGTGCATACGCTACTTTGTTTAGACAAATCCGCGTATGCCTTGAGACATACTCTTTTCATCATGTTCTAGCACATACTGACATTCCTTCCATCATTACCTTCTATACTCATTGTATATACATCAGATTTACATCATTTAACAAGTTCATCAAGACATATTCCATCAGGGACAACTTCATCAAGTAGGTTGCCATCATCTTCATCAAGTGGGTTGCCATCAAGGACAACACTCAACATCATATTGCCATCAGGAAAAATTTTACAAAAGTTTGAGGGATCTAGTAGAATGAATGCATAGACGTTCTTTCCACTTAGAATAAAAAAATCAATCCAATGATTCCAAGAACCAAATTTTATCTAAACTACAGGAAGAGTTTCCAGAGAATTGGTCAATGATACATGTCAGACTTTTAATAGAGAAAACATACAAAAACATAAAAGAAGAAATGAGAAAGTAATATTCCTTCAAATGTTTGTCTAGAATTATTTATAAATATTAATTTTGTTATATTTACTTTTCATATATCAATATAAAAAGTAAATATTTTATTGTCATGTTACATTTTCAGGAAGATTATGAAAATCTCAAAAGATGAACGAGTTAACATCAGAAATATGCCAGTAGGAATGTCCAAAAAGGTGTACAAGGAGATGGTCAAAGAAATGGACAAAATTGCATCGTAGGAGGAGCCATCTCAATAACAATGTGCTTCAAATGTAATATGTAATCATTGAATTTTTCGATCAGTAGGTACAATAAATAAACAATTTAGCATTAAATATTAATTTTCAAGAATTTTCTTGCAGAAAATAAAAGAAAATGGAACTCATTTAGCACATAAAATAGGGTTGATCTCTAAGTTTGTGAGTAATTGTTACTTCATTATAACAACTTAACTAGATTTCATTTTTGTATTTTTTAAGTTGTTTTACAAAAATCTTCATTGAATGTCTTCAATCAGGTGCTAACATACAAAGAAGAATCATTAGACGAATTGATTGAAATTGGGTTAAATATGGGTTGTGAGTATATGTTGGCATACCAGAAATTAATTGTGGAATTTGTAAGCATCTATCGATCTTGTTTTACTTAGCTCCATATATAATTAATAAAACAAAAGCATCTTTATATTAAATATATGATTTTTTATGGGGTATAAAACTTGCAGGAAACAAATTATGGAACTGTGCCAATAGATGAAATTTTGAAAGATGGCATGGTATCTGGTTTTGAAATAATGTGTATATTTTATGAGTCAATTGTTGCTATGGTACGTCATTTTTCTTTTCGATTTACATTGATGTATATTATTTAGTATTGCAATTTTCATTATTCTCACCAATGTATATACAATCATTCCAGTTTATTTTTATGTTTGTAGATGGAAGGTGAAGAAGAAGAAAACAATCAACACCATGAACAAAACATTACTGAAAATAACCTAAGTCATGGAAGTAGCTCTAGCAGTGACAACAATTGAAGAGAAGAATGATGATCACTATGTTTGGATACCAAAGCAAGGCGTTTTATTTTTTGAAATATATATTTCTATGAAATCAGACATTTTGTTTAATGTAATGGACATAGTGTCCCAATTGAAAGAGAAAGGGATACCAATAACTGCCCCATTTTGTATGATAAATTTTGTCTTATATATATATATATATATATATATATATATATCTATCTATCTATCTATCTATCTATATATATATATATATATATATATATATATATATATATATATATATATATATATATATATATATATATATATATATATATATATATATATATATATATAAAACATGTTATAATTTATTCTATTGTGTTCTCCATTGTCATTCTCAAATGCACTAATAAAAATTTAATTCATATGAATATTAGGAATTTGGCTTCTGTGATCCATAAAATATGTGTAAAACATTTTTTGGTGAAAATCACATAGGAGAAAATTTGTGTCGACGCGTTTCGAACCAGCCAGTGTGGTTCATCATCAGGACAAGATATTTTTATAAGATGTGTCGAATTTTGATGAATAATGAATTTAAAACAGTCACAATAATTAGACTGTCACAGGTTGATGTTTCTAAAAAATACAACATGAAAACCACTGCGTGTCAGTAACTGTACACCGGTGCGTTTATGTGTCTATACGCACCAGTCCCATTGTATGATCTATGGGCACCACACAATTATCGATACCAGTTAAAATATCAGTGCGTTTGTGTGATACAGTGCACTGAGGCATTTACGTATCTATAAGCATTGGTGCATTTTTACGATCTATGGGCACTGCACGAATACTGATACCAATTATAAATCTCGGTGCCTTTTTGTGACATGGCGCACCAATGCGTTGATATGACCTATGGGCACTGTAAAAATCCCTAGAACAATGTGGTTGTACACCTATACGTCCCAGTGCATTGGATTGAGACCGCCCCAGGGCGCCGTCTGTGTGTATGCACCGGTGCGTTAATGCAAGAGTAGCGCACTGATGAAAAAAACATCTGTAATAACCTTTGGCTGCCCATTTTATTTTAGTTGTGTTGAATTTCTGTTAAAGGCTCCGCCAAAACCTCCATAACCATAAACATATGTTGTAGAAAATATTTTTTTTTGACAATTTTGGCCAATTTTATAACACTAAAAACCTCCTTTATAACCTTTGCTGGAGGGTCTTTTCCTTGTAGTGGTTAGAAGTAGGTTAGTTTTCTTATTAAAAGAAAATAAAAGGGTCGGCAAGCTCAAATGCACCAAATAAATGAAGTAAAAAATGTTAGGGTAAAAAAGGGTAGGTATATTACTTTCACAAGTAATGGAAGGCATCAATTGGTTCATCTCATATCACTAATATCCTCCTAAATCTCCTTCCCCATTTACTAATTCCCTTTTTCCATTTAAAACATCAAAAACCCATTATCCAAAGTTTAAAGGCGCTAATGTAATGTATTGGGCCCCAGTTCCCTTTTGATTTCATTCCTGCATATATATTTTACAACCCACTTATTGTATTATAGCCTATAGTTTTAACTTCCCCCACTTTATACATCTTTAGTAACCCCCCCACTATATATTAACACCTTTGCTTTTATATATTTCCTCGGTTTCCACTTTGTTTTAAAACCCCACTGATTATAGATCTTACCCCATTATAATAATCCCGACACACTTTACATAACCCCGCATAAACATTTTCCCCAATACCACCTATCAAAACCCCCTATTCTTCCATCCATCTGATCACCATTCATCAAATCCTATGCCCAATGATCGTTTTTGCACCCCCGACAATCCAAAGTTTAAAGCTGGGGGGGGGGGGGGGGGGGTGCAAAATGGGTGATTTCGCACCCCCGCCCATTCGCCACACGGTAGTCCTAATTTCCATCGCACCCCCCAGTCCCGAAACCACCAATCAAATTTTCATCATGTGATAACCGCCATACCACCATTTCGCTACGCGATGAAACCATTCACTGTTTGAAAATTAAACCCTGCGCCATTGCAAATTAAACAAAGGTTGAAAGTAATAAACCCACCCTTTACTATTAGTTGTTTATTTTCTGTTGAAAATTATGAAAAATAAGCCTTTTCCGACCAATTTTGAAGCTGGTTGCTATCAAAACCTTTGCCAACCCAGTTAAAGATTTGCAGACTGAAATTAAATCCTGTTACAGCCATAACCCCTTCCAAAGGCTGAATTCAGCCTTTTGTAGGTAATTCTAACCACGAGAAGCCATTACTTAAGCAAAGAAAGTAATAAATTTATTAAATTAAAAAAAACAATGGCCTCCCAAAGCATAATATCTATTAAACCTCTGCAACTACTTGTGGTAGATGTTGACCACACACCTCTTGCTGATAAAGACTTCAGAATCAGTGATACAGTCACTGATTTCAAGCTTCTAGAGCTCCACTTCTAGAGCCATGACAAATTCATAGATTAGGCTAATGATATCAACCTCTGGGAGTCAAACCTACCCAGGTACATCTTCCCACTGACCTTTCAGTTTCTAGAAATAATCAGACTCTTCCAGATCAATTAATTTCCCAATGAAAGATCTATTGTAACCCCAAGCCAAGAGATTTTATTCAAAATCATTGCATAATCCATAAATCAGATGTTACAGATATAAACCAAGCCTGATGAAGTCCAATTATCCATTGAAATCCTCACTGAACTCTATCTGAATCTGGAATTTCCCAAGAGGTTCCAAATATTTCAAAACTTCCTTCCTCCATCAGTAGAAACCCCAAATAATAACCCTCCTTACTCAGCTTCCATATTTTGAGAGAGAACCTGATAGATTTTCACAATGTTGTCATGTGTTTTAGGTTATTTTACTAATGAATATGTAGATGCATCTATCCTAGGTTTTCTATCCATATTCTTCCTAGGACAACCTCCATCTTCAACCTTAAACTTTGTTCAATATCTATTAGATTCCATCCATGAGAAAATAGTAAAATTACAAGAGGAAGGAGTGTTTAATATTCATCAGTTTTGTTTCATTTGTTCCTGTATTTTCAATCAGAAAGGTTTGCAGTTAGCCTCCAAAAACTGGACACAGAGGGTAACCCCCAAAATGTAGTCTTTTGGACATCCTTGATCAGAAATTATTCCACATAATTCAGCTACAAAGACTTCATTGATTCATTTGTTTATCCAGTTGTTAACATGTTAAGAAGTAGCATTCAACCTAGAGTTAGTGAAGAGATAAAGAAAGTGTTGCAATTGTCAGAACAAAGTAGAACAGGAGACTGGTATTTATACTAGAATCATACTGAAATTAGGGTATATGGATGCCAAATTATTCCATTAAAGCTCCCCAAATACCTCCCAAAGAGGTTATTTTCATTAGAATGCATTAGAAAGATCCTAAATTCAGATGAAGTTAAGATTAAGAACTAGCTTGTCCTTTTATTTGCAATAGTAGGAATGTTGGTCAGCAAGAAGACAAGTCTTTAAAATATTTCAAGTTCAGTAGTAGTTTCAAATGGAAATATGATCCTTTTGGATTCATAAGTATGTTAAGAGTCAAATTCCAATTGACCCCTTTTATTCATGAGTCAAAGCCTGAGGTTGAAAAGTATTCCAACTAGTCAGAGTGGTTGGAAAATACTTTACAGGAGATGGATAAGTAGGTTGATACTAGTTCCATCCTACATACTCTAGCCCCATAGGACAGGAATTCAAATAGGGCAAGAGAGGAAGGATCTTATTCTGTAGATACTACTACTGATACCAAATTCAAGTTGATGTATAGGAAAAACGCAAAACTGAATCCAATGATAGAATAGGAAGAAATAATTGATATAGTTGAAATCATTGATACAGATATAGTGGTCAGAGATAATGCACCTCCCTGATTTTCAGAGGAAACACATCAACCATCAACCTCCAGTGCTCAGATCATTCAGAAGCAACATAGTGTAGAGGTCTCATCATCGAGAAAACTAATGGATAAAGAGAAAGATATAATGGATAAGTACAAATAAATTAAATTTAAGAATGAAGCATTGAAAGCTGTGACTTAAGCCCAATATTGGAAACAAACTCCTAGTGACTAGAATCGGTTACTTTCAGCCTTTGATTACAAAACTAGGAGGATGAAAATGAATTTTTATAGCCAATAGTGCAGGCTGCAAAATCATTAGCATACTGCAAGAAACATCCTTTGAAGTTATGGCTAAATATGTACATCCAATAGATCACATTGAATTTCATAAACAAGCAGGATAAATGATCTATTCCACTATGAAAAACAAGGCTTTAAGTGTCCAAAAACTACAGAATTCTCTAGAAAATATCAAAGCACTGTTAAAACTAGAGAAAGCTTCTTCACAAGCCAAGGATAATAGAATAAAATCGTTTGAAGAATTGGTCATGGAGGTTGGATATAACCCAAAGGACGTCAAAGCAGCAGAAGATATTATCAAGAAGAAGAATGCAGGCATAACTGAATTGAAGAAAAAACTGAAATTACCACCAACAGAGCATCCACAAACTAAAGAAGTTTTGGAGAATGAAATTCATAAGGATGAAATGATGAATCTCATCATTCAACTGACAGATCAACTGCAAGATATGGAGAATGAAATGGAGAAATTAATGTAGGAAAAGCAG
This sequence comes from Pinus albicaulis, assembly GCA_034641835.2. NCBI lineage: Eukaryota > Viridiplantae > Streptophyta > Pinopsida > Pinales > Pinaceae > Pinus > Pinus albicaulis. The sequence continues at coordinate 462,878,935 of CM076582.1, forward strand.
GACAACATGGAAGCATTTCTTGTTATTTCCATTCCCATAGCTTCAACCTCAGCTTCAGTGGCTACAATAGTCCCAACTACTACAACAGTCCCAGTGACAACATAATTTCAAGAAACCACACGAGCTACTACACCAGCAACAGAAGCAACCCATCCTAATGATGAGGAAAGTACATTGATTAAAGACATTCAGGACATTTCAATACAAAATATTGATATTAATAGACTTAAATAACATTGAGTAAAAAGTCTAGAAGATGGAAAGAAATGGGCTCAAATCATGTATAAATTTGAAACACAGAAATCCAACAGGTTAAATAACATGGTCCAAAAGTTGGAAAAATAATTAACATTAGTAGAACATTTAGCCCAAGCAAAGCAACTATTGTGGGACAATATCATTAACTATGTTAATTATATTTGGCCTTCTATCCAAGTTATATTTGAGTAGAAATATTTGATAAAGGGAGCTAGTGAAGCCATTCAGAAAGTCGAAGAAGATATTGGGAAGAAACAAAAAGAAGCCACTGAGATTATAAAGTTCCTAAACTATAAAAAAAACTAGGAATTAGAAGAATTTGGGATAAGTGAAAGAACATAAATCATTTTATAAGTGAATAAGGTGATTTCCAAGAGAAATCTGATGACACAGCTAGAGGACAAATGTCAAACTATGGAGCTTGTAGTGAGCAGATTCATGAAAATTTTTGATGTTTTGAGAAAAACAGGTCTGCCTAATCCATTAGTGATCAATGCGAGACTAATGAGGAATGAAAATTATGAAAAAAATATCAGAGAAGTGGCTAAAGAAAATCCCAACAATTCGTCCCTAAAAGGAATTCCTATAGGCAAAGTACTATTTCAAATTTTTGAAAATCTCTTTTACCTCCAGCATGAGGTAAATCATCTCTTTGTAAAAAAACCTAAATTTACAAAGTACAATGAAGCAGATGAGATTTAAATAAGGATGGGAAAAACTAAACTTCCAGATGAAGAAATCTCAGAAAAATTGTGTGATTTACTGTGACAGGTAACAGTAAAAGAGATTTAGGGTCAAAGAGTAAACATAGCAGTAAGGTGAAATAAAATTCATAGAATTTAAAGAGTAAACAGAGCAGGCAGATAAAGAAAAGACAGGTTAAAGATGAACATAGATGAAGACATATGAAAGAGACAAGAAACGTGAAATACAAGCCATCGTGAAAGCCAGCTAGCGTGAAAGACAACAAATATCCGAGAAAAAAACAGTAAATCCAATGAAAAGGGATAACTTGCATTTAGTTGTAAAGGTTTCTCTATCTTCTTGCATGAAGATATTTTATTTTCTTTGAATAAATAATAAATTATTTTTCAGATATTTTGTATTAAGTTTTGTATAAATATTTCAGTAATTCAAAGTATTAAGTGTGGATTTCTGAACATTTTTGTAGTTGAATTGATCTACTACTAGAAGGTTTATTGTAACTTTTCCAAGTTGACAGACAAGACAATAATAAAGAAATTTATTTACAGGATTCATGTGTTGAGCCACTTCAGTGAAGTATATTTCAATTGTTCATTGTTACTTTCTTAAGTATTCCATAAACTTGCATGTTTTCCAAATTTAAATGTTATAACAAGAATATTATTGCAGAATTTGTTTAAGTACACTATGTTCTGAAATGTTATTCATTTTAATGTTTTCTTATGATATTTGGATCTGAGAATCCTTAATTTCTCTCCCATCCCTATTGACCTCTTTTAACTCCCTTCATTATCTGGTTTAATGAATCCTTAACTACTTGATCTCGATTGAAAATCACTTCACCATTCAGCCCTAAAGATCTAATTTTTCTCAGCTATCTTGCCCTGTAACACTGCTTAAATCATTTGTTTTTATTCTAATTTCTTGATACATTGAATCTATATCCCAATGGAAAATAGACAGTTATCTATCCATATAAATCAGTAATTCCACCAACAAATCAAAATCAAACCAAATCAAGCATACATAACTAGCCTAAAATCAATTAAAAAAACAAAGTTAAATCATTAAGAGAGAGCCCTCTCTGACATTAGGAAGGCTAGATCCTAATCTCAAAAGTAGGTTGATAGTTACCTCTAATATTTCTTTGACACAAACACAACAACCCTAGGGAAATTTTGGAGTGATAACAGAATAGATGGTAAGTGAAAGTTGTTATTTTTTCATGCATTTAAAGTTTGTAGAATATGTATGTGGTGCTAATTCTTAAGATTTTGTATACAAATATAACACCTGTCAAGCTGACAGGATATGCATGTGGTGTCACATCACCAGGGGCTGCGGAACTGTGTGGATTGATATCACAAATGAGACTTGACTGTGAGGCTCTGTTGGAGGACCTTTGCCACATTTTTAATGCACTACTGACTGGGGTGGAAAAGCGTGATTGGCATGACTCAGAGGATCGTTATATATATGAGTGTACTGGTCTTCCCTCGAAGTGGCGAGGCATCAAACAATGCATAGATATGGTTGGTCAGGTATTTAGGGACCTACGGGCTAGTGGAGAAAATCCATTAGCTCGAGAGCCTCCAGATAATGACTAGGGATAGGGGCATGTGGTGCCCCATTTTTTTTTCTAACATGTTGTGGGAATTTTGGATGTATTTAGAGTAGTGGGCGCAAAACACTTATGTTTGTATGTGATGATACATAATATGGATATGCATATTTTATATGATGATTGTGGTTCACCCTTTTTTTATGGTTGTCTTGTGTTAAATGTATGTGATAAATGCCAATATAGAATGTTACTTGCAATGGTATCTACATAGTTATTTTGGCTCTAGGAACATGACTGAATGTAATGGATTCAAATTCATGTGCTAAAAGCTTCACTCGTAGATATTTTCTAAATATGATATGGTTTTGTATATGATAAATGCCATTAAATTGCATAAAAAGTAGCAAGGAATCTAAACAAGCACGAAGATGAAGGATGCAATGGTCAAGGGCATTGACTAACAAAACTATCACTGCATCATATTCGACCTGGTTATTGGTGGTAGATCCAATGCATACACTGTTGGAGAGAACTAATGAATGAAAGGTGGTAAAAATGGCCCAATTTGTCGAGGCTAGATTACATGAGAAGTGACTTGTACCATCGGCATGACCGATATACTATGTGGATGATGGATCCATCTGAAAGGTGCAAAAATACAACAAATGAGATGATGGTGGAAAATGGAAGCTACCTAAATGCATGACAAAAAAAAATATACACATGTTAATGGGAGATGCTATGGGTAACATTTCATGAGGTAGAGTTCATTCTGAGGGTTAGGAAGGAGTTGGACTTTGAAATCCTCTAGAAGGTATGCCCCCTTGCCAAAGTATTGGGTGTCAATGTAATGGCCACAATGTGTATGTAGTTCTAATTCATGGGTTCGAATTAAGGTGTTATAAAACTAATCGAATTCACTATGAATGAAGTCTTTAGACTCTACAACATACTGGTCATGGGTCTGTTGCAGAAGGAAGTACCCACGATGGTGCATATCATCCAAAAGAAAGTCAGGGGTGGTCATGGCTTCCATATTATCTTCATCGGAATGGGATATGGGAGGGTTGGTATAATGGAGATCACTTGATGCGGTGGGGTTACTTGGTGCATATTCATGACAAATATGGTTCACATACACATCACTACGAAGGGTAGATGAAGATATAGTAGATGAAACATCTACCGATGTTGAGACCAACGTGTTCGACGAGGAAAATTTGATAGAAACAGAATGGGGAGCCTCAGATGGGTCTTCCTCTATGGATCTCATGAATGAAGACAGATTGAGAATAACGACCGAAGAGTCCATCATCTAGGGAGGGGGGGGTATCAAAATGGGTGTAGAACTGTCCTCTAGTTCTGATGACGCAAAAATCAAGCCAATTCTGGTGCAAGTTCTCAAGCCGGTGGTGGCCTTGACCCTAATGCTGGACCACTACTATCAGAACCGCTACTAGTACCATCTTAGCTACTCCTTTTCTACCTTTTATGGTGGGTTTAAGCCTTCCCAATTTTAACCAGTTAATCAATGTCCCTACTATAGTCATCATTTTTTAGTGTAAAATCTTATCGCAAGTGTACGAAAAGATCCTACTTTAGCTATGCATGACGAATATCACTAACAACAGAAATGGTTGTGTAACCCCTTAGATCTAAAATATAAAATTAGAAAAAATCCTGCAAAAGACCAGATCTATGTTGTAAAAGTAGTTAAACAACGAAAAGTAATAGTAAATAATGAAAAAATAACTCCAAATATACAATATAAAAGAAAATATTAAAGAATGATTTTGTATATTATAACACCTAGTGAAGGAAACACGTAGATGTTAACAGTCCCCCTCAATGCGAAGGTTTCTTGGTTGTCCTCAATGCTTCAACTTTAGAAGTTTGTGTCTTTCAATGGTGTAGAAAACCCAAATCATGTGTTGAACTCTAGTGGGAGCTCAAATGGAAAAAGAAAATAATAGCAACAATGAGAATGATCAAAGTGAACAATGAATGGAAAAAGCCTCCTATTTATAACAAAATATTGAGTTATCCTCAATAATGTTGAATAATAAAATATTATTAACCAAGATCTAGATCTAACCACTTGGAATATTTTATTATATTTTTTTGAAGGGAAAAGGTATTTAAATTACTTAAATACCTTGATTTAGAAATAATAAACAAATAAATGATTTATTTATCATTTCAATAATGTGGTTAAATAAAAAATAATAATGATTTGTTTAATTATTCCTTGGTGATTTAGTCAAATTTGACAAGGAATAATAACTAAATAATGATTTAATTAATTATTAAAAAAAAATTGATTAAAATCACTTTTTGAAAATTCCTATGGATCATAGAAGCCTCAATTCAATTTTAATTAATTATTCCTAGAGAAAAATAAGAAAAATAATGATTTATCTAATTATTTCTCATAATTGGGTTAAATATGATCGGGAATATTATTTAAAAAATGGTTTAATTAATTATTCCTAGAGGAAAATCAAGTAAATAATGATTTATTTAATTATTGCTCTCAGGGTTTCTTGTTTTAACCAAAAATAACTTAATAAAATATGGTTTATTAAATTATTTCTTATAGTGAAAGCAATTTTACTATGGTAAAATTGGTTTTACATTGTGTACTTCAATCCATGTAATTAAATATGGCTAGATGACCATTTTTTTGTCATAACACCAAGTGCAAGGGACTGCTCCTCATGAACGAGGCCTCCAACTGACTTTGAGCAATGATATACAGTTAAATGCCATATATATACAATGATTCATGAAGCTAATGCATGGCTATTATAAATACATCAAATTAACAATCCTCTATAAGCATGCCTATCATCAACCAATGATTATATGGACCCAATTTTACATCATTCGCCCAATGTAATAGGGCTACATAAATGGTATACAAAATAAGACATGTCTTGGACACCCATTAGCCCATACATAGATGATTTGACAAATTTTATAATACATTCTAGACACCATGGGTCTCTCAATGAGAAATACAGTAGCAAGATAAAATAATAATGATACATAGCTTTTACAAATGTACACAAAAATGCTCTCCTCTATGCAAGCCCAAGAAAATGATATGTGTCAAATACATGGCATATGATGTGTGCTCTATGCAACAACAAAAATAGAACTATGATATATAGCATGGATTTTCTCAATATATCAACCATAAAACCCTGAGCAACCACATGTTCCACATAACCAAATGCAACATGTTAGTCATCAATATTTTTTGCTTTTTATAGATGACTAAATGCTTATCCTAGATTTCTAGAAACAAAATTCATGAATGTTGTGAGTTCTAGAAATCTCACTGCCTTCATTATCCTTAGGATCAATTTTTCACTATTTTACTATCCTATCATATCATGGTCAGCCTACCACTCCCAAAAGACCCATCATGGGCTCATACCACTAATTTTCACTATGTTTTACCACCCCTGACCTTAGCACTCTATTTTGGCTTGCCTAATTCCTCCACTTACCACCTAGGATCACCAACAAACCTACTCACTCTTGTGTTTCCTGGATACATCAAGCATTGATGGTCTCAAAACTATCTCTGTAGGCTCTTTAGATAAATCAAGTACATTTGATTTTGGATCTTCAATACATCAAAATATCAAAAACTTTGTTTTTTATACTTGAAGACCCAAAGCCAAGTTTTCAGTCAAAGACAAGCCCAAAGAGCCTCCGACTAGGTCACCTAGTGTTTAATAGGTTATATGATTGTTTTGGTATTTGAAATATCTATTTTTCATGTGCCAAGAGGTTGAAATCAAAGAGGAAGAAGGTCAAGCAACTATTTGTCCAAATCTGATAAAAAATCCTTCAAGGAAGACCTCCTTGGTCAAAGCACAAAATTCTGCAAAAGGACAGTTGCCCATCTTAAAAAATTTCTGCAGGAATGATTGAGATGGCTATCAACAGAAAACGAGGTAAGGTAAGAGGCCAACTCATCACTATTGACATCCATAGAAAAGGAGAGGCAACTTGCCTATTTTCAAAGGGAATCAGGGTTCATAGGATTGATGGGATAAAACAGTGTAGCCAATACAAAAGGCCACAAGGAAAAAGGCACATCAACACAACCAAGCACACATTGAAGATTTTTAGAAGTTATAATTAAAAAGGAAAAAGGGTGAGGTGAACTGAACCGAAATGAATGAACTTGAAAGGGCTATAGAGAACTTAGAAGACAACATTGATTATTTTTCTCTAATAGCCCTAAAACCTAAAGTTTTAGAAGGATAGGAAAAACAGGTGAAATGAAAACTATGCGTCTCCATGATGACAGTAGGCAGAAGGTTTTCAAAGGATATCAGAAGGTGACCTCCATGGTTTTCCAAGGTAACAGTGCTCCACTGCATCCAAGGGAAATAATGCAAAGAGTATCAGGGTGAGGGAAGTCAAGTTTTCAATTATAGGCAATTGCCTTCAAGGGGTCAAAGGAATAAAAGTATTGTTTGGGCTACAAGGTAAAAACTGACATGAGGAAGAGTTTTCTGTTGAGTAACTAAAGTTGTCTAAATCCAAACCATGACAAAGGAGACCAAAAACAAATGTGTCATAGGCACCTGCAAAGATTAGAAGTGGCCAATGGAAGACATAGCAGACATAATTTGTAGTCTTTGTCAAAGTGAGTGTATCACTACTAAAAACAGTAAGGAGATAAGAAGAGCATGTTTTTAGGTCACTAACACTCAGACATTTCAAAATGGGATAAAAACAGGTTTTTCAATTTTCCTAGTGCAAAAAAGGAGAGGTTTAATAGTGCCAACACTCCCAAAGTTAAAGGAGACCTCTTCATCTCTTCAATACACCCTCACCAAAAGAAGAAAAATCACTTTTAAAAGTTGCAAATCACCTACAAAAAGGGTCATAGGATATCAGTGAAACTCATAAAGTGACAAAAACAAACTTAGAAAAAATGGGTTTTCTAAATTTGATTTATCTTTCAATGACTATAAAGGCTCCAAAGTTATCATTTCTTAGCTCAATTGTCATTTTGTAACAAGAGAAAAAGCCTTCAAGGGAAAAATCATGGTTTTTGACTGTCTATGGGAAAAATTTCCCTGGTGCTGTCCAAATAGAGTTGTGCTGCACTCACAAGCCCTAGTGATGTGCTCACAAGCCCTGGCGCTGTGCTAATCGGGCATTTTTCCGTCAGAATAACTCGGTGCTGCGCGAATACGGGGTGGCACTACGCGAATCATGTGGCGCTACGCGCAGACGAGCCTGACACGCCCAGGACCTGACTGGCAGGCCTGAATGCAAGCGATGTGCTTAGCACAAAGGCCTGACCTGCCCAGCGCTGCGCCCATAGGCCGACCCTACTATTCTGGCAGGGCGTTGCGCTAATGCAAAAGGCCCTCAAACAAAGGAAAAAATTTCCCAAAAGCTCAAAGACACCTCCAAATCACCTCCAAAGCCTGCAGAGGAGTAAAAAAAGCTAGTAGGTGGCCTATTTCTTTTCCTCCTCAAGTATTTTTAGTGGTTTGAAAGCTAAAGGAATGGTTAAACCTAATTTTTTCAAACCCTAGGTCTTCAATACATATTAAACCTATGTTTTTGGCCTCCTTGAACAAATTAAAAATCATTTGAGGGAGAGTGAATCAGTGTAGTTGCAATTCATCTTCAAGAAAACCCCCCTTGAACTCCAAAGCACTCACTCCTTAAACTAGCCTCGACAATACTCCTTCACAGAAGTTTCCCTCACCACCATTTCCATTTTTCTCCTCCAAAACCTAGTTTTTCCACAAACAACTCGCATCACCATGTCAGGGGCAGAAGGCAGTAGCAGCAGTGAAACAGTCCAAGGGTCTATGAGGCCAAATCACAAGGGAGGGAAGGTGAATAGATTTGAACCCTAGAGCACAATGGCTATCACCTCATCTCCCATAATCCTCTCGTGTTTCCAGAATGTGGGATGTTTTCAATTTTGTGAGAAGGTCAAACAAGTACAAAGCCACCTAGAGATTATAAGGATTTTTATCCACAATCTATACAAAAAACAATCAAGCCTTGCAGGAGTGTATTTTGAACCATCTATAGATGCCATCTCAAATGCTACAGGTATACCTGCTATTGGTGAAAAGTGGTTTAAGAACGCCAAATTGGACAAGAACTATTATGATCCATTTGTCAAAGCTAGGTATAGAATGGGCTGCAGGGCTATCTTCCCTTTCTCACACCTAAAACAAAGATTTTATCCCTTAATGATGGTTATCATGAAGTACTTCACCTATGAGGGGAGGTACTCCTTGTTTGGTCAATTTAGTGTGTCCTAAATTGCTACATTAATTTATCAATCCGGGATTCGTAAGCTGATGAAGTGTGGCGCACTATATGTGCAAGATAACCTATTTCTTAGCTTTTTGTCGTTTTTGGTTTTCTAATGTGAAATGGAAATTCTAAAATAAAAACAAGTATGGTTATGATTGTTCAAGGCAATGATATCCTTTATAATGATTTACCAAATTCAAACTTCAAAAGGAATTTGAAACATACAATGACAAAACTTGAAAGGAAATGAAAATGTGCTGCTAGCCTAATAAATCAAATAGTGAACTATTGAGCATGAAAACCAAACTATCCTTGCTGCTGTCTAAACACAAAAGAAACTATGCTTAAAGAAATCCAAGAATTGCAACAAAGTAAATCTAAATCAAACTACATCAACTTATATTCTGATCCCTCGCCATTAGTCCAGCTATGGCTTTCGGAGGTAACCATAAACAACCTGAGCAATTTGATATCTAATTTGCAGAAAAAGAAACTAATATCAAACTACACACTCATACTTCAACCCCTCACCATCAGTCCAGCTGTGGCTTTCGGAGGTAACTGAAAATGACATGAGCAATTTAATATATCTAACTTGCAGAAAGTAAACTAATATCAAACTACACACTCATACTTCAATCCCTCACCATCAGTCCAGCTGTGGTTTTCGGAGGTAACTGAAAATGACATGAGAAATTTAATATATCTAACTTGCAGAAAGTAAACTAATATCAAACTACACACTCATACTTCAATCCCTCACCATCAGTCCAGTTGTGGCTTTCAGAGGTAACTGAAAATGACATGAGCAATTTAATATATCTAAATCTAACTACTGAAACAAATGTGCAAGACTGAAATAAACAAAGCAGTACTGGAATTAAACAAAAACTAAGAAAAATAAATTAGCAACAGAACAATATTGATTCCATGTCATTAGTCAAAAGATATGCAAATGCCCGGGCTGCCTATTTGTAATCTGAAACAAGAACACTGATCAGTTAACAATAACATAAAACATGAAAGATTATGGACAGAAGTAAAATGTAAAGTATGAAAGATTATGAACAGAGATGAAGCATAAATACCATGAAAGATGCAATGTATAAACACGTGAATGACTTATGGCACAATGAACTTAAAGAAATAAAACAAGAAACTATACAATAATGCACAAAACCTCAGCGTGTGCAGGGGCCCTCTGCACCAGCCTCGGGCAACAACCTTCAAATACGAATTACGCTTGGAAACAGAGTCTTCTTATATATTAAAATGCAGTCATAACAGAGAAATGATATTACAGCACAGTGGCAACGCAATTACATTACAGAGCTATATGGAGGCTAGCTATTATGCGTATGAAAACGCGTTATTTATAACAAAGGTGATATAACTAATTCCCTAAAGTTTTTGCTGATAGAGACACATGAACCATCACGTCCAGAGATCTAGCATCATGGCCGTGGTGAGGAGTAAATATATGAAGAGTGGATGTTGGATTCGGCTTATGGAGCCGTGTACAGGTGTTGATGTGTCTTCTGTAAATTAGAAATGGCCATATAAATCTTCACGTAATGAGAAACAGAGTCCTGTCACCGTGGGAATCTACGGTTGACTTCCACTTGGCCACCTTTGACCACAACCTCCTTAGGTGAATTTGACCAAGCCAATAGGACACGATCCATGTCCACATCATTTCTAACTTGCCCATGTGGCTCGAATTGCCTGAAGACACCTGCAACATAGATTTTCACAAAATGGCTGCGGAAAGTTGCAGCAGCTGCAGAAAGTGGTAAGATTCCGCAGCTAAATGAGAAAAAATCTAAATCAAACAGTAGACACAAAACATAGTTAAAAACCATTTTTAGATGCTCTTTTACAATTAATATGCAATGATATTGACAACTTAGAAGGTTCAGGTGAATGAAAAAGGTCTAGAAAGGTGTATAGGAAAGATGCAGATTTGAGACTCAACATACCCCCACTGTGAAGGTGTTGCATGTCCTCATGCAACCAAAATTTTGATAATCCTTCTTTAGTTCATATGCCTTGACACTTCAACCAGTACATCCAATCCTCTCCTCCTCTTCCTTGGTGCTGCTAACATCCTGGGCTTCTTCATTAGGCATCTGAATTTGATATTAATCAGTGCTCTGCTTAACTTCTGGCATTTCTTCTTCAATTTCCTGTTCTTCTTTTGCCATAGTCCCAGATGTAGCATGGTATTATCATGAATGATTTTGTCCAATTTACTTTGTTCCTTCAATGTCTCATTTTCATTTTTAATGTGTCTATTTAAAAGCTCTAGCTCAAAGACTTCTTGTTTCAGTGATTGGACTAGATCATCTTATGCTGTGTGAGGCTGAGTGGACGAAGTACTGGGACCCGTAGCTGATCTTTCTAAAGATTATATATAATCATATACTTCTTGTTGCTTTGGGTCTATCTCAGGTGTCGTTTTTATTGGGCTGTCCCCAAAATGCCGTGGAGGAGAGTTGTCTTCAAAATCTGGCTGAGAATGGGATGGACTATGTTCAATGTCTGACTGAGAATGAAATGAACTAGGTTAACTGTCTGACTGAGAGTGAGATGGACTATGGCCAGCTGGGTATTGTTTAGATATTTCTTCTCCCAAATCAATAAAATGGGGTCCTTTCGTTTGCGTTTTCCTCAACTTCCCCTTAAGCCTGGAACTTCTTCTCACACGCTGTGGACCACTGTCTTTTTGCTTTTGTTTTCCTTTCCCTTTCTTCTTGGCCATAGATGACTATTCTTGAAGGTGAACTAGTCTTTCAGATAACACTTGATGATCTTCTTCAGAAGAAGGGGTTTGATGCATAGCCTCAATACTTTTTCTCTCTTTTGATGTTATTGGCTTTTTACCCTTGGTTTCTTTCTTCTTCCTTTTTGACAGTCTCTCTTCCCTACTAGTTCTTTCAATTGTAGTAGTAGGAGTACTTTGAGTTTCATCATTTGTTCTTTTTATCCTACTCCTTCTTGATGTGCTTCCTTCAAGAATTTCTTGAGGTTCCTCAAAGAAATTTCTAATAAAAAATTGTTCCCATGTGTCATTCTTCTCTTTTAACTGTTTTTCAATCAAAATTTTCACAAGACCATGGTGATATAGATGTGGTTCTACATCCCCTAAATGCTTTTGAACAGCCACAAACATCTTCTTCAAACTATTTAATAAAAAGTATGGCAAATTGAGGGTCTGGTTATCTAGAAAATTCATCAGCAATCGGGTATGGTACATATACATTGACCCAAAACGACCCTCACAGGTGATAAATTTTTGAACAACTAGCAGCAAAGTAGCCCATTCCTCTTTCAAATCATGAACAGGAATTCCTCTTTTAAAAATAGTTATGTCCATACCTGGGTTATGTAGAATCACTCTCCAGGCTTCATCACTAATGCTTTTGTTTTTAAACCAACGTTCACCCTCTTGAGGAAGTTCTGTGGCAGATGCTATAGATGCCTCATTCACCGTAAACTTAAGGTCTCCAATCTCTACCTCTAGGCCATTAAAAGACCTTGCAAAAGCTTTTGTCACCTCTTTATGGTAGCCTCTAAACTTTTGGATAAACCGCAGCCACTTTGCCTTCTTCAATATATCCCTGACTTGCGGGTATCCTTCCATGAAGTTAGGTCCCTCTAGTTCCGCTCTCAACAATTTACCCATCCTTCTTTCTGCTCTTTAAAAACTTGCCTGCATGAGGAGGGTTCAATGGAAGTAGGATGTCTGACTGAACGGAAATGAGCACGATGACTGTAGGTAGATATCAGAGAGTGGGTATACAGACTGTAGCGTAACAGAGAACGAAATGGAGTGAAGCGGAACAGAGAAGGGTTACGTGAGCACGGCGGAAATGCGGATGTAAGATTAATAGAACAATACGAGGAGTATAAAACATCCGGCAGTGTTTTAAAATTTGGTGGCTGCAGAATAAATGTAAGCACGTTTATACAATGGCTATGGATTTTATGCGGCTGAAAGAAGCCGTAGTAAAATCAACTACGTTTCATTGTCACAGGTGGAATATCAGAGTATGAGTGAAGATCGGAGGTTTAATTATGGGACCGTTTGAGAATGAATGCAAGGATTGTGGGAGGATTTTACAGAGATCATGGAGTGGTTACGGAGTTTGTCAATACAATCATTGCACATAATGGAGCTTATGGTTTATAACTATATAAAAATGTGTTTTAAATGCCATTTGAAATAAATTTTTATTCATACCTTGGAATTCTTTCCATTTTTCCTTGGTCTTCAATTAGTTGCTCCTCATTGATATCTTGAATGCCCCATGTCTTCATAATTGGTCCTCATACCTGCATTTGATTTCATGATTATGGAAATAACATCTGGCTGTACATTCTTTTGAAAGATAGAGTGGTAGCTTCGGAATCTGCTTCTGGCTGTGGAAACTGGTGTCAGCTGCGGAAACAGATGTCAGCTGCAGAAACTGACACAGCTATTATTTGGGTGAATGGAAATGAACGTATGACAATTGACTAAATGGAAATGGTCATGAAAGAGAATTTTATTGGTGAAATGGAATGAAGTGGAGTGAAATGAAGTGGAATGGAATGGAGTGGGTGGTCACAAAACTTGTGAAATGAAAGAGATATTTTTTTTTTTGGAAAATATAGGGTGTCAGGTGTTCCTGATTTTCACCCTACATTTTCTATATAAGACTGCCAATCAGTGATTGGTTTTCAGGCTTATACAATTATTATTATTTTTATTTTTTAAAACTGAAAAGAACAAAAGATAGGCTGGTGGAGAAGAAGAATTCTCCTGTACCAGCCTGATTGCAGAAATTTCTTGAAACATTTTTATAAATTCCTCTTTTGAGAGTGGCTTATGATAAACTTTCAATCTGTGGCCATTCACAATAAGAGGAGTTTGAAACTCATCAATGGTCTTGATTCTTACTGCTCCATTGCTAAAGATCTTGTCAATCTCATATGGCCCAATGCAATGAGTCTGAAATTTTCCTTTGAAATCTTTAAACTTGGAATCAAATAACAATGCCCAATCTCCTTCTTGAAACTTCTTCTCTTTGATGTACTTGTCATGCCATTTAGCTCTTTGATATTGAACTAGATCAGTTCTTAAAATTTCTTCTTGTCTAATCTCATCTAGCTCGTTCAACTGCTCCATTCTATGCTTTTGGGCTTCTGATAAATCCATCCCCAACTGAACTGCTATCTTGAAGGTCTTGACTTGGAACTCAATGGGGAGCAGGACTTCCTTCCCATAAACAAGTTCATAGGGAGAATGTCCTATTGTATTTCTCCATGTAGTTTTGTAGGCCCACAAGGCTTCAGGAAGCCTTTCTGCCCAATCTCTTCTATGTAGATGAACAGTTTTGGTGATGATACTTTCGAGAACTTTGTTGGTAGACTCCACTTGACCATTTGCTTGCGGATGGTAAGGAGTAGATCTTCTATGCTTGATTTTGTATTCTTTCATCAGCTTCTCCACCAGGTTGGATGTGAATTGGCTTCCCTGATCTGTCACAATTTCTCTTGGAACACCAAAGCGAGTAAAAATATCCTCATAAAGAAAATTAACAACTGAATTTTCAGTAGCAGACACTAATGCTTTAGCTTCTACCCATTTAGTAACATAATCAGTACAAACCAATATATACTTCTTTTTCTTAGATGGTGGATTAATAGGTCCAATGAAATCTAAAGCCCATTTTTCAAAGGGTTCAATGAGTACTTGTGTTTGCAATGGCATTTCATTTGAAAGGGTAGGTTTCCCTACTCTTTGGCAGCTGTCACACCTTTTGACATATTGTTTTGCATCTTTGAAGAGGGAAGGCTAATAATATCCTAAAGAGAGGATTTTATAGGCCGTCCTTTTGTCTGCAAAGTGTCCACCGCATGGTTCATCATGACATGCCTTAAGAATATCAGGCATTTCATCTTCCCCGACACATCTTCTGATCACAAGATCTGGCCCTGTTTTAAACAATTCGTTAGAAATCCATGAATATTTTGAACTCTCCTGAATAATTTTTTGTTTTTCACTTGGAAATAAATGTGAAGGCAGTTTCCCTGTAACCAAATAGTTAGCAATATCTGCATACCAAGGAGTCTTAGTAGTTACTGCAAACAAGTATTCATCAGGAAACTTATCCTCTACAGGAGAATCTTCTTTAGTATTCTGAATCCTAGACAAGAAATCAGCTACTGTATTTTGTTTCCTTGGTCTATCCAACACAGTAATATTGAATTCTTGTAAAAGTAAGAGCCATCTTGTCACTCTTCCATTAGTAACAGGTTTGTTCATTAAATATCTAATTGCAGAATGGTCAGTATGAATAAAAGTTTCATAGCCTGTTATGTAATGTCTAAACTTATTAATTGCATGAACAACAGCTAAAAACTCTTTTTCAGTCATAGTATAGTTTAACTCTGTGGAGTCAAATTTTTACTGGTATAATAAATGGCATAAGGAACTAAATCTTTTTGACCCAACACAGCTCCTAGAGCTGTATCTGAAGCATCCGTAGAAATATGGAAAGGGAGTTTCCAATTTGGTCCTCTCAAGATAGGTGCTTCAGATATTCTTGTTTTCAAAGTTTCAAAGGTTGATTGACAATCAGGATCCCATTTAAATTCATAGTCTTTTGTAAGCAATTTGAAGAGTGGAGATGCTATTTTAGTGAAGTTTTCTATAAATCTTCTATAGTAACCAATAAATCCTAGAAAACTTCTAACATCTCTTTGACAATTTGGAATAGGCAACTTGGAGATGACTTCAACTTTTGATCTATCAACCTTAATCCCATCTCCTTAAATATGATGTCCTAAAACAATCCCTTCAGTAAACATCATAAAGCATTTTTCATGGCTTAATGAAAGGTTTGTTTCTTTACATCTTATAAGAACTTTTTCCAAATTTTCTAATGCCTCTTCAAATGAATTTCCATAAACTGTAAAATCATCCATATAAACCTCTACACAATCATGGATTAGATCAGAAAAAATTCCTAGTACTGCTCTTTGGAATGTTGTAGGTGCATTACATAATCCAAAAGGAAGTACTCGGTAGGCAAAAGTTCCCCATGGACAAGTAAATGTGGTCTTATCTTGATCTTCAGGTGCTACCTGAATTTGATTATAGCCACTAAAACCATCCAAAAATGAAAAGTACTTTTTACCTGCCAATGTATCTAATACCTGATCAATAAAAGGCAAAGGAAAGTGATCCTTCAAAGTTGCTTTGTTCAATTCCCTGTAATCAATGCATACCCTCCATTTAACATTCTTTTTAGGTACTATAACCAGAGGAGAAACCCATCGGCTATCTGAAATTGGATAAATGAAGTTTACATTGAGTAGTTTTTGGAGCTCTTCTTTCACTATCTCCCTAAGATTTGGATTCATCCTTCTTTGAGGTTGTCTGATTGGTCTACTGTTTTCCTCAATATAGATATGATGGATGAAAGTCTTAGGATCAATGCCTTTCATGTCAGTATACTCCCATGCAAATGCAGTAGAATGTTTTTGCAAGATTTTGGTTAGTTCTTCTTGTTGTGACTTTTCCAAATGTTTGTTGGTATTCAATGTTTTTCCTAGAAAAATCTCAATAGTAGAACTACCAAACTCTTCCATAGAGTAAAGAGACATTTTTCTTGATGATAAATATTCTATGTCAGATTCCAATTGAAATTGTGTGGGGTCATATTCTGAAGATATCTCAAAATTTTCTAATGTGTTCAGAATTTGACTATCCTCACTGATTTCAGAAATGGTAAAGACAGGTTGTATAGTGTCCTCGTCATCAACCCATTCATTGTCTCCTACTTCTGTGATTGCTTTTGCTGGAGGATAAAAATTGAATTTCTTTGTCGAATTACCATTAGAAATGTACATATCCCCATATCTACAACTAATGAAAGCATCAGCTGTGGCTAGCCAAGGTGTTCCTAAGATAAGTGGGTGCCTTCCTAGATTACTCTTGGGAGTCAAAATCAAAAAATCTACTGGATATTCCCAAGAATCTAAGGAGACTGAAATATCTTCTAATACACCATCTAGTTTAATAATTGATCGATCTGCAAGTTGCAGTAAAGTAGGTGTAAAAAGAAGGTTAGGAAGTTTTAGCTGTTCCATAGTCTGTCTACTCATAATGTTGATAGCAGCCCCTAAGTCAATCAATGTGTTTGGAATTTCTATCCCATTTATATGTGTCTTGACAATTGGACTTCCCGGATCTACATACTTCTGCATGGTAATTTTTCCCATCATAATATCTGCAATCTTTCCTACCAGGTGGATTCTTCTTGTGTCTTTTAGTTTCCTTCCTGGTCTTTTGAAACTCAACTCCTTTATTGTTTTTGCTAGAATAGGAATCTCTCGAATGGATTGTAGCAAGGGAATCTTGATACAAACATTCTTTAATTCATCTAGAAAATCATAGTTAGGCAACAAGATTTGTTTTTCCACCCCTTTATCAATTTGTAATCTTTCAGGGAAAGGAGGTGTGGATGAAGGTGCAAGTTGCTCAACTATAGGAGTTGTGGTGGTTAACTTTTCTTTCTCTTTTTGAATGTTTGAGTTTTGAAGAGATGCTTCCTCAGAACCCTTATTGACTTTAAGAGAGTCCTCCTTAGAGGTATCTTGCTCTTGGACATCTATAGAAGGTTTTTCTAAAACTCTACCAGACCTGAGTTGTACATCATCGAGAGGAACAATCATATAGGTAGGAAATTGTTGTCCTTCTATCATGTAAGTATTCTGAGGATTTTTATTGTTAGGATTTGGCAATGGTTGAGCTGGAAGTTGATTTGTCTTTTGTTGGTATGGGAGCATGAGTTGAGGATTTGGATTTTGTTGAGAAGGTTGTTGTTGTGGAAATGGCAATGAAAGTTGTGGATTTGAATTTGGAAGTTGGGGAGCTTGTTGATTTTGAAAAGATGGAGGATATTGATAAAATTGAGCAAATCTCCCATAAGGATTTTGCATCCCTTGTACCCATGGTTGATATGGATTCTGATGTTGGGGCCAAGTTCTTGCCAAGGATTCCAATTTGGTGGGGTTTGAAGATTCATAGGGTTGTTAAACCCTTGAGTTTGTTGTCCCTGCCAAGGTCTTCTTGCAACAAAACAAAGAGATTCTACTGAATTTGGGTCTTCTTGAAAGACAGCTTTGAGTCCAGGAATTTAAGGACAATCCTTGATCTCATGATTCTCTGAGCAAATCATACATGTTTATACAACTTTTGCATCCAAGGGACATTCCCTTAAAGCATGTTTCTTCCTACATTTCGGACAAAAGATGGCTAAAGCATCTGTTTCTGCTTTCTGCTTGTTTTGGATTTTAAGGGTGTCTAGTTGTTCACTAAGGCTCCCTAAGATATCAGTTTTAAACTCATCAAGCATGTTACCAATCTCCGCCCTACTTACTGATCTAGTTGCAGATTTGTTAGCCCTAATAAGAGAAGAATCCCTAGGCCCTTTTCCTGTTTTAGATTTTCCCCTTGAGAGATGGATACATAGTTCTGTTATATCACGAAATGGAAGTTGAGAAATGTCTCCTTTCCCCATCATGTTTAAAATGTCTATCCATTCATCTCTTATGGCTTTTAATAGGAGGGCTTTCAAGGTTTCATTATCTAAGTTGCTCATCTTTGCTCTTTTCAAGTTGTATTGAAATCTTTCAATTAAGTCTTCCAAATTTTCATCTTCTTTTGCATCATTTTGAATACCTCATCCTTGTGATTGGTGGGCATACAATAGTCCAAGTATCTATCCAAAAATGTTTGTTTCATATCATTCCAAGTCCTAATAGATTGGGTGGTTAATCCCATGAACCATTTCAAAGCGGCTCCCTTCAATGTTGAAGGAAACAGTTTGAGTTTTTGAGAGTCTTCCATATAGTCATAGGTTCGGCACATGACTTCAAACTCAAACAGAAATGTTTCAGGATCCTCACTTCGTAATCCATAAAAGTTGGGGAGGACAGATGGTGAGATATTTTTCATTGTTGTATGAGTTTCCTCATCAACTATAGGGAATCCAAACAAGTTGTCTCCTTCCCTATTTCTTCCATTATTACCTTCACCATTGTTGTCTCCATTGTTTCCTCCTCCTCTACCTCTACCTCCAAATCCATCTATTATTTCCTCTGCCATGATAGTTTCTTTAGATTCCTTAAAGTCCTCTGGTTCTTCTATCAAGGGAGGATGAGAGGGAGTCTCTTCCTTTTCTAAATGAGATTTAGTAGGTGGTATAGGAGAATCCTCTAATTCAGCTGCTCCTTGAATTCCAAAAATATTAAGGCTAGGGGTAGATGGTGGTGAATCTTGTCTATGCCTTGAAGAAGATGGAATTGTGAAAATCGAACTCTTGGGTTTAGCTATAAACCTTCCCCTAGAATCTCTTGCTCTATGCATGTCATTTTTTATTTTATTTTATTTTTTTATTTTTTATTTTTTTTTAAAAGTTGGGCTAATAATTCTCTTTCTGATCTTCCAGGTCACACTAGGTGCAAGAAGAGAGCATACTTAAGAAATTACTAAACCAATAACTCTCTTTTCTGATCCTCTAGATCACACTAGGTGCAAGAGGAGAGCATACTTCAAGAAGTTATCAAGTTTTCCCTTCTTTTATTATTTTGTTTTTGTTTTTTTTTAAGAAATCGGCTACCTAGTTACACTTCCCTGGAAATGGTGCCAAAATGTTTGGTCAATTTAGTGTGTCCTAAATTGCTACATTAATTTATCAATCCGGGATTCGTAAGATGATGAAGTGTGGCGCACTATATGTGCAAGATAACCTATTTCTTACCTTTTTGTCGTTTTTGGTTTTCTAATGTGAGATGGAAATTCTAAAATAAAAAAAAGTATGGTTATGATTTTTCAAGGCAATGATATCCTTTATAATGATTTACCAACTTCAAACTTCAAAAGGAATTTGAAACATACAATGACAAAACTTGAAAGGAAATGAAAATGTGCTGCTAGCCTAATAAATCAAACAGTGAACTATTGAGCATGAGAACCAAAATATCCTTGTTGCTGTCTAAACACAAAAGAAACTATGCTTAAAGAAATCCAAGAATTGCAACAAAGTAAATATAAATCAAACTACATCAACTTATATTTTGATCCCTCACCATTAGTCCAGCTATGGCTTTCGGAGGTAACCATAAACAACTTGAGCAATCTGATATCTAATTTGCAGAAAAAGAAACTAATATCAAACTACACACTCATACTTCAATCCCTCACCATTAGTCTAGCTATGGCTTTCGGAGGTAACTGAAAATGACATGAGAAATTTAATATTTCTAACTTGCAGAAAGTAAACTAATATCAAACTACACACTCATACTTCAATCCCTCACCATTAGTCCAGCTATGGCTTTCGGAGGTAACTGAAAATGACATGAGCAATTTAATATTTCTAACTTGCATAAAGTAAACTAATATCAAACTACACACTCATACTTCAATCCCTCACCATTAGTCCAGCTATGGCTTTCGGAGGTAACTGAAAATGACATGAGCAATTTAATATATCTAAATCTAACTACTGAAGCAAATGTGCAAGACTAAAATAAACAAAGCAGTACTGGAATTAAACAAAAACTAAGAAAAATAAATTAGCAGCAGAACAATATTGATTCCATGTCATTAGTCAAAAGATATGCAAATTCCCGGGCTGTCTATTTGTAATCTGAAACAAGAACACTGATCAGTTAACAACAACATAAAACATGAAAGATTATGGACAGAAGTAAAATGTAAAGCATGAAAGATTATGAACAGAGATGAAGCATAAATACCATGAAAGATGCAATGTATAAACACATGAATGACTTATGGCACAATGAAATTAAAGAAATAAAACAAGAAACTATACAATAATTCACAAAACCTCAGCGTGTACAGCGGCCCTCTGCACCAGCCTCGGGCAACAACCTTCAAATATGAATTACGCTTGGAAACAGAGTCTTCTTATATATTAAAATGCAGTCATAACAGAGAAATGATATTACAGCACAGTGGCAACGCAATTACATTACAGAGCTATATGGAGGCTAGCTATTATGCGTATGAAAACACGTTATTTATAACAAAGGTGATATAACTAATTCCCTAAAGTTTGTGCTGATAGAGACACGTGAACCATCATGTCCAGAGATCCAGCATCATGGCCGCGGTGAGGAGTAAATCTATGAAGAGTGGATGTTGGATTCAGCTTATGGAGCCATGTACAGGTGTTGATGTGTCTCCTGTAAATTAGAAACGGTCATACAAATCTTCACGTGATGAGAAACAAAGTCCTGTCACCGTGGGACTCTACGGTTGAATTCCACTTGGCCACCTTTGACCACAGCCTCCTTAGGTGAATTTGCCCGAGCCAATAGGACACGATCCATGTCCACATCATTTCTGACTTGCCCATGTGGCTCGAATTTCCTGAAGACACCTGCAACATAGATTTTCACAAAATGGCTGCGGAAAGTTGCAGCAGCTGCGGAAAGTGGTAAGATTCCGCAGCTAAATGAGAAAAAATCTAAATCAAACAGCAGACACAAAACATAGTTAAAAACCATTTTTAGATGCTCTTTTACAATTAATATGCAATGATATTGACGACTTAGAAGGTTCAGGTGAATGAAAAAGGTTTAGAAAGGTGTATAGGAAAGATGCAGATTTGAGACTCAACAATCCTCATGCATTTTACAAGGGTTAAGATGCTCAACCTGCCTTACTACCTCTATAGAAGTATCGACAAAATGTCTTCTATTGTCTAGAGAAGGAGTCCTTCCCAAAAAACGAAAAGAGTATTTCACCATTCCTTGATCAAGATGGTGGTATTAAATCAGTTGTAACAACAAGGTATACCTTGGGAGGTATTCGTAGCACATGAAGTCTTCACAAGCCCATAGCCTCCTCATCAACCAAACTTTCCCTCCTCATCTACACAAGTGCCCTCACCTCAAGGAAACCTCCCTTCTTCCCCTTCTCCTGATGCATCAAATGAAGAGGGTCAATGTGGAAATAATGTACAAAGTAATGATAGTGAGGGTAATGGTGCAAATGAGTCAGCCCAAAGTGAGGAAAAGAGCGGGGATGATGAATAAAGTGTTGACAATAAAGGTGATGAAATCAGTGAAGAAGAGGAAAATAATGAGGCATAGACAGAAAATGAAGAGGAAGAAGAGGGGAATGATGAAAGTAAAGAAGGGTCAGAAACAGAGAATGAAGAGAAAGACAGTGAGCATGATAGTGAGCAAAATAGTGACAATATGCAAGAGGATGGTGAGGAAGATGAAGAGCTTGACAGTCAAAATGACATGAACATTGATGATGAAAAGGCAAAATCATAAAATGAAGAAGAGGACAATGAAAAGGATGAAGAAAGTGAGGAGAATGCAGAAATTGAAGGCAACAGTGATGCAAATGAGATAGACCATAGTGAGGAGGAGGTAAAAAACAGTGACAAAGAGGTAGATGATAAGGAAGACAGTGAGGGACAAGACAACAAAGAGGAAAATAGTCATGACAATCATGACAGCTATCATGACAGTCATGACAACATTCAACCCTTTAGCGATTATGACAATGATGATAGTGCAAAAGATGAAGATGAAGGTAACCCTAGTCATGATGACAATGAAAAAGGGGAAGAAGCCCATAGTCTAAATGATGATCATAGCCATGACAAAGAGACCAAAAAAATTACCATCATACCTCTTGCATGCACATACCAGAGAGGGCCAAGGCTAGTGTTTGTTGCCTCCAAGAGGCAAGGGACCATGCCATCTACCTCAGCTCAAAAGCTTGACAAAGGAAAACATAAAATGACGAAAGGTGGGAAAGGTAAGAGAGACAGGAAAACTAAACAAAAGCCCTAATTCATTGACCTAGACAGTGATAATGAAGATAAGGAGGTGGCCACTAGAATACTGCTCCAAAGCAAAGATGCACAAATTAGGGAGCTAGAGAGAGATTTTGAGATGACTCAGCATATTATTCAGTATTATAAGAATGAACACAAGTATTTTAAGAAGATAAAAAGGGGCCTTGCTCTCCAGAAAAATATGACCAAGCACTACGCAATGAAAAACAAACTTGCTTGTGCGAAACTTAAAGATGCCCTCATTGAAATCCAAGCACTAAAAGGAGGAGAAGACAAAGCTAGACTTGGAATTTTGGAATTAGCTTTTCTAGAGGTCTCTCAAACCCCTTGAAAGAGACCTCCACCAATTTTGAGGGAATTTGGACAAGTTTCTGTTTTTTGTGATTCTAGAGGCCTATAAGTGCAGCACCACTGGTGCTACGCTTTTCCCTCAGGAATCATCAGAGGGAAAAATGTAAATTTTTGGATTTATCGTGGCTAGCACACTATTCTCACAAAATTTCAGAGCAATTGGACCATATTTGACTCCTCAAAATGTAAAAAAACACCTCATTTTTCACCATTCTGCCTCCTTTTCAGGCCTGGGGCTGCGCTCCTGGCAGTATTGGGATTTTGAAATTTTGGACAAGTTATATGAGTTGTATCAATAAAATAGGATTATTTTTGGAAATTAGACTCGTCAGGCTTTCGAACAGGCCATCACGGAGCAAATTACGACATCGAGAAGGTCTCCTAAACTTCGTTGCAAAAAGGCCTATTTTTTGCCTAAGGTGGCGCTGTGCTTATGGACAACACTGTGTGTTTTGGACCCAAAGTGAACAAAACACACTCATTTATTGAAAAATCATATTTTAGTGTTTTTTGAGGCAAATCGCTCTAGAATTATGTGCTAGAAGTTATTTTGGCATTTATTTCATGGGATATTTTGTGCCTTGGGCCTTGCATGGTGTCTTGGGCATTAATGACATTTATGGGTGATTTTGACATTTTCCAACCCTATCTAAGGTTTTTTCCATCCTTTTCTAGATAAATAGAGCATGACGGATTTCATTTTAAATGTTGGCATTTGATGAGTTTTGAGAGAAATACATGGTTTTATTGAGCTTGAAGTGTAGAAATTATATAACTGATATGTTATACATCCGAGATTCTCCTGATCACACACTATTTGACTTCATGCACAATACAAAATCTCTTCTAACATTGATCATTACTTGTGGAAATAAAATCAATTAATAGATTCTCTTCTACCATTGATCATTACTTGCGGAAATAAAATCAATTGCATGCACACATTAAAACCATAAAAATTCACACATATGAACAAAGTAATTTATGGGAAAGCTTAAAGATGAAAACCCCCAACTATCTGTATATTATATGTCATAGAGATCATGTAACAATCATCATACAAATCTCCTCACAAGCTCTCAGTACAATCTCCAATTGCTACA
Organism: Pinus albicaulis; assembly: GCA_034641835.2. Classification (NCBI taxonomy): domain Eukaryota; kingdom Viridiplantae; phylum Streptophyta; class Pinopsida; order Pinales; family Pinaceae; genus Pinus; species Pinus albicaulis. The sequence continues at coordinate 462,903,129 of CM076582.1, forward strand.
CACTAATTAGGTCCAATCTAGCAAATCCCATGCCCCGATCTCTGCCACTTGCTAGCCTACCTCTACTGCGCAATCACTGCTGAAGAATGGCTCTGAATGAACTCGAATTGGTCCAGCCTTGCTCACGCAATCCTCATTGGCATTTCCAACCACTGTGTGTTGCAAATCATGCAACACTATAGTCACAACTGATAGTCACACTTCTCTTTCACCTACCTCTTCACTGGCCTCCACTGAAACTGCCCATGCACTGTAGTTAACTGATGTATTATTCAGTTGATTAATGAGTTAATAATTAGTGAATTAATTAATAATTAATTCACACCACTCTCACTAGTGTATCAATCAGTTAGACTAGATACAACTAGCTCAACTATGTTTAACTGAGTTAAACTGAACACAACTCCACCAAAATATGTCACATGAGTTCTAACTGAAGTATCCATGCAATAGCTCCATTTAACCTTCAGGAATAGCGTAATTCCTTCTGTCAGCTCCTGTGCCACATCTGTGCACTTAACTAAAGTGCTCCAAGAGAACAAGATACTGTTTATAATCTAAATATTATTAAGAGCTAATAATATTCGACATATTTATTTTTAGACTGGAAATATAAAAATAGATTCTGCCAAATATGTCTAAAAATAGAAGTCCATCTATTTTTCCAACTTGACCAACCATCCACAAATAGCATCCTACAACTCATAGAATATGATAAACATGTCTAAAAATAGACTGTGCGCCAAAAATAGCCCGCAGGCCCACTTAGTGAAGGCGACTTCTTTCCACTACGCTCATCATCTTGTTGCAATCTCAACACTCCCTCTCAACAAGATAGGGATTATCTACCACCCTGATCTTGCCACTGTGGTATTCAAATTTTCTTCTGGTGAGCGCCTTCATCAAGATATCAGCATCCTGATCCTCCGTGGAAATGTATGAAAGTAACATGATCTTCCATTGCACACAATCTCTGATATGATGATACCGGATGTCAATGTGTTTAGATCTATCATGAAATAATGGATTAATCGATAGTTTGCTGCAACTCTGATTATCACAATATATCACAGTAGGATCTAAGTGTGAATCGAACAACCCGACCAGGATCTTCCTCATCCATATAGCCTCACATGTAGCCAAACTCGTTGCCATGTACTCAGCCTCTGCTGAACTGAGTGCCACGGATCTTTGCTTCTTGCTGTACCAAGAAATTGTTGTCAACCCGATACTGAAAATCCCTCTAGATGTGCTCTTTCTGTTCGTTGGGATCCCTGTCTAATCTCCATCTGTGAAGTCACACAACTTCATTTCATCTGACTATCTATACCATAATCCATATCCCAATGTGCCTTTGAGATATCTCAATACATGCTTGCCTGCCTTCCAAAAGAGCTTGGTAGGCTTAACCATAGCTTGTGAAAGCTGGTTAACAACGTAGCATATGTTAGGTCGTGTATTGACTAGATACATAAGCGACCCCACCAACTGTCTGTAAACAGTGGCATCCACTACCTCTGCCGATGTAGCATCCTCTTTCCTCCGTCCACCAGGAAGAGGAGTGTCGATAGGCTTGCAGCCTTGCATGTTGAACTTCTCCAGTATCTCCCGGGCATACTTGCCTTGAGACACAAACAATCCATCACTGCGCTGCCAAATTTCCAATCCTAGGAAATAATGAAGGAGGCCCAAGTCCTTCATCTCAAACTCTTTTGCAAGATCAGCCTTGCATGAGAGTATCAACTATTCATCACCGGTCAGTATCAAATCATCTACATAAAGTACAATGATCAGCAGCTTACCCTCAACCACTATCTGGTACAGGTTGGGATCCGCCTCGCTCTTGGTAAAACCAAGTATGGTGAAATAACTATCAATCTGTGTGTACCAAGCACGAGGTGCTTGTTTCAACCCATACAGTTCTCTTTTGAGCCTGCAGACATGTGACTCACTGCTGAAGATCTTGAAACCTTCGGGCTGCTCTATGTACACCTCCTCCTCAATCACTCCATTGAGGAATGCAGTCTTCACATCCATCTGATGAATGTGCCACCCCATCTGTGCTGAGAGAGAAAGAATCGTCTGTATGGAAGAATACCTTGCGACAGGTGCAAAGGTTTCCTCATAGTCGATCCCCTCAATCTGTGAGAAGCCTCAGGCAACAAATCTTGCCTTGTACTTCTCGATGCTCCCGTCAGCTGCTTGCTTCACTTTGTAGATCCATATCGAACCTACCACTGATTTCCCTTCCGGCCTTGGGACAATCTCCCATGCACTGTTTCTGACAATCAAATCATACTCTTCCACCATGACATCTACCCATGCAAGGTCCTCCACAGCTTCCTCGAAAGAGGATGGCTCTGTCACGATACACTTGCTCATCAGAGCCATGTATCCAGTATATCAGTCAGGTGATTGTCTCTATCTGCGCTGTGATGTAGGTGCTCCTACAGTCTTCTCTGCATCAATATTTAGTCGCTCAATTTCTGTAGTGCGCTTCTGCCCTCTGATGGTTGGCGCTGCATGAGTGGTTTCTTCCACTCCATGAACCTCCTCTTGTGGCTGAGCCACATCCTGAGGCTCATCCTTAGGAACTAATAGCTCCTCATCTGCATGCAAGTTGTTGGAATAACGATTGCAGTTAGACCAAAACCCATAGGCATTAGTATTCGCTACAATTGCCAGAGTTAGGATCCACGAGAGGCAGTTAGTCCATGTCGCGAAACAGATGGGGAGCGTTGAATCCAATGTCCAACAATCTCCCTCCTAACGCGAGCCAGGTGAGTTTCGAACTTGAAACCTGGCTCTTGGAATAACGATTGCCGTTAGACAAAAACCCGCAGGCATTAGTCTCCGCTAAAATCACCAGAGTTAGGATCCACGAGATTCGGTTAGTCCATGTTGCAAAACACATGGGGAGCATTGAATCCAATGTCCAACACAAGTGTGGCTCCCTCTCAAGCAAAAACTTAATGGCTTTCTCATCATGAAATTTGACATCCTGTCGCACAACAGTCTTCCGACTGTCTGGAAAATACACACGATAGTTGAGGGGTGTATCAGTGTACCCCACAAATATCCCAACCTCTTCGGTCAGCTCCAGCTTCTTCCTGGCATCCTTCGTCACATGGATGTAAACAGGTGAGCCAAAAATCTTCAAATGAGAAATATTAGGCTTCTTACTAGAAAACGCCTCTTCGGGTGTACTAATGCCAAGTACTTTGTGAGGACAACGGTTTTGCACATAAACTGTAGTATTTCATGCTTCAGCCCACAAGTGTATGGGAAGGCCCTGATCATGCAACATCGCCCGTGCAGCACCCATGATCGTTATGTTCTTTCACTCCGTGACGCCATTTTTCTATGGGTTATGAGGCGCTATGAGCTCTCTTCGAATTCCTTCTGTGCTGCAAAAGTCCTTGAATTCGCCAGAGATGAATTCACCACCATTTTCGCTCCTAAGAGCCTTCACCTCCTTCCCCGAATCTTTCTCAACCAGTGCCTTAAACTCACAAAACTTTGAGTTTGTCTCGCTCTTCTTCTGCATGAAGAAGATCGAGCACTTACGAGAAAAATCATCAACAAATATCACATAATACCTATGCTTTGTTGTCGAAGCTACTGAGAAAGGTCCACACAAGTTTGTGTGAATTATTTCAAGGATTGTCATGGCATGACTATCCTTCTCGTGAAAGGTGGCTTTCACAAATTTTCCCAAAGTACATCCATTGCACTGATCTGACTACGCAAGTTTACCCTTGGGAAGCCCAGTAGAAATCTGCTGCAAAATTTTCAAAGCACCATGGTGAAGATGGCCCAATCTCTTGTGCCATAGCTCGCCCTCATCCCGGCTCAAAACTCCTTTTGCCTTGCCTGCCATTGCTGCACAGCCATCTACCTGCAACTGATAAAGGTTCTTAACTTGAACCCCTATCCTCCGGGTTTCACTAGTTGCCTTACTGCACAGGAAAGCCTTTCCCTCGCTAAAGACAACATCATATCCCTTGTCTTCCAACATGGCCACCGAGATCAGATTCTTATTCAATCTTGGAACATGCATGACATCCTTCAATATGAAAGGTTTACCAGACTCCCTCTCAAAGGAAATGGTCTCGATACCAGTTGCATTGTATCTACCATCATCGCCCATCTCGATCTGCACCCCAAGATCCTTCTCATCCAGATCACTGAACAAATATTTGTCTCTGGTCATATGAAAAGACGAACCACTGTCAAGAAACCACACTGAACCCATCATACTTGAGACCAAGCATGCGATCAGTGAAAAATCAAGCTCAAACTGCGAGGTGAAGGCCTCTCCAGCTGCAGATCCAGAAACCTGCTTATATTTCTTCTTCTGTGGAAAATTAGTGGCTTAATGTCCGTGTTGGTGATAGTGAAAGCACTTCACCTTGGACATGTCCTGCTTCTTACCTTTCGCACTGGATTGAGAAGCATTCTTCTTGCTCTTCCCCTTCCTTGCTTTGGAAGCCAAAGTGAAATTTTTTTCATCTGCATTCTTTGATGAAGATCTGTCCCTGGTACTCTGCCTTATCTCCTCCTGCACAAGATCCGACCAAAGTCGCTCCCATCCTGGCAGTTTCTCCCGACCATTGATAGAGTCCTGATAGGAATGCTAACTCTTCGGAAGCACAAGGAGAGCCAAGCTCATCAAGTCCTCGTCATCTACAGTAACCCCCAGACTTCCCATCTCAACCCTGCATTGGACAAACTTCATGAGGTACTTGGGTATACAGTCGCCTTTCTCCATTTTTATATTCCTGAGCTTATCGATGAGTGCCAACTTCCTCTGGTTTCTCTTGCTTTGGAAAAGTATGTCAAAGCTTTCCACATTAAGAATGGAGAAGCTTTACCATGAAGGTTGGACACTATGTGATCCTTCACACCTTCCAACAGAATCCTTCGACATTTAACTGTCTTATTTTTCCATGCGTCAAGTGCGGCAGCATCGCTAGAAGCAGGTTTTGGAATTTCTGCATCTACGAAATCCTTCAACCCATTTTCCTCCAGCACCGCCTCCATCCTATCCTTCCATGAAATATAATTCGAGCTGCCCTCAAGGGCATACTCCAATCACAATCCGTTGAAAGACATCTCAACTTTGACACCAAGAAAACACTATTGCAAATTCGAATTCCACCAGCACAAAACTCAACTGCTTCAATGCTTTGCAATTGCTCCAATGATCAATACTGCTATAATACCATGTAGAAATTATATAAATGATATGTTATACATCCAAGATTCTCCTGATCACACACTATTTGACTTCATGCACAATACAGAATCTCTTCTACCATTGATCATTACTTGCGGAAATAAATTCAATTAACAGAATCTCTTCTACCATTGATCATTACTTGTGGAAATAAATCAATTGCATGCACACATTAAAACCATAAAAATTCACACATATGAACACAGTAATTTATGGAAAAGCTTAAAAATGAAAAACCACAACTATCTGTATATTATATGTCATAGATATCTTGTAACAATCATCATACAAAGCTCTTCAAAAGCTCTTAGTACAATCTCCATTTGCTACACACTAATTAGGTCCAATCTAGCAAATCCCATGCCCAAATCTCTGCCACCTGTTAGCCTACCTCTACTGCACAATCACTGCTGAAGAATGGCTCTAAATGAACTTGAATTGGTCTAGCCTTTCTCACGCGATCCTCATTGGCATCTCCAACCACTGTGTGTTGCAAATCATGCAACACTATAGTCACAACTGATAGTCACACTGCTCTTTCACCTACCTCTTCACTGGTCTCCACTGAAAATGTCCATGAACTGTAGTTAACTGATGTATTCTTCAGTTGATTAATGAATTAATAATTAGTGAATTAATTAACAATTAATTCACACCACTCTCACTAGTGTATCAATCAGTTAGACTAGATACAACTAGCTCAACTATGTTTAACTGATTTAAACTGAACACAACTCCACCAACTACCTCTATAACTCCACCAAACTATGTCACATGAGTTCTAAATAAAGTCTCCATGCAATATCTCCACTTTAACCTCAGGAATAGTGTAATTCCTTTTGTCAGCTCCTGTGCCACATCTGTGCACTTAACTGAAGTGCTCCAAGAGAATAAGACAATGTTTATAGTCCAAATATTATTAAGAGCTAATAATATTCGACATATCTATTTTTGGACTGACAATCTAAAAATAGATTCCTCCCAATATGTATAAAAATAGAAGTCCATCTATTTTTCCAACTTGACCAACCATCCACAAATAGCATCCTGCAACTCATAGAATATGATTGACATGTCTAAAAATAGACATAGTCTAAAAATAGACTGTGCGCCAAAAATAGCCTCCGGGCCCACTTATTGAAGGCGACTTATTTCCACTAAGCTCATCATCTTGTTACAATATCAACATGAAGAAGAAATTGGTCTTATGGATTTTTTGAATGGATTGCTTTGATTGATGATGAAAGGGTTGCTTGCAGGATCCTTGAGCTTGGTTATTGGTGAAGTGCTTCTCTTTCATGTTATTTTTTTCTCATGTTTTCATTATGTTTCCATCCTTCTATCTTGTAGTAGAATAGAAGAGTATAGGCTGAAAAATTTTGTTGGACGCACCTTAGTCCTTCCTGTTGTCTATTTTCTTTATTTTTTCCTCTGTTGGGTTTGTTTAAGGAATTCTTAGTTTCTCCTTAGATATATATATGCTTGTTTATTCCATAAATGGTTCAATACAATAGTTTCAAATATGTTTTATGGTTATCCATACCTATTTGATGCTATTTAAACTCTGTTTTGGAATCTCTCTTTGAAGTATTACTTGTTAGGTTTTAGCCAAAGAAGCCATGTTTTGATCATGCCCTTTTTCCATGCTTAAGAAGTTTCCTTTAAGTTCTGTGTATCTTGATCATTGATGTGTAGGCGTTCCCTCTTCATTGATTAAATTTATTTGCTATCTTGAATAATCACTAGAAGTTAAATGAGTTTCTTGCCTTCTATATTTCATTGGAATTGTTCATCTTGAATGCTTATTTTCTTAAAGAGTAATCTAAGAGCTATTGGTTTGCCCTGCCTTATGATTATTTTTTTATGTTTATTAGTATTTGAGACATCTTGTATAAAAGGTATTTGTTTAAGGATTCTTCACTGCCCTTACACACCTACCTTTTTCACCAACTTATTGTTCATTTCATCTCACACGTGCCTTATAGATCCATTTGACCATGCTAGATTTTCCTTGTTGTGCATCTTGTTTCATTATTGAGATATCCATGAATTTCATAGACTCCATAGCCCAATAATTTGTATACCTCTCACTCCACCTATTCTACTTGACCATCTTACCCAACCAAACAAACAACAAAACCTAGACTTAAAAACTAGCCTAAAATCAAACCCTAAAAGAAAAAATTTCACATCCTTTGCATACAATAGAGAGAGCCCTCTCTGAGTCCAGGAAGGCTAGGTCCTAGGACTCCTAAGACTGGTCTTATGTTACCCTGTGTATTTGGTCTACCAATATGCTAAATGATGTGACCCTAACATTTTGGCGATCACGGTGGGACCTCTGAGTATATAATTGCCTGAATACATCTTAAGACTCATTATAACCTCAGTTAGACTTAGAAAATCTAGTGAATCTGCCACCTCATTTCCAATCTAATATTTTGGCGATCACGACAGGACCTTCTGATTTAGTGACAATCTAAGTACCCCTTAGGACTTCAGAAACCTTTGTTAAAGAGTATCCATTGATTTATAGCCACCTCATCACTATCACTAACATAATGGTCATCATGATGGGACCTTTGAGTTAGTGACAATCTTAGTATCCCTAAAGAAACTCTAAAAGCCCCAAAAACATCCCTAAATTGGTTTTTTGTTAGTTATTTGTGTTGGACCATAAACATACATCCTTAAAACAACTAAAAACATCCACCTCGTGACTCCACTAGTTCTCATTAGACTTCCCTAGGATTGTGTCAAATCAGCTTGGAAAAGTTTAGAAGCCTAGTCCCATACTGTGTGAGTTTACCAAACACTAAGAGAGGTTAGGCTTCTGAAATCTATCTTAAAATTTCAGCCTCTCTACATCTTGAGTTTGAAATATGGCTTCACAAAGGATCAGTACCAGATATAATTCAGACCCAAACCCTCCCACCATAGTTGATGACCTAGGAAATATTTTGTGGCAAACTTCTAAATCTGGAAACTTAACTACTGTTAGGACCATTCATAGAGCAAGCTCTATCCTTCAACATCTTACAGCCTTGCAAGATCCCCAGTTTGACTTGCACCATACAAAGAGCCTTTTCAGAATCAAGTCACAAAGTGATATTGACCAGACTGACCTTGAGCCCATAGAATTGTAGCAGAGTTCTAGTAGAGAAGCCTCTCCTTCCACTCCACTTGACTTTCATCTTCTCCATCACTTTATCTCTTTCCAGGACAAATATGCTCAGAATCAGTTTGTTGGTCCAAGTACTTCCACCACACCCATCCATACCACCACTGTGAAAACCACTCCACTTCATCCTACACCTCATCTCACAAACCCTCCTCTTGCAAATCCTCTATTAGCTCCCATCATGGTAGCTTGGTATGCCCCCCTGGTTTTACCTCAACCTCTATTGTCTTTGCCAAATGACTACCAATCCAAGATCCCTCATTTCACAAGAGCTGATTCAACCACCGCCAAAGAACATGTAGATAGAATAGATGATGCCTTTGACTATATGGAGTTGGAAGAAGAAACCATTAAAATTAGGGTCTTTGCACAAAGCTTAGGAGGAGAAGCCAAAAAATGGTTCAAGGCATTAACTCCGAACACCATACATGATCTCCCTTCCCTCTACCAAACTTTCATAAACAAGTGGGAAATCAAGAAAAACCCCCTCCAAATCCTTTCAGAATATAACAATCTTAAGAGGAATGCAGGGGAAAGTGTACAATATTATTGCACCAAGTTTAATAGTGTCTACAGTGCCCTCCCACCTCACATGAAACCACCACAAGTCCTAGCACTAGTGAAATTTCCTGAAGGATTTGACCCGGACATGACATACCAATTGAGAGAGAGAGACCCCACAACTTTAGCAGAAATGAAAAGGGCAGCTATTAGTTCAAAATCCAACTTGATTGAAAAGAGAGCTAGAATGAGGTCGGAGAAAAGAGTCACTTACAAAGATGAAACCATAGCGTCAACCTCCTCATTTGATGCCAAAATGGATAGCCTAATGAAAACAATGGAAAGAATGATAGAGAGGATAAACTTGAATGAAAGGGAACCTCCTGGGGAGAACCAAGAAAATCCCCAAAACAGAAATAAAGCTCAAAAATTTAGAAGAGACCCTACCCAAAATAGGCCACGAGACAATGACCAACAAATTAGGCCTCCTTTCCAAGACAACTATCTTGATGAAGAGGGAAGAGATAATGAAGAACTTGAATAAATACATGTAAACTTAATAGGTTTTGATAATGAAGATGATGTTTTTCTCACTAAAGAAGAACAAGGTTTCTTTTCTTCAGATCAAACTGAAATAAACCATGAGGATTCTTAAGATTACCAATTGGGATTTGAAAATTCCATAATGGAATTCCATAGGAAATATGACCTTAGGAGAAAAAAGAACCAAGAAACCTCCAAGAGAAACCAAATAGATACTGATGTTAGGAAAACCCCTGAAAATACTCCTTAGAGGACAATAGACCATACCGACACCATGGCTGTGAAAACTAATCCAAACAAAGACAAAACTAGCTATCCAAGTGGTGACACAGGCTACCCTAGTACTTTTGCTAGTGGCCCTGAAAAAATTATATTGTCTAATGCCCCAAATCATAATCAGCAAATTAAAAATATAGAAAGGTTTATGGTTGATAAAACTGATGTAAATATACAAAAATCATGAGTACCCTTCAACCTTGAGGGAGAGATTTCCAAAATCAATATAACCATACCTCTCACTGACCTAATAACTCAAGAAGTGTATAGGTCCCAAGTTTTGAAGGTCTTGAACATAGGAAATGATACTGACACTCTGCACTTAACTGATGACAAACCTGAGTTGTTGTTTGGTCCCGAAATGGAAGGGAAGTACCAAGAAGGTGTTATCCCTCCTTTCTATGTTAGCCTAAATATACATGACAAGATATTACACAATTCCATGTTAGACTCTAGTGCCTCACACAACATCATGCCTAAAGTTATGGTGGAGAGATTAGGCCTAGAAATAACTAAACATTACCAAGAGTTATACTCATTCGATTCAAGTAGAGTTAAGTGTTTAGGCCTAATCAAGGATCTTTTTGTCAATCTGGCACAAATACCTGCTAAGGGCCTTGTCATGGACATAGTAGTGGTAGATATCCCCCCTAAGTATGGCATGATTTTATCTAGATATTGGGGAGCCAACATTTAGGGAAACCTTCAACTAGACGTGTCCTATGCTACCATCCTTGTTTTTAACTAGACAAGGAGACTATACCGAGAGACACACATAAAATATATGGTTAGCAGTCAAGAGAGACCAAATAACGCTCCTCTTTATTCCATTCACTCAGATCTTGATTCTTTCATCTTGTGTAATGAAGAGGACATTAATGAGCAGTTAAGTGAAGTTGAGACTGATCTAGGCACACTACAATAGTCAAGCTAGTCTCTGCATGATGAAATCAACAGCCAAAACTATAGCAACCCTGAATAACAACATGATGATAAAACTAAAATTAACTTTCTACAAACTAAAAATGAAATTTCAAAATTAAAAATCAGTCTAAAATATGAATCAGATTGCTCAAATGAAGGATAGACCTCAAAAATAGAACCTTTCCCTTTTTCCAATCTAGAAATTCTTAAGTACTCTCACATGAAAAAAATCTATAGGAATTTGGGTCAGCAGACTCTTAAGGTTTTGCCTTACATAGACAACTCATCATCAAAGAATTTTTTCCTTTTAGAAGAGTTGTTGAATCCCACAAATGTTGCTATGAAACCTAAACAAGTATCTATTGGAACTGATATAGAGGATTATAATGTGGGAAGCCTAGAAAGACCCAAAATGATTAAGTTATCCAGGACTCTATCATTACACACAAAACTGAAATACATAAGGCTATGCAAAGAGTTTGAATATGATTTTACATATAGTGATAAGAATTTAAAGACTTCTGACCCAAACACTGTTTAAAGTATGATCCCTTTCATGAAGAACCAGGAGTATTTAGAACAAATTATGTCACTTAGAAGGAAAATAAAAGGGTGTAGGATGTATATGGATTTCAGAGACCTAGATCAGATTCACTTGAAATAAAGATACCCTTTTCTCAAGACAAATCATATACTGCAAGAGGTAGAGAGTTCTAAAAAAGTGTCATGGCTTGATAGTGTTTCAGATTTCAATTAGGAGAGGGTATCTCCAAATGATCAGCATGAGGCCACTTTCAAACCACCTTGGGGTATCTACTTATATGACCAAATACCTTCTGAATCATGGAGTGCTGAAGTTACGCACCAAAGATCCATGGCTCCTGATTTGAGCTATTCTACGAGGATATACATTGATGACATCATTGTCTGCTTTAAAACTCATAATGAATACCTTTTTCATCTAAGGGAGTTCTTCAACAAAGACAAAGTTCAGAAGAAAATATCAATGAGAAGGTACAAAGGAAAAATGACAAGTTTCAAATTTTATGGGAAAATCATCACAGTATGCATTCCAATAGAGGTAGCAGTGTTTTTTTTTTACCAAAGCTGAATGGACAAGGGTTGATGTTTGGAGATCCTGTTGATGATAGGATACTCAAGTATCATTTTTGTTAAAACTCCTAGTTTAGAATTTTCATTCATTGTATATAACATTGCATGGGAAAAATCACAAAAACAAAAAACCTAAAAGAAAGAAAAAGAGGGCAGATTTGAAAAGAGGCATAGTCCCATACCCAAAAAATATTAGTATTGAAAGTGTGCAAGCCTAAATGCCACTACTTGATTCAAAAGAATCTTGTTCAGTCATCTAGCCTAATCATGGTTGAACATGTTTTCAATTTATTGTTGATAAGTTAGTAAAAGAGAGCTTGTCAAAGAATTCAGACTTGACTTGGCAGAAAGGATATATTAGGAATGAAAGATACTGGTTCCACATGCTCAAAATTGAACCAAAGAGGAATATGGGGATGAATACCAAATGATAAATCACAACCCTTACTTTTCTAGTTTTGGTTGTACAAAAATAATGTTTGTGTGTAGCTTGTCCTAATGCCACAACCCATCGTAAGTCAGATTTCATAATCCTAATTTAAACCATGCTTTCAATTTCATGTCAATAGCTTAGAGAAGGAAGTCTATCATATAGCTTAATCTCGACAGTCATAGTCTAGGTAGAGAATACAAAGAGTTCACTAGCATAATCTGAACTCTTGGAAGTAATAAGAGTAGAAGTATATAGTTTATTTTTCTTTCAAAAGAAAATAATGTCAAGGGTTTTCCAGTTCAAGTGCACCCAAAAAAATAATGTTAGGCAAGTAGGTTGGGTAGGTAGAGATGAATTTGAGTTAATCATGTTTTTCAGATTATTGGGGTCGCAACTTCAAAGAAGCATCAACAAATGAAAAGAAGTAAAAAAATTTCCCAATGGATGAGGCACTGGTCTTCATAAAACCAGAGATCTGAGGTTCTGGACACCTCCTGCAAAGGAGTTTCCCTCCCCAAGTGGAGCCACTGTTAGTCATTAGTAATTTTTTCTTTTATATATGACTAAATGCTTATCCTAGATTTCTAGAAACAAAATTCATGAATGTTGTGAGTTCTAGAAATCTCACTGCCTTCATTATCCTTAGGATCAATTTCTCACTATTTTACTATCCTATCATATCATGGCTAGCCTACCATTCCCAAAAGACCCATCATGGGCTCATACCACTCATTTTTACTATGTTTTACCACCCCTGACCTTAGCACTTTGTTTTGGCTTTCCTAATTCCTCCACTTGCCACCTAGGATCACCAACAAACCTACTCACTCTTGTGTTTCCTGGATACATCAAGCATTGATGGTCTCAAAAATATCTCTGTAGGCTCTTTAGATAAATCAAGTACATTGTATTCTGGATCTTCAATAAATCAAAATATCAAAAAATCTATTTTTATACTTGAGGACCCAAAGCCAAGTTTTCAGTCAAAGACAAGCCCAAAGAGCCTCCCACTAGGTCACCTAGGGTTTTATAGGTTATAGGATTGTTTTGGTATTCTAAATATTTGTTTTTCATGTGCCAAGAGGTTGCAATCAAAGAGGAAGAAGGTCAAGAAATTTTTTGTCCAAATATGATAAAAAATCCTTCAAGGAAGACCTCTTTGGTCAAAGCACAAAATTCTGCAAAAGGACAGTTTCCCATCTTAAAACATTTTTGCAGGAATGATTGAGATGGCTATCAGCAGAAAAATAGGTAAGGTAAGAGGCAAGCTCATCACTAAGGAAAACCACAGAAAAGGAGAGGCATCTTGCCTATTTTCAAAGGGAATCATGGTTTTTAGAACTGATGGGCTAAAACAGTGTAGCCAATGTAAAAGGCCACAAGGACAAAGGCACATCAACACAACCAAGCACACATTGAAGATTTTTACAAGTTATAAATAAAAAAGGAAAAAGGGTGAGGTGAACTGAACAAAAATGAATGAACTTGAAATGGCTATAGATAACTTAGAAGACAACACTGGTTTTTTTTCTCTAACAACCCTAAAACCTAAAGTTTTAGAAGGATAGGAAAAGCATGTGAAATGAAGACTGTGGGTTTCCATGATGAAAATAGGCAGAAGGTTTTCAAAGGATATCAGAAGGTGACCTCCATGGATTTCCAAGGTAACAGTGCTCCACTGCATCCAAGGGAAAGAATGCAAAGAGTATCAGGGTGAGGGAGGTCAAGTTTTCAATTACACACAATTGCCTTCAAAGGGTCAAAGGAAGAAAAGTATAGTTTGGGCTACAAGGTAAAACCTGACATGAGGAGGAGTTTTCTGTTGAGTAACTAAAGTTGTCTAAATCCAAACCATGACAAAGGAGACCAAAAACAAATGTGTCATAGGCACCTGCAAAGATCAAAAGTGGCCAATGGAAGACATAGCAGAGATAATTTGTAGTCTTTGTCAAAGTGAGTGTATCACTGTTAAAAAAAACAACGAGATAAGAAGAGCATGTTCTTAGGTCACTAACACTCAGACATTTCAAAAGGGGATAAAAACAGGTTTTTTAGTTTTCCTAGTGCAAACAAGGAGAGGTTTAATAGTGCCAACACTCCCAAAGTTAAAGGATACGTCTTCATCTCTTCAACACACCCTCACCAAAAGAAGAAAAATCACTTTGAAAAGTTGCAAATCACCTGCAAAAAGGGTCGTAAGATATCAATGAAACTCATAAACTGGCAAAAACAAACTTAGAAAAAGTGGTTTTTCTAAATTTAATTTATCTTTCAAAGGGTATAAAGGCTCCTTAGTTATCATTTCTTCGCTCACTTGTCATTTTGTAAAGAGAGAAAAAGCCTTCAAGGGAAAAATCAGGTTTTTTGACTGTTTCTGGGAAAAATTTCCCTGGCGCAGCGCGAATAAAGTGGCACTGTGCTCACAAGCCCTGGCACTATGCTAATCGAGCATTTTTTTCGTTCAGAATAACTCGACGTTGCGCAAATATGAGGTGGCGCTATGCGAAGACGAGCCCAACACGCTCAGGATGCGATAGGCAGGCCTGAACGCCAGCGTTGCGCTCAGCATGAAGGCCCGACCCACCTGGTGCTGCGCCCATAGGCCAACCCAACTGTTTGGGAAGGGCATTGCGCTAATGCAGAAGGCCCTCAAACAAAGGAAAAAATTGCCCAAAAGCTCAATGACACCTCCAAAGCCTGCAGAGGAGTAAAAAAAGCTGGTAGGTGGCCTATTTCTTTTCATCCTCAAGTATTTTTAGTGGTTTGAAGGCTAAAGGAATGGTTAAACCCTAATTTGTGCAAACCCTAGGTCTTCAATACATATTAAACTTATGTTTTTGGCCTCCTTGAATAAATTAAGTATCATTTAAGGGAGAGTGAATCAGTATAGTTGCAATTCATCTTCAAGAAAACCCCCCTTGAACTCCAAAGCACTCAGTCCTTAAACTAGCCTCCACATCACTCCTTCACAGAATTTTCCCTCACCACCATTTTCATTTCGCTCCTCCAAACCCTAGTTTGTCCAAAAATAGCTCCCATCACCATGTCAGGGGAAGAATATAGTAGCAGTAGTGAAAGAGTCCAATGGCCTATGAGGCCAAATCACAAGGGAGGAAAGGTGAACATATTTGAACCCCAGAGTACAGTGGTTATCACCTCATCTCCCATGATCCTGTCATGTTTCCAGAATGTGGGATGTTTTCAATTTTGTGAGAAGGTCAGACAAGTACAAAGCCACCTAGAGCTTACAAGGCTTTTTATCCTCAATATACACAACAAACAATCAAGCCTTGCATGAGTGGATTTTGAACTATCTATTGATGCCATCTCAAATGCTACAGGTATACCTGCTGTTGGTGAAAAGTGGTTTAAGAAAGCCAAATTGAACAAGAACTATTATAAGCCATTTGTCAAAGCAAGGTATAGAATGGGCTGCAGGGCTATCTTCCCTTTCTCACACCTAAAACAAACATTTTCCCCTTTAATGATGGTTATCATGAAGTACTTCACCTGTGTGGGGAGGTTCTCAAGGCTCTACTCCTACCATGTCAGACTCCTCATGCATTTCACAAAGGTCAAGATACTCAACTTGTCCTACTACCTCTATAGAAGTATGGAAAAAATGTCTTCTGTTGTCTGGAGAAGGAGTCCTTCCCAAAAAATGAAAAGTGTATTTCACAATTCCTTGATCACGATGGAGGTATTACATCAGTTGGAATAGCAGGGTATACCTTGGGAGGTATTCATATCATTTTAAGTCTTCACAAGCCCACAACCTCCTCATCAAACAAACCTTCCCTCTTCATCTACAAAAGTCCTCTCACCTCAAGGAAACCTCCCTTATTGCCCTTCTCTTGATGCATCAAATGAAGAGGATGAGAGTGGAAAAAATGGACAAAGTAATGACAGTCAGGGTAATGGTGAAAATGAGTCAGCCCAAAGTGAGGAAAAGAGCGAGGATGATGAAAAGAGTGCTAACAATGAAGGTGATGAAATCAGTGAAGAAGAGGAAAATAATGGTGCAGAGACAAAAAATTTAGAGGAAGAAGAAGGGAATGATGAAAGTGAAGAAGGGGCAGAAACAAAGAATGAAGAGAAATATAGTGAGCATGATAGTGAGCAAAACACTGACAATATGCAAGAGGATGGTGAGGAAGATGAAGAGCTTGATAGTCAAAATGACATGAGCATTGATGATGAAAAGGAAGAAATAGAAAATGAAGAAGATGACAATGACAAGGATGAAGACAATAAGGAGAATTCAGAAATTCAAGGTAGCAGTGATGCAAATGAGATAGACCACATTGAGGAGGAGGTAAAAAATAGTGACAAAGAGGAAGATGATAAGGAAGACAGTGATGGACAAGACAACAAAGAGGAAAATAGTCATGAAAGTCATGACAATTGTCATGAAAATCATGACAACAATCAACGCTTCAGTGATTATGAAAATGATGACAGTGCAGAAGATGAAGATGAAGGTAACCCTAGTCACGATGACAGTGAAAAAGGGGAAGAAGCACATAGCCTAAATGATGATCACAGCCATGACAAAGAGACCAAAAAAATAACCATCACACCTCTTGCATGCACATACCAGAGAGGGCCAAGGAGAGTGTTTGCTGCCTCCAAGAGGCAAGGGACCATGCTATCTACCTCAGCTCAAAATCTTGACAAGGGAAAGAAAAAATGAATAAAGGTGAGGAAGGTAAGAGAGACATGCAAACTAAACAAAAGCCCCAATTCATTGACCTATACAATGATAATGAAGATGAGGAGGTGGCCACTAGAATACTGCTCGAAATCAAAGATGCACAAACTAGGGAGCTGGAATGAGATTTTGAGATTGCTTAGCGTATCATTCAGTATTATAAGAATGAACACACGTATTTTAAGAAAATAAAAAGGGGCCTTTCTCTCCATAAAAATATGACCAAGCACTATGCAATGAAAATAAAATTTCTTGTGCCAAACTAAAAGAGGCCCTCATTGAAATCCAAGCACTAAAAGGAGGATAAGACCAAGATAGACTTGGAATTTTGGCATAATCTTCTCTACAGGTCTCTCAAACCCCTTGAAAGAGACCTCCACCAATTTTGAGGGAATTTGGACAAGTTTTTGTTTTTTGTGATTTTGGAGGCATATAAGCGTAGCGCCACTGGCACTACGCTTTTCCCTCAAGAATCATCAGAGGGAAAACTCTACATTTTTGGATTTCTCATGGCTAGAAAATTATTCTCACAAAATTTCAGAGCAATTGGACAATTTTTAACCCCTCAAATGGTCAAAAACACCTCATTTTTCACCATTCTACCTCCTTTTCAGGCATGGCGTTGTGCTCATACAAGTGTTGGGATTTTGAAATTTTGGAAGGGTTACATGAGCTAGATCAAGAACTGAAGAGTATTTTTTGAAATTAGACTCATCAGGCTTTCCAACAGGCCATCACGAAGCAAACTCCGACATCGGGAAGGTCTCCTAAACTTGGTTGCAAAAGACTTATTTTCTGCCTAAGGTGGCACTATGCTTATGGACAACACTGTGTGTTTTAGACCAAAAGTCAACAAAACACACTCATTTATTGAAAAATTATTTTAGTGTTTTTTGAGGCAAATCACTCTAGAATTAGGTGCTAGAAGTTATTTTGGCATTTATTTCATGGGATATTTTGTGCCTTGGTCCTTGCATGGTCTCTTGGGCATTAATGACATTTATGGGTGATTTTGACATTTTCCAACCCTATCTAGGGTGTTTTTCCTCCTTTTATAGATAAATAGAGCATGAGGTCTTTCATTGTAAATGTTGGCATTTGATGATTTTTTAGAGAAATACATGGTTTTCTTGAGCATGAAGAAGAAATTGGTCTTGTGGAGTTTCTGAATGGATTTCTTTTATTGATGATGAAGGTGGATTATTGCAGGATCCCCGAGCTTGGTTATTGGTGAAGTTCTTCTCTTTCATGTTATTTTTTTCTCATGTTTTCATTATGTTTCCATCCTTCTATGCTACAGTAGAATAGAAGAGTATAGGCTAAGAAATGTTGTTGGAGGCACCTTAGTCCTTCCTGTTGTCTATTGTCTTTATGTTTTCCTCTGCTAGGTTTGTTTAAGGAATTCTTAGCTGCTCCTTAGATCTATCTATGATTTTTTATTCCATAAATGGTTCAATACAGTAGTTTCAAATATGTTTTATGGTTAGCCTTGGCACCTATTTGATGCTATTTAAACTCCGTTTTGGAATCTCTATTTGAAGTATTACTTGTTATGTTTTAGCCAAAGAGGCCATGTTTTGATCATGCCCTTTGTCCATGCTTAAGAAGATTCCTTAAAGTTCTTTGTAGCTTGATCATTGATGTTTAGGCGTTCCCTCTTCATTGATTAAAGTTATTTGTTATCTTGAATGTTTTCTAACCTTGAAGGTGAAATCACTAGAAGTTAAATGAGTTTCTTGCTTTCTATATTTCATTGGAATTGTTCATCTTGAATGCTCATTTTCTTAAAGTGTAATCTAAGAGCGATTGGTTTTCCCTTCCTTATGATTATGTTCTTATGTTGATCAGCATTTGAGACATCCTGTTTAAAAGGTATTTGTTTAATGATTATTCACTGTCCTTACACACCTATTTTTTTCACCAACTTATTGTTCATTTCACCTCACACATGCCTTATAGATCCATTTGACCATGTTAGATTTTCCCTGTTGTGCATCTTGTTTCATTATTGAGATATCCATGACTTTCATAGACTCCATATCCCAGTGATTTGTAGACCTCTCACTCCACCTATTCTACTTGACCATATTACCCAACCAAACAAACAACAAAACCTACACTTAACAACTAGCCTAAAATCGGACCCTAAAATCAAAAAGTTCACATCCTTTTGCATACAATAGAGATATCCCTCTCTGAGTCCAGGATGGCTAGGTCCTAGGACTCCAAAGACTGGTCTTATGTTACCTTGTGCATTTGGTATACCAATCTGCTAAATCACGGGACCCTAACACAACATAATCACATGACAACAACAATAATAACAATATCATATGCATCCTCGTCATCATTGAATATATCATTAATGAGGCTTAATAAAAAGAAACATACTCTAATAGAAAAAACTCTAACTCTAGGAAAAAAATTAACAAGAAACAAATATATATATCATTGGTAGCATATGAGACAATGTGGCAACAATCTCTCCAATATCATCAATGCATGGCCAAATATGTTATGCATTCAAGAAGCAATAACATATAATTATTCTATGCAACAATAACAACAACATAATATCTAAGAATATTGCACCTTCAAAGCCACATTAACTCATCATATCCTTGATCTCATGTCATTGATGTCAACACACTCTTAGAAAGAGCTAGATTAAATCATCATATCCTTGATCTCATGTCATCGATGTCAACACACTCTTAGAAAAAACCACAATTCTCAAACAACAAAAACATATTAATCTCTCAAACCAATACATCATAGGAAACATGCATACTCTCTTGAAACTCAAACAACAACATATTCTCTGTATGATTCAACAAAAATATACCTCTAATCCAACTCACACTATTGCATACATGTTAGGTGAAAAAATCATTTTCTGTGAATAAAACAAGATCTTCCTAGACTTGGAAACCAAGCCTAGAAACAAACAGACAAATAAGTGCAAACATTCCCTAATTTATGACTTAATCACAAATATAAGAAGATGAAAACACATATACCATTCCATGAAATTATTGTTGATGAGCCTCATTGTTGTCCTTTGTAGCTTCCAACCCTTCTCACTTGATCCTCCAACAAGATAATTGCAAAGAAAAAACCAAACAAGAGATCAAAGTATAACATATATTAAATATTCAATAATAAACCATGTAAAAGATCAAGGATCCTTAAAATAAATTTTATAACACATGAATCTAGGAAAGAGATAAATATTTTTATTAATGATAAGGAACAAAATATTTACAACCAAATTCTTTGATGTTGGAGTCTCCTTGTAATTATCCTCAACACATGCCTTTGAAATGAAAATAACTCCAATGGAAATTTGAGTACCATTTAGGTAAGTTAAGAGGTGTAAAATGGAAATCCAAATCTCTTTGCAAGCATTATACTTATAGGAAGGAGTGAAATTTGAGATATCCATGAAGGGATAAGAGAGATATACAATCAGTGAGATGGATCCACTATAGGATGAAGGAGGCCCAGGATATGTGGATCTCGAGCTCAATATCAACCAATTTGGATTAGATACCAACTACAAGGCTTCTAAAAAAGGAAGCGTCATTTAATTTTTATTTTTTTACCTAAATAAGATCATTGTGATCGTAACATAGGTAAAAGTGCAATGAAATCGCTCTATATATACTTTGCAATCATGCATCATCACGACTTGTAAATTGAGTTCCTGCAATGTCCCCCAAAATTAGGGCTTTTTAGATATTTAATCTATAATTCTTATACATAATTGAAAGGTATTTCTTCCATATTTCAAGGGGACTTATGATCATAGATCATCGGATCATGTAAGACCAATATTAGGTAAAATTTTCATAAGAGTTTCAAATTTATGTGTAACATATTGCCCCCTAAAGTACAAAGTCAAAACTAGTATGATGGTTGAAGTGAATTAATATACAAATGAAATGATGAAGGAATCACTATTCAGAGACATGAAAATAAAAAATCAAAGGGATAATAGTAAAATATCATTATCATCACTGAAGTAGGCATTCCCATACTCAAAGTAGAAGCATCTCAAATAATGAGCATGAAAATTTACAAAGGTCCATGTCAATAATAGACTCAGTATGGACACTTCCATCCAATATTGATCCATTTTACAATCACGGATATTAATAACTCCATTGATATTATATATATAGAAAAGATCTAGGGTCTTTATCTTCTTCAATCCATCTGAAGTATGAATCCAACCATTTGAATAAATGTCTTGAAGACAAACATGGTAGATACCATCTAATTACCGTCCAATGATGAATATATTTAAGAAATACAAGAGAAACCACCAATAATGATAATCGATCTCAAGGTACTCAATTACAATTTACAAGGTGTGAATATATTTCTTGAGGTTGAACACCCATAGAATCATCTGATCAAATACCAATGATGAGAACTTGTCATCAGAAGTGGGAAACATGCCATTGAGGCATGTAGGCTCCAATGTACTAGGGGATGTTTCTATATCAACTTCCTAGATAATGAGTTGAAGTCAATAGGAAGCGACCAATCACAGGAGGGCCTACAACACGAAATTCGTGTCACATTTTGAATAAAAACTTTGGAGTAATTCAGGATTGACTTAGGGATGGCCGATGCAATTGAAGGCAAATATTAGAAATTAATTTTGAATGCAATTTGACTTCTCTTCAACATATTGGCGACTCAACATTTTTACTTGGCATCATTTAACTCAAAATACGTTCAAAGTCTAATATGAATAATTTCAATGAGGTATGATCAACTAAGAGACAAATGGATTTCCCAACCCTAACATGAAAAGTGAAAACATTTCTTTTTCAAGAGTGACACACTTCATTTACTAAATACAAAGATAAATTTTCCCTTTGTGATTTCCCCTAACCATTACTAGCAAGTACCTATTTATTTTTATTCAATATTTAGGAGGGTAATATATGCTTGTACTATACTTTTATCCTTATTATAATTCCTTAAGAGTATTTTTAATGAACCCTAGGAAGGAGTGGTTCATTCTCATCATGTTTGATGAGTCCTATATTGTTTATGTTTTCTACGAGTCCAATATAGGGTTAAATTGATGTCATTTTCATATTTAGAGAGTTTAAAAGGAAGCTCCATAAGGTTATTTTTTGTAACTTTAGTCCCCTGAGCCTAAAAAAGTGTTAAATAATACAAGGGAGAACTCTTTTGACCATGGTTTGTAATAGTATACCTTTTTCGTTAGTTTGCTACTCTTTAAAAGGGGTAAACTTATACTAGGTAGAAATTTCTTCATATAATTTTACGAGCATGAAATAAACCAATATACTTGGTAATATTTTTATGTTTCAATTAGAGTCTAAAAAGATCTTAAAAATTACTCCAAGGGTTCATTTTTTCATTTAGGTTTAAATGAAATAAAAAAATTGATAAATTATACTCATGCCATTACGTTATGTTTCAACATTTGACCTGTTTACTGCACACTGAAACCAAAAAATAATGAAATGTGCTCGAAAAAATGATAAAAGGTTTTAATTTTGACTATTTTAGGAAAAATTAGGCAGTAGTAATTAAAAATAGTTTGATTTTCTATAAAAACCAAAAAACTCATTTATTTTAACCATTTCTTTTTTACCAATTATAGATATTAAAAACTTATTTTTACCTTCAAACTTCTAAAGTAGATTGAAGCCATTCTAGTCAATGATTTTCGGTCTCGCTTCTTCCGGGTAATAACTCCCTCATTTATCTTCACTTTTACAGTTATGTTTTTTTTTATTTTGATAGTGAGAATCCCAATTTTTAGCTTATAAAACAACCTAGGTTGCGTTGAGGAATCATCATGGGTTTCTTCATTAGGGTTTGTGATAGAAATTAACCATGAATATTGATAATATTCATCGAATATTGGGTTTACTCAGTTGTTTTGTTCAAGGATTACCACATAATCCAAATGGATTGCTTTATAACAATATTCAGTTGGACTAACAAACATTCGATCACCATATATTTAATAATTAGAGTCACTAGGTACTATCCATGGATCATAATAATTCATGTTGAAAATATCATGTTCACTTGTGCGGCTATGGTAGAAACATCAGGTGCATGGAGTGAATATGTTCTCATTAGTGATGTTCTCATTATTTAATGTCGGGAAAAAGGATTTACAGGGCTGAAAGAAATTAGAGAATATGGAAAGTATTTAAAAATCTCTAAGGTTTGAGGAAAAATCAAATTTGAGCAAGTCATAAATTCTTTTGTGCGCATAATCTTTCGTGAAGAGTGCCTTTGCACTCTTTTTTACCCGATATGCGTGCAATCCTGGGAGTGGTGAAATGTCACTTTTCAGGACCACACAAGCACACTCTAGGACAATGATTTCACTTGAAGTCACCTAAGTACAACCACCAACACCTCCTTAGACATCAAGGGAGCACAAAAAGGAATATTTGTGGCACACAATGGAATCATCCCCCTCTATTGGGTCACCATCCACAATGTACCAAGAGAGGGAAGGAGGATTTGAATTCCCCTATATAAGGCCACCATGAGATGAAGAACATTAGAACACAATGTTATGCTGGCAAGAATTTCCCAAGCCATACCAGTAGTGTGTGATCCGGGGTTGAAGATAGAGGGGACTCAATTGTTGGCCACCCAACAAGTTTAGTCCACCACAGTAGAAAGAGGGATTCTTTGCACCGAGGAAAGCTTGGGAGTAAAAAACAACCTTGCATTTGAACTTAGAACCCATGTTCTAGGGGCCCTTTGGCAAGAAGGTTAAAGTTTCATCTTCATTTACAACCAGCGCTCAATAAGAGGGGTCAAGAGCCACCATTTGGATTATTGTTGTCGTTTGAATCTATTTAGAGCTTTTGTTTATTTTTCTTAGTTTTAGTTTATATATGTATTCTATTTCTCTATCTAGTATGTTTATGATTCTAGCTTGTTCCACTAACTTACTTGACTCCACTTTTTTTTCTGCCTGTGACCAATAACTTAAAGGGGTAAACCACACCCCTTAAGTTGGTGTGATTTTGTATATACATTCACCAAACACACTAACACAGGATTGGCGACTCCACTAACGTTTATTACCAAGTTTATGTGGTCGTGCCTTTTTTTGCAGAGACCTCTGTCTGTGCTGTGAAGTGGAGTTGAATTTCCCCCTTTTTCTCTTGTAGTCCCTAGTTCATCCCAAGTGATAGAATGAAGCAGAAAAGCTCCAAAAAATTAATTCTCCAGGAATTTGCGCACTTTTCTTTCGCACAGATGCGCCCAGGGCGCGCGTTCAGAGCTGACCTGTGTGCAGACATCGCGCCTGTTTCAGCCTTTTGCACGCAAAAGAGAAAAATAGAAAATTCTCCCATATTTCTATCTTTTCCTGCTTGTAAAGTTCTTGGTAGCCCCTAATACACTTGCTAGCACTAATTGAGATACCCTGCAGCCTGCTAAATCTCACTCTTAGCTGCTTTTTGTAGGCTTAGTGTCAGTTTTATTTCAAGTTTATTTTTGCAAAGTTCACACATAATTTAAGTAGGGGGGAAAATTAAATTGCATTTCGAAAAAAAATTATGTTTTTCAAATTTTGGTACCAACACACCTAGATAACTAGCCAAAGTAAGTGGCCCAAGACCACACATGCGTAGCTAGTTTATTTTTTCTAGTGTAAATGTTATTAGTTTAGTTCAATTTTTGCACTAGGATTTTCAAGACTAGGATTGAATTGCTGATAGAAGAGAAAGTAATCTCTACTACCTTTTCACCCTCCGGTGATCCTAGGTAAGCATATGAAGGCTCCCTATTCACAACTCACCATCTCCCTATAGTTGATCACATATATTAGCTAGGAAAAATAGAAAGTGGCACATATCCACACATGTTTTTCTTTTGGGCAAGGAATAATAAAACATAGTTTAATAGGGGATACTGATAAGGATCATCACATATCCACTCATTCAAACTATGTGCTTGTCCACTTTTTTCTCACACACATCCACCCACTAAGCAAAGCAAAGACACCTAAAACTAGCTTAATCAAACTCACTAAATTCTCCCCACAGGGGCCACAAAATAATTTATAGTTTAAGTTAGGATCAAGGGGGTAGGCATCCAATAAGCCGCCATGATCATTCTTCACATTGAAACATAGAAGTTGAATTTTTATGGAACTTCAAATCCACCTATTAGCCCATGGAAAAGAAAACCCGAGCACGGCAGAGACCCGTTTTAGAGCGGGTTAGGCTTAGGCACAGTGCGTGCGATATCAGTTGGGGCTACCTGACCTGACTGATACTCAGTACTGTTAGCTGACTTACCAAGAAGCCCAAGACTCGAACGCTTCCATGGGATGGTGTTACTTAGTGACCAAAACTAGGGCATCCTTTCCCTATAGGTAATGGTGCAGGAAAGCGCCAAACCCTCTACCCTTACCTTGGTGGATTTTCTTTGGCTGACTGGGGGCGTCACCAACTCTTACAGGATGTTGTGCAAGCACTCGCAAGATATCTTCTCAAGGCCCAGTTACATTTGAGTGTGTGAGGCGAATAGGTCTTCTAGTATTTTGAGTATCATGCGCAAACAAACAAAAACCACTTTTTTGATTGCTTAATCACATAGAATTAATTTAAAGGGAAAATTTATTTTATTTTCGCTTTTTTTTATGTATGTTACCATAATTTTTCTTTGATCGTAGACTCTATCCTTTCAATTTTTTCCAAAACCAGGCCTATTTGACACTAGGATAGACCCAATAGGACCTTGTCAATCTAGGCGTCTTTTGGACCTCCCCCCATTACCGAGAGGGGTTACAGGTCTTTCGTCGGTCAAGCATAAAAGATGGAACGCTGCAACCATTATTGGTTCGTCCTTTATTGGGGCAGTCATAGTTGGGAAACCTGGTTAGTCTCTGAACACCACACCACACACCACTCCTCCCATGACCCTTAGAGGGCAGAGGAGCACAACCCATTCAGGAAGTCAGCTAAATACACAACAGGGTATGTCGCAGACTAACCCTCTTCCTAACCAAAACTTTTTGTTTTCGCAAGTTGCAATGGCGTCAACCTCCCAGTCACATTTCTTAGCTTCATTGAATCTACCCAATTTAACCAAGTTGACGAATGACCCCATCACACACAACCCTACATGGCCTCCCATGCCTGCAAAGCTCCCTTTAGATATTCCAAAGTTCTAAGGAAAGCAAGCGGAAGACCCAGGTCATAATTTCATGACCTTCCACCTGTGGTGCTCATCGAACAATATTATTGACGAAACTATTCGATTAAGACTATTTCAATGCACTCTGATAGGAGTAGCCACGAAGTGGTACGTGGAGCAACCCTCTGCTTCACATGGAACATTTCGCGCACTTGCCACTGCATTCCTAACATATTTTTAGTTACCCATTCACCATGATTCCAGAATGGAATTACTGACACATTTTAGAAAAACCCTCATCATCCATATCTTGGGCCATCTCCATGAATGGAGGCGGCATCATAGTTTATGTAAAGAAAAACTCGACGATCGGGTTCTCTTAGATTTGTTCCTGAAAACTCTCAAGACAGAGATTTCAAAGGATGTGGCGCAACAAATTCCCGCATCCGAAGAGGACGCCATCAACAAAGCCCAACAACTTGAGCTAATTTATATGCATTCAGGCTACATTGACAATATCCTGCCGAACTCCTTGTGCCTACAAACTTATCAAGAATTTCCAGGCACGTCTAACTCTACATATGGACTAATTGGGTCACTAACCCAAGGTTACCTAGGTAGCAGTAGTCAAAATCCCAGTTACACGTATAGATCTACCCAAAACATACCTCAACCCATCTTTCAAAGTCATCATATGCCTCAACAAAATTTGACTAATAATGCATAAGCGTATCATCATGGAGGACCCTATCCTCTGGCTCAGGGGACCCAGAACGTAGAGAGAAACACTAACGGAAGAGCTCCCCTCCAACAACCAAGTGCAAACCAGGGACCGTGTTAAGCTTAGTCCCTAGCACAAGACTCGCTTGTGCAAACAAATGCACAGGTGAACTTTTTGCAGCCCTACCAAAACCAACCACACCAATATAACCAGGAGAAATACCCTACTAACGTGGTGAAGAAAAAAGAAAAAAAAATCCAAAAGGGAATCCTGAATAGGGGGGGAAAAACCAGCAACACCCACCGCGATCCCAGGCTGGAGGTAACTCCAACTGGAATCAGAGCAAGGAGAAAAGAAATGCCCAATGGCAGAGCAAAAGGCCACCTCTTCGAAAAAACAATTCTTGTTCGATATGTGGTGAGTATAGCCACTATACTCACCATTGTCCCAATCTCCCTGAGCTGAAGAAGCTAGAGATTAACAGAGGACAAGGAGGATCTTCCCAAGAAACAGATGTGATGCAAGAAATTTCCCCCCATCAAGGGACGGTCAACATTCAGCAAAAAAATCCAGATGACTCCAGGAAAATCAGCCATGAAATCTACATGAATGGCGAAGATATGTTTTTTCAAACACGGAATCACAATTACGATGTCCAACTAGACACCAATATGTCAGGGGCAAGTACCAGTGCACCAACTGCACCTTTGACCATTTCAAATATGCATATAGAACCATTGCCAAAGATGGTGAAGGGACCCAATAAGCGAGCATGAAACTACTCCAAAGAAGCCCATAATTATAGTATCGTGGACGATTTAGCACAATCTCCCGCTGCTATGTTAGCTTTGGAAGAATTGCAATCATGCCCAAAATAACAGAAAGGCTTACTTTCCCCGTTGTGCGTTATCGACCCTGTTGATACACGCCTAATGGATTTTGACTTAGATAAAGCCACCCCCAGGATTCCTTCCATGGTCGCCTTCCAGATACCAGTGTCAGTCTAGAATATCACCATTCACCGATGTGTCATTGACGAGGGTGCATCCATGTGAATCATGTAAAAATTTTTTTGGCAGAAGTTAGGGTCTCTCGAGCTAAAACCCTCAGTCATCACACTTAGGGCATACAATGGTCGTCCTTTGACCCCCGTCGACCTCTACAAAAATGTCCCAGTCTGCTTAGTTGGAAATATGGCTCACATAGACATTGAATTCTTAGACGCTCATTTGGACTAGAATATACTCCTTGGGCAGAGTTATATGTACACCATGTCAGCCATAGCCTTCTCTGTCTTCTGCATTATGATGTTCCCCCATGAGCACCGCATCATTACGGTAGATCAATTGATGCATAGTGAGAAGAGACTCCCTAACAAACACTGACATAATTCTACCCTATGTAGCAACATCCTCGGATATGCCTTCACAATAACAAGAATATGGCCCCGACCAATTCAAAATATCATCCGTTCTAGGGTCATTCCTAGGAGATCCTCCCATTATCCCTGAGTCATCACCTGATGTCACAAGGGCTCCAATGTGCATGATGTCCACATCAAGCATCGAAGCTAGTCAAGACATAGACACAAGCAGTAATGGCACTGATTCATCAGCTACGATAGCCTCTCTAGCCTACCTCGCTTCCCAAACCCCTTTCCTCTACCCCCCCAGCTAGTTTCATCTCCCAACAGTTTTTGGAAACACTGGTGTTACCAAACATATCATTGGCAATACCATTCTGGTACCTCATTCCCCCTACGGGAATAGGAGTCAGTCACATCACTGCCACATGGTTCAAGCCCCTCAGTCATGAGGAGCCCCCACCCATCTAAGAAACGATCAAAACCACCGTTGCAAAGGAAATTTCCATTGAAAAACTGGTGGTGACGGCTAAGAAAACCCAGAAAAGAGGAAAGAAGATGGAGACTCTTGCCTTACAATGAGAATCACCAGTCTGTGCCATATGCGATGTAATATGACACCCTACCCATATATACCCATATCTGGATGAATTAAAACCACTCCTTGGTTCTGAGACAGACATCGTGACACCGCATTCCCGTAAAAAGGAACCTACCACCAAATATAAAGACAAATCATTGCGTACCAATCACGCATGTGCTCTCTGTAGCAACTACGGGCACTATACCCATCATTTCCCAGAGATCCTGTGATATAGGGATGCCTTACACGCCATAGAGTGGTCCTACCAAGAGGATCCCCCCACCCAGGCTACTGGAAACGAACCTCGTACCATCCTATACTTACAGGAGGAATGACAGTCACCAGAAAGGCAGCCATTTGTCCCTCCTCCCCCTAAACCACCATACACCAACCAGGGATAGGGGACCCTGGTTGCTTCATCCTATTGAGTTATCACGCGCGTAGATTACTACATATGGTTTGATAGAGTCTTTGACCCAAGGTCACCTAGGCAGTAATAATCTATATTCAGGGAGTTACTCAGTGTGTCAATTACTGTAGGTGGTTCGATTGAGTATTCGACCCAAGGCCACCTAGGCAGCAGTAATCTATATTCGGGGAGTTACTAGGTGCATCGTCTACTGCAGATGGTTTGATCAGGTCTTTGACCCAATATCTCCTAGGCAGCAGTAACACCCATGATACTCACGGAGTTACCAGGTAGGTATATTCTGTAGATGGCTTGATCGAGTCTTTGACCCAAGATCTCCTAGGCAGCAGTAACACCCATGATAATCAAGGAGTTACCAGGTAGGTAGATTCTGTAGACAGCTTGATCGGGTCTTTGACCCAAGATCACCTAGGCAGTAGTAGTACCATGCGCATCGATTCTACAGATGGTTTGATTGGGTATTTTTCCCAATATCACCTAGGCAGTAGTAGCACCATGCACGTCAATTCTGTAGAAAGTTCGATCGGGTCTTTGGCCCAATGACACCTATGCAACATTAATCAATACCCTAGATACTCATACGATTCTACTTAGAATGTATCACAACCTAGCTATCATGAAAGTCACCCTAGCACTCATATACCAACCAGGGACAAGGGAACCGATACCCCCATTCCCCGCACAGAATGGACCAATGGCACAACATAATGTGCTGGTCAATCTAGTGCAAGCCTTCCTAGGCTCATGAGAAACCATACAACCAGGAGAATTATGATAATCCTCCAAATGCTGTAAAAAGAAGACGAGGAACAAAAAAAAGGGAGATCCTGGATAGGGGGAAATAACCATCAACGCCCCGCGTGATATCAGTCTAGGGGCAACCCCAACCAAAATCAAAACTAGGAGCCAAGTAACAAATCGGAAGGGAAAATTGGAGCTTAGAGTATCTGATCACCAGACCAAAAGCAGCATGGTGATCAGAACTCCATAATGCCCAAAGGCGATGGCACACATTCGCACCCTCGAAAAAATAAATTTTCAGTGCCGGTAGGTATGCCCTCTCTCATCTTCTTTTTTAAAGCTCATGACTTTCAATAATATTTAATAAAAAAGATTCTTTCACTTGAGGTAGTTGTTTTTGCAGGAAAATTTCGCCAACCATCCACAACTCCATTCATTGAAAGTTCCAAGAGCAGGTATCATTCTACCCCCCAACATGATAGAGTCCTAGTAAACTCTGCATATCCTCACATCATTTCTCCATCAAAAATCAACCATAGTGTCGTCATATTCGACCATGTTTATCATCACCTCACCTGCACATGATAAAAATCCTCATTGGTCGAGAGAGCCTCCCCTCCATGGCGCTCGTCATCCATAGTAGACCATATATCATAGCAAAAGTGACGCCATGGCCATACCACTTTAGTCTGGGAAGCACCTCATGCCCATCCATCCACCATGCATAAAGTTCAAGTTTTACCATAAAAAATAAAATCCCCTTCTCGGACGACCAAGTTGTACAAGCAGATCAAAAGTGCACAATTGCGCCTCGCATTTGGCCCTCCATACCTCCACTAGCATAATCCCATCTACGATACTTTTTCATCTGCTTCATCAACCCCACACATGATACCAACCAATTTGGCCCCCTACCTCAGCAAAACACCTTCCTCACAACATCAGTGAGGGAACACTTTCATGTTTTGGGGCACCCGTCTCTATTTTTTGTGCAAACCAAACCCCATTATTTTATTCTTTTGGTAAGTGTACAAAGAACTCAAATGGTGCACTACGTCCCCCACCATCTCATTCATATTTTTCTCCCATGGTAGTATTCCCTGAACACCCTTGGTCAGAGTATCACACCCCTACACACAAGCCACCATGACATTCATAGCCAGTTTATACCCACCCTAGAAGTCCTACTGACTCCAAGGATTTCCCCATCAAAAATAACTATGAATGCCACCTAGCTGCTTAGTATACTCTAACCTTGGGCTACTGAATCCCCATTATCAGTTTTCAGTCACCCCTGGCCAGCATGCCTATGTTAAACCTGTCACATCCAGGTCTCTGACCCCTCACGTCGGTGACCACTCATTCAGTTGAGGCTTCCTTTTTGTTTCACTTCGACACCTATTTTCCAAAAAGGAAGCGGTACCTTGAATCAACCCTCTCCATAAAAGGGGCATCCTCAGGTGGCATTAGGGGAGACATCATTTTCCACAGATGTCATCGATCCTCCTGACATTTGACTACGACAAAATATTTCATGTCAAGATGGTATCGTACCTTACAACCATTACACTTTGATAAAATTTCTTGAAGACTCATGCCTTCATAAGCGTCTCTATCAACAATGCTTACACGGGAAGGTCCCAGCCAGCACCTATGCATACAATGTGTAGCTATATGCCATACCAAGTTTACGCATATGGGTACCATATTACACCTATTTTCAAAGAAAAAATGCTCTGGAGGGCATCATCAGTTGTCTTCAGCAACCACCAGGTCACTACCATATTAGTGACATAGACAGAACATGTATCTGTCAAATAGATTTTTTTAACTAGCTACAACATCATGAGCATGGGACATGCTCGCCTCGTAGAAAAATTGTAAATGTATTATATTATATTTTCTTAGAGGGGTCCCATAGGACATGGTCATTCTTTGAACCGGTGCAGGGTGTTTCCAATTCCAAGCTTCACATAGGTCTCTCTCTCTCTACACATGATATACAGAAAAGAAACTATAATGTATTTTGGCTATATAGTTCTTCATATACCTCACACATCAGGGGGCAACTGTTAACACTAGAAAATCATACAAGTAGAAGATGACATTATTTAATGTCGGGTAGAAGGATTTACAGGGTTGGAATACATTAGAGAATCTGGAAAGTATTTAAAAATTTCTAAATTTTGTGGAAAAATCAAATTTGAGCAAGTCATAAATGTTTTTGTGCACATAATCCTTCATGAAGAGTGCCTTTGTGTGCTTTTTGACCCGATATGTGTGCAATCCTGGGAGTGGAGAAATGTCACTTTCTGGGACCATACAAGCACACTCCAAGACAGTGATTTCACTTGAAGCCACCTAAGGACAACCACCAATGCCTCCTTAGACATCAAGGGAGCACACAAAGGAATATTTGTGGCACACAATGGAATCATACCCCTCTCTTGGGTCACCATCCACAATGTACCAAGAGAGGGAAGGAGGATTTGAATTCTCCTATATAAGGTCACCATGAGATTAAGAACATGAGAACACATTCTTATGCTGGCCAGAATTTCCCAATAAATACGAGCAGTGTATGATCCCGAGCTGAAGATAGAGGGGACTCAATTGTTGGCCAACCAACAAGTTCAGTCCCCCACAGTAGAGAGAGGGAGACTTTGCATCGAGGCAAGCTTAGGAGTAAAAAAATCCTTGCATCGAGACTTAGAACCCATGTTCTAGGGGCCCTTTGGCAAGAGGGTTAAATTTTCATCTTCATTTACTACCAGCACTCAATAAGAGGGGTCGAGGGCCACTATTTGGATTATTTTTGTCATTTGACTCTATTCAGAGCTTTTGTTTATTTATTTTAGTTTTAGTTTAGTTTAATTTTATATATGCATGCTATTTATCTATCTAGTATGTTTATGATTCAAGCTTGTTCCACTAACTTGCTTGACTCCACTTCTTTTTTTTCCTGTGACTAATAACTCAAAGGGGTAAACCACACCATTTAAGTTGGTGTGATTTGGTACATACATGCACCAAACACACTGAAACAGGATTGGTGTCTCCACTAATGTTTATTACCAATTTTATGTGGTTGTGCCTTTTTTTGCAAAGACCTCTATCGGTGTTGTGGAGTGGAGCTGAACTTCCCCCTTTTTCTCTTGCAGTCCCTAGTTCATCCCAAGTGACAGACTGAAACAAAAAAACTCAAAAAAAATACTTTTGCAGGAATTTGTGCACTTTTATTTCCCACACATGCACCTATGGCATGTGTTCAGAGCTGACCGGCGTGCAGACATCGCGCTTGTTTTAGCCTTTTGCGCACAAAATATAGAAAGAGAAAATTATTCCATATTTATATCTTTTACTACTTTTAAAGTGCTTGGTAGCCCCTCATACGCCTACCAGCACTAGTTGAGATACCCCACAGCTTGCTAAAGCTCACTCTTATATAATTTTTGTAGGCTTAGTGTCAGTTTTATTTCAAGTTGATTTTTGCAAAGTTCACACATATTTTAAGTAGGGGGAAAAATAACTTGCATTCCGAATTTTTTTTATGTTTTTCAAATTTTGGTACCAACACACCTAGATAACTAGCCAAAGTAAGTGGTTTAAGACCACGCATGCATAGCTAGTTTCTTTTTTCTAGTGTAAAAGTTATTAGTTTAGTTCAATTTTTGCACTATGATTTTTGGGACTAGGATTGAATTGTTGATAGAAGAGCAAGTAATCTATGCTACCTTTTCACCCTCCGGTGATCCTAGGTAAGCATTTGAATGCTCCCTATTCACAACTCGCCATATCCTTATAGTTGATCACATAGATTATCTAGGAGAAATAGAAAGCGGCCCATATCTGCACATGTTTTTCTTTCGAGTAAGGAACAATACAACATAGTTTAATAGGGGATACTGAAAAGGATCATCGCATATCCACATGTTCAAACTATGTGCTTGTCCACTTTTTTCTCACACACATCCAACCACTAAGTAAAGTAAATATACCTAAAACTACCTTAACCAAACTCACTAAATTCTCCCCACAGGGGCCACAAAAGAATTTATAGTTTAAGTTAGGATCAAGGGGGTAGGCATCCAATAAGTGCCCATGATCATTCTTCATCTTGAAACATAGAAGTTGATTTTTTAGGGAACTTCAAATCCACCTATCAGCCCACATAAAAGAAAACTCGAGCGCGATAGAGACCTGTTTCAGAGGGGGTTAGGCTTAGGTGCAGTGCGTGCGGTATCAGTTGCGGCTACTTGACCCAGCTGATACTTGGTACTGTTAGCTGACTTACCAAGAAGCCCAAGACTTGAATGCTCATGTGGGATGGTGGTACTTAGTGACCAAAAATAGGGCATCCTTTCCCTATAGGTGATGGTGCAGGCAAGTTCAAGACCCTCTACCCTTACCTTGGTGGATTTTCTTCAGCTGACTAGGGTGTCACCAGCTCTTATGGGGCGTTGTGCCATCACTCGCAAGATATCTTCTCAAGGCCTAGTTAAATTTGAGTGTGTGAGGAGGAATAGGTCTTTTAGGATTTTGAGTATCATGCACAAACAAACAAAACCCACTTTTTTGATTGCTTGATCACATAGAATTAATTTAAAGGGAAAATTTATTTTATTTTCGCTTTTTTTTTATGTATGTTACCATAATTTTTCTTTGATCGTAGACTCTATCCTTTCAAAATTCTCCAAAACCAGGCCTAGTGGACACCAAGATAGACCTAATAGGACCTTGTCTATCTAGGCATCTTTTGGACCTCCCCCCATTACCGAGAGGGGTTCTAGGTCTTTCGTTGTTTAGGAGTCAAAGACGAAACACTGCCACCATTATTGGTTCGTCCTTTATTGGGGCACTTGTAGTTGGGAACCCTGGTCGGTCTCCCAACACCACTCTACACACCACTCCTCCCATGACCCGTAGAGGGTAAAGGAGTGCAACCCATTTGGGAAGTTAGTTGAATACACAACAGGGTTCATCGTAGACTAACCCTCTTCCTAACCAAAACTTTTTGTTTTTGCAAGTTGCAATGGCGTAAACGTCCTAGTCACCTTTCTTAGCTTCATTAAATCTACCCAATTTAACCAAGTTGGTGAATGAACCCATCGCACACAACCCTACATGTTCTCCCATGCCCGCAAATATCCCTTTGGATATTCCAAATTTCGAAGGAAAGAAAGTGGAAGACCTAGGTAATCATGTCATGACCTTCCACCTTAGGTGCTCATCGAACAATATCATTGATGACACTATTCGATTAAGACTATTTCAACGCACTCTGACAAGAGTGGCCGTGAAGTGGTACGTGGAGCAACCCTCTGATTCACATGGAACCTTTAACCACCTTGCCATTGCATTCCTAACATATTTTTAGTTACCCATTCACCATGATTCCGGAATGGAATTACTGACACATTTTAGACAAACCCCCATCGTCCATATCTCGGAACATCTCCATGAATGGAGGTAGCATTGTAGTTTATGTAAAGTAAAACTCGATGATTGGATTCTATTACATTTGTTCCTAAAAACTCTGATGGCAGAGATTTAAAAGGATGTGGCACAAAAAATGCTCACATCTGAAGAGGATGCCATCAGCAAAGCCCTACAGCTTGAGATAATTTATACGCAGTCAGGATACATTTACAATATCCTGCCCAACACCCCACACCTGCAAATTTATCAAGAATTTCCAGGCACGTTGAACTCTGTATATGGACTAATTGGGTCAGTGACCCAAGGTTACATAGGTATCAGTATTCAAAATCCTAGTTACACATATAGTTCTACCCAGAACAGACCTCAACCCAACTTTCAAAGTCATCATATGTCTCAGCAAAATTTGACCAATAGGGCATAGGTGTATCACCATGGAGAACCCTATCCTCTGCTTCAAGGGACCCAGAGTGCAGAGAGAATCATTGATGGAAGAGCTCCCCTCGAATAGCCAGGTGCAAACCAGGGACTGCATTATGCTCAGTCCCCGGCATAAGGCCCGCCTATGCAGACCAATGCACAGGTCAACTTTGTTTAGCCCTCCAAAAACAAACCACACCAGTATAACCAACAGAAATTCCCTCCTAACATGGTGAATAAAAAGAAAAAAAATTGAAAAGGGAATCCTGGATAGGGGGCAACAACTAGAAATGCCCATTTCGATACCAGGTTGGAGGCAACTCTAATCAGAATCAGGGCCAGGAGCCAAGCAGTGCCCAACGACAGAGAAAAAGGCCAACTCTTTGAACAAACCATTCTTGTTTGATATGTGTTGAGTACGGCAGTTATACTCAACATTGTCCCAATCCCCCTTAGCTAAAGAAGCTATAGAGTAACCGAGGACAAGGAGGATCTTCCCAACAAACAAATGTGATGCAAGAACCTTTCCCCCATCAAGGGACGGTTAGCATTCAACAACAAAATATAGACAACTTTGGGAAAAGTAGCCATGAAATCTACATGAATAGCAAAGAGATGTTTTTCTAAACACGGAATCACAATTACGATGCCCCACCAGACACCAATACGCCAGGGGCAAGTACCAGTGCAATGAATATACCTTTGACCATTTCAAAGATTCCTATAGAAACATTCCCAAATATGATGAAGGGACCCAATAGGAGAGCAGGAAAGCACTCCAAAGTAGCTTATAATTATAGCATCGTGGACAATTTATCACAATATCCCGATGCTATGTCAGCTTTGGAAGTATTGCAGTCATGCCCAAGACAACAGAAAGCGTTACTTTCCGTGTTAGGCACTATCGACCATGCTAATACATGCTTAATGGCTTTTGAATTAGATAAAGCCACCCCCAAGCTTCCTTCCATGGTCGCCTTCCAGATACTAGTGTCGGTCTAAAATATCCCCTTTCACCAATGTGTCATTGACGAGGGTGCATCCACATGCATCATGTCAAAAAAAATTTGGCATAAGTTAGGGTCTCCCAAACTAAAACCCTCAGTCATCACGCTTAGAGCATACGACGGTCGTACTTCGACCCTTGCTGGCCTCTACCAAAACGTCTCAGTTTTCTTAGCCGGAAAGACAGTCCACATAGACATTGAGGTCTTGGATGCTCACTTGGACTACAATATTATAATTTTGAGCCGCTCAAGCATGTAGATTAAAATATGACTTTTGAGTAACACCTTTAGGAGGAGAGTGAATTATTGCTTCATGAAACGATCAATCAATCTATAGAGGATCAAAGGGTGGCAGTATTGATGTGGAAGGTTGAATTGTAGTGCTTCGATTTAAAGGATTTTTAGAACCATAATATTTGGACATTTTTTCTACCATAAATTGATTAGTCTGAGTAGAAATCATCATGATATCGACAGAGTTTTTGGAACAAGAAGACGTATTTTGGGAAACCATTTTAGTTTCCTAAGAGGAAAAAGGATCTGCTAAAACAACCGATGCATTAGGTGTACCTTTTAGGAAACTGTTTACTTTTTCATGGTGTGGATATTCCTTTGTACAATGTTCCTCATCACAGATAAGATAAGCATACCATGGTTTACACTTTTCCTCAAGAGGTTGAGTTTTTTTATTTATCCTATTGTTGGGCATCTTGTTTTCCTTTACCGTTGCCCTTATTTTTACTTCCAGTTTATTGTGATTTTTGAATATTTGTGGATTGGAATATGTTAATCTCAGAAGTAACATGAGCAGTATGAGAAGGTGAATTTTGACTAGCAGTAGTAGGAGTAATCTTTGGATTAGAGTGATCAAAGGGTTTACTCGTGGACTTCTAAATAATAGAACCAGCCACACCATCCATAGTATGTGTCATGTAAATTTTGATGGAATTGTTTTTGATGGACGAGAAGCATTCAAAAAAAAATTGTACAACATGTCAGACTTGTTAGCGCTCGAATCTGCCTCAGGCTGAGGAAGGAAAAACTCGAGGCAACATCAAACCAAGCTTAGCCTCGTAGCTAGCCCTACGAGGACAGGAGAGGGCTCTCTCCGGGTCAAACTCAGTGAAAGATGTCCAATAGGATATGAGATGACCTAAATGAAACACTGATATTGATTTTAGGCTAGTAAATAGATATGAAAAGGGGTTTTTAATGTATGATTGGGTTTCTGGGCTGCATGGGGCAAAGACAGCAAGAGCAGAGATTTAATCAAAGACACAGATTACTCCATAAGGCAAGGTAGGCAAGAGCTTAAGCATCCAAACTGAAATTATATGAAACGAAAGGACTGTTAAGAAAGCTGAAAGGGGCATTAATGTATGAATCCCTTTCAGACAGAGGAAGAAACACAAAACATGAATGCTTCTCCAGGGCAAAGCAGTAAGTTGAATTTTACCCCTTCTCACTCAGAAACATTCAAATTGAAAACGATTTATGAATGAAATGAAAAACATTACAAGATACATATGAAATAGAGAAAAACATATGCCAAATTTCAAGCCACAGGAATCTTATAAATCAGAGCTGTACTCTTCAATTAATCTCTGTCAAACAACTGTACAATAAAGCTCTCTGTTCTCCTCCACGCACCTCTCAGAACTCTCCTCTGCTTTACAAATGATTATTCAATATATTAAATAGGCTTAACTCGATAAAACCAATAAACCAAAATAAGGGA
Source organism: Pinus albicaulis (assembly GCA_034641835.2). Lineage (NCBI taxonomy): Eukaryota > Viridiplantae > Streptophyta > Pinopsida > Pinales > Pinaceae > Pinus > Pinus albicaulis. Next base: position 462,941,660 of record CM076582.1, read on the forward strand.
TGGTTTTAATTATTATTAACAAACAAGGCTGGAAAGCCAATTAGATGTTCTGAAGACAGAGCATCGCTCCCTTTGAAACGCTTTGATGACCTATTAAAAGACAAACGCTGGAGTGGAAGATCCTGTAAAATCATTAACTGAAGTCTTTAAATAGGAATTGAATCCTATTCTCCTGTTGTGGTCGATGTCTTCATTCTAATTTTGGTTTTCATTTTTTAACTGTCAATTTTCCACCTGTCATTTGAATAAAACTCATTGTTACAGCATTTCATGCGTATTTAACAAATGATTGATGTAAGCTTTTGTATGCTTCTGGCAAGTGTAACAGCTGCAGCTTTGCATAATTAGCGAGGCATCATTTCTGTATATTGTTGCATGTAGATTAATTTTGACAGAATCAGCTCCTATGTCGCTCACTTCAACATTTGATCCCTTGTTATCAAACAATTTGTCTTCCATATTAAAAGGAAATGTCATAGCATAACCTCCCATTGTTAGAAGATAAGGATACGTGCTATCAAATAGATCTATCCCAGCTGCCACTCCTTGCAGTACTTCCACTGGTAGACCAAGTCCACTAATGTGTCGTGGCTTGTATTCTGGTAAGATTCTCATTATTGCATCTAATAGAGCAGGGCGGTCATCAATGCTTTCTCCTAATCCCAAACCTGCAAGCCAAAACCCTGCAACATTACGGCTTGCCACTTCACTAGCTGACCATTCACGCTGTTCTAGGCTAGTCCCACCCACAACAACTCCAAGAGAAGACTCTGAACCTGTAGGTTGCATAGCAAGGCAGTCATCAAGCCAGCGAGTCGTCCTGTCCACCGAAATTCTGTTCCTCTTGTCAGATACCCATGAAGGCACTTCGTCAGGTAGGCTAGACCACAAGCTTGGCTTTAAAGCACATATACTTTCCATGTACAGGTTTTGCCATCCGATGTCCAAATGGGGTCTCAAATGAAGCTCCAAATTTAGTACTGCGTCCAAGATCTGGTATGCACGAAACTGAATCCCTTGGAATTGCTATAAATCCATACTCAAGCATGCTCAACATTCCATGCACTCCTCCAATGGCTTCCACAGTATTGGAAGAAGGACAATCCCAGAAGTGTAAAGGACTGATTTGCATGGCTCGCGCAGTTGAATGAAGGGAATGAAGAAGGTCGGGTGTGATGAAATGAGGGAGGCCTTTGCTGGTTGCCAATAACAAACACGGAGTATCCACTTCCACCCCGTCTATGTTAAGTGTGCCCCTTAATATTATGAACAGAGGAAGAAACTGAGATAAAAATTCTGCCAATGGAATTGTCAATACATAAATCGTGGATCTGTTCTGAGTTTTAGAAATGCCATTGACCTTTGCACCAGATTTAGAAGCCCATGATAGAAACTAACATTCCTCTGCTTGAGGTGAAAGCATGAAGGCAATAACTAGACAAAAAACCGGAAACAAAAATGATGCCATCACTTCCAAAACGGTACCCCACCCCACATACACATCGAACCTGTAAGCAGTTGGAGGCATTTGATACAAAACTGAGCGCAAAACACAATTTTCTGGGTTTCTGTTGTTAAGTGGGTCGCAACCACTCAAGTGGGTTGCACCCCTCAAGTGGGTCGCAACCACTCAATTTTACAATGGCTGAAACGGTTAAGCGGGTCGCACCCCTCAAGTGGGTCGCAACCACTCAAGTGGGTCTCACGCCCTCCAAACACCGGTCTTCAGTTTTGAAAATGATCTTTCGACCTTTCAACCTGCAATTTGACCCTATGCCACTTGAAACTCCATACATCATCACATTATATGAGGCCATGTGCATGCGCTCGCCCATGGGTCATATATATAAAAGTAACTAGATAGAAAGGTCTTTAAATTGCTCAATAAGAATAACAAAAGTGACATAGCAACTTTTTGTCTACTTTAAGGGTTTTCATGTAGTTTTTTCCAATGTTGGTATGCTCATGATAGATTCCTTTTTTATAAAATGGGTCTATTTAATGGTTAGAAATGGAAATATCAAATGGACTAGGTTTGGGCCTTTCAAATATTAGGATTTTGAGTAGAAACTCTTCATCCTCACTTGTGAAACAATCATGAATTTTGTTTTTACCCTTCATCAACATTGTCCACAGTTGTTGCAATTCCACCATCTTTCACTTCGTCAATTAATTTTGGAGCTAATAATATATCACTGTCTCCATCACTTTTTCCATAAACCTGAAGATTTTTACTCCTATCATCCACCAGAGTTCTCAACTGATCTTTGTTATCCAAAGAAGCTTCTACAAGAACCATTTGAGCCTTTGTTTCTGTCTGATGAACTGTTCCTCCTGTTTATGTTTTTGCAGGGATAGGAGCTGGTTAAAGCTGCTGCCATTGAAGAGCTGGAGAATTTGCAGCATTACATATTCTAAAAAACACATTTAATGATTTCTTCTTCAAAACAGGGTTTTGAAGAAGAATCAATTTCACATTGATGACATTCCTGAAATAAACACCTATCTAGCCTGCGAGTGTTATTGAAACATTCTGAGAACAAGCTCTGCAAACATCTAAATTGTAGTGGGTGAAAGCTGATTGCATTTTTGCCTGCATATTGAACTGAAACTTTGACAGCTACCCGTCTGCATTTGACTCTAACAGAGGACTAGACAAGACGGAGTCTAACAAGACTATGAATAAACCAAATATAAATACTGGACACGAGCAATAAATTTCACTTTAGTAATAACTCCTCCTTTAGAAACATCTTCTGTAATATTGGGAAGTAAAGACTTAATAAACCACTCATCTAATATTTGACCTAGACTATAAGTTTTTACTAATCGAAGGCGATGTCTCCACTTATGTATGTGATTAAAAAAAATGTGAGTAGAATTTGATTGCTTTAGAGAGGTTCAAAGCTCAGTATCTGTTTCATACCAAATCAGTAACTGAAAGTGTGTTAAAAAATATGTTAGTAAGGCATTGAAGTTATGTAAAGACGCACACAATAACTCCACACACCATTTTGTTTTTGAACCCATTAGAGTTATTTAGAAAAGATGCAAATAAATAGAATCATCATTCAAGGAATTCGAGGAACACAACAAATGATAAGTCATAACGTGATTCAATAGGTATTCACTAGGCCTTCCATTAAACTTATGGATATATCTTGGTAACTTAGTATGAATCATCATCTAAAAAGGATAATGATAAATTGGGTCATTAGTGAGCCAGGATAAATCTGTTAAATCAAGAGTTGCAATAAAAGGTAATTTGCAGTTAAATTATTGTTGAAACTATTGATAAACTTGATGATAAGGTCCAATTTGTATTGTTCAAGAGTAGCTAGGGTAAGCCCTACCTAGTTGAGTTTTAAATGGATATCCTTGGAAAGGTTGTCCCGGAAAGGGTTGACCGTGAAAAGGTTGACCTTGAAAGGGTTGGACTTGGAAAGGCTGGCCTTGAAAAGGATAACCTATAAATGGATGACCTTCAAAGGTATTTGAGATTGACATAGTAGAGGCTAACCTTGAAAACTTTGACCTAAATAAGGTTGACCTGAATAGGGTTGACCTTGATATGGCATTTGGGGGACACCTGGGATAGCTTGACCAAAAGGCATTAGTGGAGTAGCTTGTCCCGTTTGACCTATAAGGATTGGAGGTATAGTTGTACTAGGTTGATACATAGTTTCTTGAGGTAAATTGTACACAGTTTATTAAAATAATATTTGAGGTTGAATAGTTGTTGGTTGTGTAGTTGGTAAAGGTGTTTGAGGTGTAGTTGGAACAGGTTGTTGAATATGTGTTTGCGGTGTACTTGGTTGCTGAACATGAGTTTGAGGTTTAGAATAAATAATGGTTCGAAAAAGTTGATAAATACACACTTGAGGAGTAATTTGAATATTTTGACCAAAATATAAGTAGGGCACACCACCAAAAGAAGGGTTCCAAGTAGCACCTCCCATTATTTGGAATGGAGAACCAATCAATGGTTGAGTTACAATAGTTTGAATTGGGCCTACCAGAGGTTGGACAATTTCCACCAAAACATGGTCCTATATATCAAGGACATGGTCCTCAAAGAGATTTCCCTTAAGGAGGAAAATATGGTCCTTAGGATGGTTGGCCCCCAGTCGAAAAGTAATATCCAGCTATGGTTTTTTGTGTGATACCTCCACTACTAGATAACATATTTACTTGCTGGTCAAATTCCATTGACACTTTAGGTATGGAAATTTGTGGAGATGTCATAGCTTGGGAAGTAAATTATACATTAATTGATGAGAAACCAAATGGGATTCCCAAAAACCAAGTGGAAATCTAAGAATAAGGATGATTAACTGTAACCCCTGAAAATGTTCCACTAACTGAATGATATCCAGTGGGTACAGAGGTTCCATCATATATAAATGATTCTAGAGGTATTGTAAACATGGAAGTCATATTTACTTGACAGGGTCAAGTTTCATGAGTGGATGAAGGTTGAATTATAGTTGAGGATTCTATCATGGTTCTCCTGAATGAAAAATTAAAAGAAGAGTGTCAACCTGGAGTTCCCCTAGGTAAATAAGATAAAGGAGTTGTATACCAAGGATTTGGTCAGAAAGGAGATGTGATTATAACTACTATAAGGTCTTCTAAAAGAAGAGTATGATAAATTGTAGAAAGTGCTTGAGTAATTTATTCAATACTTTAAATACCAAGTGGTAATTTTTTTTCTTCTATAGCTAATGTTATAATTTCTTGCAATGTAATAGTTGGACGAGTAGAAATTGGAACAGATGAAGATGAAACATGAGTTTTTGGAGTCACTGGTTCGGTGAACCACTCTTTAGGTATAAACATAGGTTATGGAATTTTTGATTCAATGAATTCAGTTTCAGGTTTACTTATTACTGCTCCTATAGCCTCAGGTACTTCAGATTCACCTTCAATTACTACTAGTTCTACAACATTGGTTATTTCATGTTCACATTGAACTATTTCAAGTTCAATTGTCTCTATTTGAATTGTCCAAAATTTCATCACTTCAAGTTTTGTGACTATAGGTCTCTCAGTATTGAATGATTCAGGATTAATCTCATGGAGAAATTCCTTCATTCCATGAGAGTGTCGAGGTTTGTCTTCCATAGTGAATTTTTAATGAAGAAATTTTGCCGATGCATGATGGTCAATTTAACAATTTTACCAATCAAAATAAACAAAATAAATAAAAGGGATACTAGGTATAAAAGTTTACTAGGTTGTTGTGAAATGAAATATATTGTAAAGTACATGAAGGAAATATCTGCAAGTTCTATGTTCGATGTATCACCAAAAACAAGGCAACTGACTCAGTTACCTATGGCAGGTTTACAACCTAGAAGGGGGTCTTCGGATATACCTGAAAGTACATGGAAGCTCAGTCCATATTAGTGTTGTATAATGATTCATGTACGATGGGAAGCATTTTGATATACTCATTATACATGGAACATCGACCACCAATATAATGTAACAAAAAACATTATTTTGTAGTATTCCTAATTAGATTTCAGTTAGTTGGAATATTAATTTTTTCTTTTGTCATTTAGGTAGATGAATAAGAGGGTAGGGAGACCCATAAATCTCTTCGGTAGGAATAAAACCACTTCCCATGTGAATGTGGGTCATTATATTAGTTTAATAAATCACCCTTAGGTGTGAACAGGGCTAAATCATGTGGACAAGGTCAAATTTGACCAAATGAGCAATGATGTTATGGAGGTACTGGAGGATTAATGGAGGACAACATAGTCATATAGGAGGAGTGTATGCATGAGAGTACCTTATTTAATGAGTGGGAAATAGGGTGAGGAATCTCACCAATAATATAAGGAAGAGGATGGCAGCAATAGAAGGCATTCAAAATATTGATATTGTATTGGTCTTTTATGACCTTTTGCACACTTCAATTTTTTAGCTCTTTTGTGTTGTTTAGCACAAGGGTGTTTCTGAGTGGAAATACCACCCTCATCCTTGAGGGACTTCGAGTGCCTACTCATAAGATGTTCATTGAGCATCATTTCCACTATCAAGCATAGGGCCAAGATTAAACCTTCATTCACAGCGTTGTATCTTCCAGGATTGTGTTGTTTTGTAGTGTAGCAGTAGTGGAGGGTTGATACACCTAATTTGTAATCTTGTTTTCCAGTGGAGGGAGCAGCCATTCATCCGGGAGACTAGTGAGGAAGTTATTAGAGCTTCATTCCACCTTTCAGCATCAGGACAAGTAGCAACATTCACCCATAATTCAATCTACTCCAGAAACTGCATTATTTTGCAGTGCAGTTGCAGTGGGAGGTCAAGGACCCTAGTTCTTGACCCTGTTTTCCAGTGAGGGGATCAGACCTTCATCTAGAAAGGTTGTGAGGAGGGATATCAACCATTGTTAGATCAAATCAGCCACCTCCCACTAGTGTTCTAGTTGTATAGCATTATTCAACTCTAGGGCCACATTTTGTATATTCTGCATTTTGAGTATTTATAGAAACCCTTCCTCAGTTGACTTGGAATAGTGATAGAAAGCCTAGATATTTGATCCTGAAATTTTATAAGCACCCTATCAGTAGATCCATGTGTTTAAATTTACAGTAGCAGTAAACCCCAACAAATTTTTTTTTGTCTTAGCCTCTGACATTTTTGAATAGCAGTTATTCTTCATGTTTATGTACTGGATCTATAGAGGCATGTTATGCCTAGCTTGAATGTCTTTTTCCTCAAGATATTGTATACAATTGCTGCTATAATGTTTAATATGATATCTATATGATATGATTTCATTTATGTGTTGATGTATGACTACATTTTCTAGTTTATGTTATATATTATTGTCTTTTCCATTTTGGAATATTACAGTAGTATCAGAGCATGATATTTGGCTCAGCTTGTGGGCAATACATCTTATGGCACAAGAAGAAGAGATCCATAATGATGGAGGGAATGAGTCTTTCCCCATTTCTTTTTAGATCTATGCAGATTCTCTCCAAGGAGGTCAAACAAATGAGAAGATAAAGTCACAAGGAGACCTCAAGAAGGTTTCAAGGTGAGGAATGTCTGAGCACTTCCTATAAGCAACAGAAGAAACCAGTATTTCATAGAGATCCAAAGCAATATACTATGTCCAATTTCTTTGAAGAGGAAGGTCAAAGGCATGGAGATGGAGGAAAATTAGATCATGAGACTCTAGGTGATTATCTTGCAGAGTACAAATCTTAATCAAAGGCTTTCAAGGAGAATCTAACTCTCCAACAGTTTATCCAAATCAAAGAAGAACAGAGACCCTGCAACAGTAGTAGAGGAAAAATACATAATAGATTCCTATTGTCTACATTTGATGGGTCATACACAAACAAAAAAGGGCTTGGAGGAAGAAATTAGATTCATTATTCTTGATACATCCACTAGAACAAAGAGAAGTTGTTGATATTGTAGCGCTACACCTTGAGTGTGAAGCAAATATTTGGTGGTTCATCCCTTTGAAACATGAAAGAGTGATTGCTTATGTATATTTTACTCAAAGGTGTTGGAAATTTTGTCATTTATGGCAAAGGAGCACAAAGGAGCAGCCCCTGAACCAACAATAAGGCAAAGTAGAAGACAGGGAACAGAGGCAAAAAGAGAGGTAGCAAAGACAAAAAAAAGAGAAGTAAGGAGCAGCATCAGTCAAGGAGCATAGGATAGCAAAGAAGCAGAGAGCTATTCAAGGTGCAGAGTAGTGAGGAGAAAATGAGGGCCATTGGATTTTGAAAAAGGGGCAGAGTTAAGAGAAGAAGAATTTCTGCCAAGACAAGAAGAAGTGTTTGCAGGTGGATTCATTTGTATCTATGGCAGGAATTGTTCATCATTACATGAGTATGATGAGATGTGTAATTAACTGTGCATGGATGATTGTGAGTCTATCAGGGTTTATAAACAAAGTTGAATAAACCCTGTGGCAAAGGAGAAGTACCTGGACCAGCAATAAGGCAATGGAGGCAGAAAAGACAGAGATAGACAAAGGAGGCAACAAAGAAGCAAACAAAGGAAGCAAAGGAGATAAGCGGAAGAAGACTGTTGAAATGTAACAGTCAAACAACAGAGCAGAAGCAACGGTAGAGACAGAGAAAAAAAAAGCACAGCTAAGGTAGAGGCAGAGGCATTGAATATAAAGGCATAGCCGTTATCAGAGGCAGAGGCAGAGGTAGAGCCATTTTTTATGGAATGGAACCATGTGAAAACCTACATATTATTCCGAGAATCACTACCCCAGCTGGTATATATACTAAAAATAAATTCTGGGAATTGTAACCCAGGCGGAAGGATACGTAAATTCCGGGAATATTAACCCAAGCGGTAGGTATATATATACAAACAAATTCCGAGAGTCACTACCCTCGTTGGAAGATACACTAAATATTGGACCAGAAAAGTATATATATAAATCTCATTCTAGGAATCGTTACCCACGCTGGAGGAAACACTAAAGCTAAAACATAAAGCTTATATATATATGCAGCGCATTACATATATTGTGCCTTATGCACAAAGGTCCAAAGCATATATATTAATCTATATGGAGCGCTTTAATGGACAAGGGACAAAAGGTATAATACAAGGCATATGTTTCATATTATTGAGCCCGAAATCAAAAGAACCAAAGGCAAAAAAGCCTTATATGGTGGGACCCTTTCCCAATCGCATCGGAAAACTGACAGCGGAATACGTTAACAATAGGTTACGATTACGATTGAAAGCCCTGACCCGATGGGCATATAAACTACAATTCATATATACTTGAGTTCCGGTGAATAGTGACTGATTGCATCAGAAAAGGTTGGAGTATTGAAACATGCAACTGGGAGTTGCAATTGCGATCAATCGCAATCGGAAGCAGTCGAAGGATAATACACTAATCGCATTGGAGAAAAACTGTGCAGCGGAACATATAAACAAAGAGTTGCGATTGCAATTGGCAAAGACAGACGCGATAGTCATATAAACTCCGCCATATAAAACATGGTCGGGTCTGCACATATCAAATGTCAATCGGGAAAAATAAAAGTGCGATCTCCGATTGGGATCAAACTCGAGACCAACCAAAAACTGTGGCACACAATCTAGATCAGGTCCGCCTTTTGGTAGTGCAATCGGGGCATAATCAAAAGTCCTCCCGATTGTGTTGTTGCGATTGTATTGAAATGTGTCACGTGGTCTATGGACCCATGGGCCTCGGCTTAAGGTGGAGGGCGATTTTTAATATAAAACGATTGTGATGTGTGCAATCACATCGGGCCATAAAACAAAGGCTGTGGTGTATATATGTTCCACTTGCAGAACTCACCACATCAACATGACACTTTCTGTGTGTAAAGCGTTGGAATTTTCCCAGATTTAAAGTCAGCAGTTACATATATATATATATATATAAAGCGTTGATATAAAAAGCACAGTTACAAATTTATGGCATGTGGCCATTACCCTGCGACAGTGAATAAGGAAACAAACAGAGCCGAAAGGGACAAAGACACAGTCAAAGAAAAGACAAATTTGCAGCTAGCCAAGAGGCTGAATGAGTAAGCTGGAGTTCTCATTGTAATTGAATGTAAATAATTTTAATTTATATTGTTGTGATGCATTGGCAAGTCTCCGGAAGAGAACAAATATCCCATTGTAATGTTAAATTGGTACCTACAGTTATATTTTCTGAATGAGCGGATAAAAGAGATGAGAAGGCAGAAGGTAAAGAGACATGGCTGTCCATTTCAAATTCCCAATAGAATACAAACAACCATGAAGCTCTTTTGTATAAAACAGGGTAATATCCAAAGGGAGAAGTTTTGACGATAATAGAGTGAGAGAAGAAGAGAGTGTGCAGCAGAATTGAAGAGAGTTGAAGAAAATAAGAAAGATGCAAGAGGTTAGAGAGAGTGAGTGAAGAGAATGCAGAAATGAAGCAGTGAGGCAGAGAAGAAGGAGGAGCTGAGCAGAGAAGAAGGAGAAGCTGATAGAGAATCTGAGAAGATGCAGAGATGATACAGGGCAGATATGAGAATAGATGAACAGCAGAGCAGATGGAACAGAACAGAGTTGATATCCAAGGTAAATCAGCAAGTGTTTCTCTTTGAAAGAGTAAGGAAGTTGGGGCTTCCCTATCAAGTTGTAGTTTGATATATGTCAGTTGTAGCTGACTGAAGTAGGAGCCCCTTGTAGGTCCTGTAGGTTGGTGCTCGTAGAAAATAGATGGGAGTTGGTCCTTCCACATCGTTGTAGCTTGATAAAATGTCGTGGCGAGGTTGACTGGAGAAGTTGGAGCCTCCTATAGGTTGGTGCCTACAGAAAATTGACGGGAGTTGGAGCTTCCTTGCAAGTTGTAGCTTGCAGAATTGAGGTTGGAGCCTCCTGTAGGTTGGTGCCTACAGAAAATTAGTGGTGAGAGGGAGTTGGAGCTTGCCTTTGCATCACAACAATAATAAGATGTGGTTTTCTCCCTTTATGGGTTTCCACTTATATCTGGTGTCTCTGTCTATGATGTCTATGTGTTGATGTGGTTTATCTAATCTTCTTAATACATGTTGCTTACATATTAAGACTGCTGTTACATTAACAAATATTCTTGATACTTGCTGCTCACAAATTAAGATTGCTCACATATTAAGTTGATCATGAAATGAAGGTGTAAATAAGATTTAAGGGAAAAGTTTTAAAAGTCCATGTATGTGTTAAATTGATTCACCCCCCCTTCTTAGTTTAACTAAGGGTTCAACAAAAGGCTGATCAAGAAGTTTGATAGAAGAAACTGAGAAGTAATTCATGTTGAGACATTTTTTGATATTGATGAGAAAGCACATGAGGAGCTAAGGAAATATGTTAGCATTAGCACTCTGGAAGAGGAGTAACTTCCACCACCACCAGCTGCAAGAGTACTTACATTAGGAGAGGGAACACTTGCATCCTTGCAAGATGGTATTGATCTCTTGACATTTATAGTCCCATGAATTATTTAGGAGGTGCATGAGGAAGAGGAGACATATAATATTGTTGGTGCAGTAGTAGAGGAGCAGCCATCACCATCACCAGTAGTTGGAGGAGTTGTGACACCTATAGGAAGAATCCTTGTAGCTATACAATATGTTCCCAAGGATAAGATTAACCAAGGTGTGAAAATATTTCCACCCTGTTATAGGTGAATTTGGGCATCATACCCAATGACCTAGTTAAACTGGACATCATCCCCAGAACCAATGAAATAGGTTTTATCATCCCCTATCATTTTAGTTGCTACATGCCCTAAGACAAGGAAAAACTATTCATGACTTCCATTGCAAGGTTTCCAAGGTTTTAAGTATATGTTATATCACCTATGATCTCACCAACGAAGCCTCTCAAGGGACTAGCTACTTTTCATATGCAGTTACCTCCATTCAAGGGTGCTCTGCGAAGAACTTCTTGACATTCAAGAGTGTGTTGGTCAAATGGGAGTGAAATTCTCATTTTTCTAGAATCTCCACATGCCCGGTGCCTTCTAGAAGCGTCCATATGTGTCAAACTTCGAATCCATGTGTCCATATAACACCTCTGAGCTTGGGAACATGTCTTTCCTATTATTAGAAAGTCATTGATTGAGAAAATACCTTCAGTTGCCCTATAAATTGAGCACAAATCCTAGTGCTAGGGAAGGGAAGAAATTTGGTAAATAAATGTTGTTGGATTCTCAATTGAGTGTGTGATAAGAGTGATATGCTGCTCATGAGATGTTTATTGTGATGAGGCTGGGATGAATGCTAGAGTTGGTGACATCAAATTGATAGCTGGTTAGAACCTCCCCCGTCTATCCATTAATAAAGATTGTTGCTCATTTTCCCACATATGTATCTGTTTATGTTTCTACTTTTCATATCATGGATTCTTAGCTGATATATATGTTTCACGTTTCATAGATTTAACTGATTAAGACAAATAGGCATATGTATATTGCAATATCTTTTCTGTTTAGTGTTTATACTTGCAGGAACTAGTTTGGTGATAAAATTTGGATTTTAAGGTACAACAAGAGCGATAGAAGGAGAATATGAAGTGCTTGGATCATAATTAAGTTCCTATATCGTTCTATGTCTATTTAATATTAGAGAAAGTGTCTTAAAAGTCTTTGATCTGTTGTTCTAAATGCATAGCACCACATTTAGGGAATGTGTTTTATCTGTAATTCATAATTCCGCATAACAAATTAGCGACTCCACTGGGGAATTTTCCTTATCATTCCTAGTATTTTTGCCTCTGCTTATCCACCCAATAGCATCTAGTGTCAATTATTAGACTTTTGAGTCAAAGAATTTCATTAGAAGTGTGTTTAGTAGCTTGAATTTTGAATCTCTGTTGCGCCCAACGCACTGTTGGTCAAGACACAGTGCCTTTCATAGCACTGTCTCCCACTCAGGGGTGCTTTGCAACACACTGTCTCCCCTTAGAGACTGCATTCCCCCCTAAGCCAACCAAATTCCATTTGAATTTTTCATTTCTATCAAATTCAACCTTTATTTGGTGTAATTTCAATTGTCTGATACCTCATAGAGACTAGTGAATTTTCTCGATCCTTCCTCCTTTGAAAAGTAAGTTTGTTCATTGTCTCTTTAAGTGTTTTTATTTAGCATTGACAAATCAAATTAATTTTTTTAATTTCTGCATTAGATCCATTTGTTTTTGTAAAGGAAATTTTCATCAAATTATTTGTATCCTGTAGGAAAAATCGTAGTCCATTCTTCATCCTAAAATAGAATTTTTTGTTAAATTCATCGTTTCTCAAAGAAGAAAGCATTTGTTTTTGTTTATTTGATGCATATAGTTTCCTTTTTTCATTCACATTAATCGGACTGAAAAGAAAAACCTGAATTTGCATGTAGTGAATTGTGTGTTTTGCATAGGAACAAATTAGGAAAGCTGCATACTAGTTTGTGCTCTTTGTTGTTTTCTATGAAAACCGATTGCTCTTTCCCCTTAGTAGCTAGGATTTTCATTAAAAAAGCTAAAATTGAAAATTTTGCTTATCATTTTAGTTTTCATTTTAGGAACTTCCATCACATCATCGCGGTGAACCTTGAAAGGCAAATTGATAAAAAAGATCAACTTAAAATTTACATCAATTTACCTAAAAAAGCATTGCAACCATAATGATAACATTTAGAAGGTCTAGGCTAGAGACGTGTTTTGACATCGTAAGACATAGTAGTTGTCATTAATTGTCTGCAATACATTCCGAGTGTGATACCTCACTCCATGTACGTAAGTATATTGTAGCTCGTCCATGTACCTTTGGGTATATCGGGCGATGTTATAGTATGAAAAGCATAAAGGGGTGCTCTGTGCGGTTTTGCATTAGACAATGCTAATATAGACTTGGGCCTCCACGTACCTTTGGGTTTATTTGAGAGGAAAAATTTAAGTTACTATCCATCCATAGTGAACTGAGTCAGTTGCCTTGTAAATTGTAATACATCGAACACAACATTCGGGGAGATTGCCTGCCCGTACTTCTTGGTTCGCCAGGAGGTATTTTGAAATTCACAGTTTCTTGGTAAACCTTTTGCCTAGAATTACCCTTTTATTTTGTTTATTTTTTTTTGGTATTAAATAAACTAGTCATCGTGGAAGAAGAAAAACCCTTTCCCCATTGTTCACGTAGACTTTCATTGAAACCACCTTTACCATCGGAAGTCACTTCTGGTCAGCGAAGGTGACATCGCTCTACCGAAACTAGTAGCATTAGTACCTCTGGTAAAGCATCATATTCACATATACCAGAGCCAACACAAGATATTTCTACAAATCCTAGTTCTTCTATTGTTGTTGAGACAGAGTCCTCATAGCTTCTCGTGGTTATGATCCATCTGTTAGTGAGACCATACCTCTCAAACCTGATGTTGTTCAACTAGAAGTTGATCTAGATCCTGTCTATTTTTTTCCTTAACATCTGCATGCTGAACTCGAATGACTGGAAGTTTTTCCTGTATCAGTCACCCCATAATCTATTGTAGCCATTGAATCTCCCATATCGCGTAGTCAACCTCCTGAAATATACTTTGGGCTTGACAGTGAGATCCTTCCACCTGTTTTAATTTCGATTGAAGAAATCCCACAAGACGAAACACCTTTACATCCAACTCATTTTGGGGAGGATATTTACCTGTACGAGTCTTTTCCTCAATCACCTCCCTCTACTTTTGTTGATCCTGTGCCTATTCAAATTCCCATCAATCCAAAAGGGTATACATTTGTTCAAGTAACCATGCCTGAACCAACATCTTCGGTTGGACCTTCTGTTCCAATTGCGTCAGCACCTGCTCTTGCTACTCCATCGATGTTCACTACTTCACCAGAGTCATATTTACATGGTGGCCCTATGGTCCCATCAGGTTATAAATCTTTATCTGGAATTTTCTCTGGTGCATCTTCAAACCCATGGACTTCACCAATGTAATCATTCATTATTTTACCTGGTAGAAATATAGTGAGCACTGAATGGCTTGATCCTTTATATCCATTATCAGGGAAATATCAAGCTGGTCCATCTGGGTATATTCCATCTAGTACCATCTCAACTTGACTCCCTGCATTTGGAGAACAATATTTTCCATCTTATTACACTCCTCATGCTGGGGGGAAACCTATGGTTCCCCACTTTGACATTAATCCGTTGTTATTTGGTCATCCTAATGTCAAAATGAATGTTTTTGAATGGCAACCCACTCTGCCTATCCAACCACAAACGGTTGTACACTCATATCAACTGGTTCAACCTATTGCACCCACGTCAATTACACTTTTTAATACATCTTTACCCCAGTTACAGACTCAAACTATTGTAAAACAACCATTTAAGGTGGGTCCTTCAACTCGTTACCCTCAAGTATTGGGCCCTCAGACTCCAACTCATTCGGTTGGTTTACAACAACCACCTATATCTGGAATAATTTATTCAAAAACTGGATTACCATATTATGGGATGTTGCAGCCATAATCAGGTTATAAATATCCTCAACCGAATCTAATTTATCCTAATTTGGGTTATAACATCGGTGGACACACCCCTTGGAAGCCATAGGCGTAAATGCCACAACCTTCATTTCAAAAAGTATCGTACCCAGGTTTTGGTCAACAGAATCATCAAGAATTTGATTATCAAAACAACCCCTATCTGGGTTACCAAAAATAGATTCCTTATGCTGGTGCTCAAAGTCCTGTTGCCTAAGAAATTCCATCATACCCTAGATATGTTAAACCCGATCTCAATCGACAATTTCCCTTTGTTGCATCTTTAGATTTACCATATTTAAACCGACTCACCAATGACCCAATCAACTATGCTCCTTGGTGGTCGGTGATACCTCATGAATTACCCTCAGATATTCCTAAGTTCAATGGAAACCTTGGGGAAGACTTGTTGACTCATGTTATGACTTATCATTTTTGGTGTTCATCAAAATCCTTGAACGATGACTCTGCTCGACTATGTCTTTTCCAGCGTACGCTCACTGGTACGATTGCAAAATGGTACATTGAGTTACTTAGAGATTCTTTTGATAATTTAACTACCCTAGCTACTATGTTTTTCACTCACTTCCAGTTACCCATACAATATGAAACTGGAACAGAACTCTTGATTTATTTTAAATAGACTAATGATAATCACATTTCTGATCATATTGATGAGTGGCATCGTTGTCGTAGAATGGTTAAGACATTTGTTCCTGATCAGATCCCTGCTGAGTAGTTCATTAAGTCCCTATTACCATATATAATTAAGGATGTCACTAAAGGTGGCATCATCACTGAAGAGTGGGTCATTTCTCGTGCCCAATATTTAGACTTGATTTATACTCAGTTTGGCATGCTCTATGAGAAAATTCCTAACGCGCCACGATCTAATTTTATTGTTTCTCCTCCATCAAAGGACTCTCATGTTAGGTATGATATCATTGATACTGCAAGAACACCTCATACTACTGCATCTGATCTTGCACCTTCTTCCAAAATACATGTCGCGTCATCTGAAAAGGGAAAATGTGACAAGGAACCCGGAAGTAAGAAAAAAGGAAAATCAAAGGAAAAGAAAACTTCTATCCCATAGGAAAGATCATCTGATCAATCGTCTGGAAATCAGAAACCTCATTATCCATGCATAATCTGTAATGAGGAACACTTTTTTCTGGATTTTCCACACTGCATTGAAGTCTAAAAAATGGTTAAGACCTCACCTGTGTTAGCTGTGTTGACAGATCCATTTCCCAATCCAGACACAAATTTGGTTGCTACAGATCCAGCTTCTAGTTCCCAAGTGCTTATGTTATCTGTCACAAATCCATCGACATGTGTTTTCATGTAAACACATAATAAAAATTATGGTAGTCAGGCCACTGATCAACCTACTACCTCGACCACGAATCCGTCTATGGAATCGGTACCCCCACCTGTTGTTCCTAAATTGATAATTAAGACACTGAAGGGAGTCGTTCATAAATCGACATTTAATCCTCGAGCTAGGGCTGCTCAAAATTATTATATAATACAAAATTTTCCTCCTAAAAAATTGTGCTTTCTTGTTATTTTAATTGGTGGAATTGATCCGATTGATTCTAGTCTCGTACTCTTTAATCATACGGGCTATGTGCCGAAATTACCAGCAGAATTGACATTCTCCATCCAATTAAATGTTCTCAATCATCTTGTTCATCATATTATTATTTATGAGGGAGAATCTACGTGAATTATATCTCTAAAGTTTTGGAAGTCACTTGGCTCGCCGCGCCTATCTCAGTGGCCAACGACGTTGAAAGCTTTTGAAGAACGTACATATAAGCCTTGTGGTATTATTAATAACCTGCATGTTGAAATAGGGGAAAACCAGTCAATGTTAATTTTGAGGTCGTTGCAGACCCCTTTACTACAATATTCTACTTAGAAGGCCACGGGTATATGTTATGACTGCAATTGTTTCTACATATTTTAGAATGATTGCCTTTCCACATAAAGGTGTTATCACTGTCATCAATCATCTATCCTTCTTTGCCTCCAATTCCCAGGTAACTGGAAGTGTTCTGTTAGTTCACGTACCCCAACTTGCACTTCAGAACATTGGTTTAGGGCTCTTAAAGGATTCCACTCTCATGGGAACCTTTGCATTATCGCCGCCTGCGACGTCGACAGAAATTGCAAGTATAGAGACTTGCTACATGATCTCTTCCACTCTATCTTGCTTAAGGAAGAGTACAGGTGATTCTGAAGTTGTTATGTTGGATGTGTTTTTATTGCCTAGCCCCATTGAGCTGGCATAGAAATAAATATATCTGGCTTGGGTGGCGAATCTAAAATCACCATCATCAGTCATTTGGGTTGATCATTCACTAGATTTTGGTACTCCATCTGATAATTTTTCCTCAAATTTCTTGACATATGAGAATATTTTGGAAACAATGATGTCATAAGGAGAACCATGGGAAGATTATCATCATCATTCCCATCTTCTTGATTATGAAGAAAATAACCTTAGTGAACTATATCACCCATCGATCAAAAATTTCTTTTCAAATTCTTTTCCTATTAATGCAATCGATTCCTAGAAAAATTTGTCAAATATTGAAGAAACAATTTCCATCGATATTTCAACCAAACCTGGTATTGTAGAAAACATTCATGTTGGCGTGTATTTTTCTCCATCAAAATTTGAAACATATATCTCTCTCTTTCGTGAATTCCGTGATGTATTTTCTTTGTCTTGCGAGGAAATTCTAGGCATAGATACTAGTATAGTTGAACACACTATTAATATGTACCCTGATTTCAAGCTAGTACGTCAATGCCTTTTTCCCATTCATCTGAAGAAGGCTGTTGGCATTAAAGAAGAAGTTGAAAAATTTTTGCGTGCTGTTTTCATTTACCTTGTTCCGCTAACTGAGTGGGTTTCCAACAATGTTCCTGTGATGAAAAACAGGGAAACTTCAGAGTGTGCGTCAATTATTGGGATGTCAATCTTGCTTGTCTAAAAGACAACTATCCTACTCGCTTTATCGACCACATTATTGACGATTTTGCTCGATGCGAAATATTTTCATTCATGGATGGATTTTCTGGCTATAATAAAATCAATATCTGCCCATAAGATAAATATAAGACAACATTCATTTGTCCCTAGGGCACATTTGCTTATAGGAAACTCCTATTTGGTTTAAAGAATGTCGGGGAAAATTCTCATAGACAAATGGATTATGCTTTCAATGACATCAAGAACATTTTTCAACACTATTTAGACGATTTACCCATGCATTCACGAAATCAGACTTATCACCCGATGCATTTGAGAGCTATATTTTTACGCTGCCGACACTACAAAATACACCTAAATCCACATAAATGTGTGTTTTTTGTTTTTTCTAGTCGTTTTCTAGGATTTGTCGTCTCAAAATAAGGAATTCAAATAGACCCATTGAAGGTCTAGGCCATTCTTGATTTGGTTGCGCCATTAAATTTACTTCAGTTACAGAAACTTCAAGGAAAGGCTAACTTCCTAAGGAGGTTCATATCCAACTACACCGAAATGACTAATGCTCGGCTCTTGAAAAAAGGGATTTTTTTCTATTGGGACCAAGTTACGCAAGATTTGTTTGACGATGTCAAGGAAACTCTTATCTGGGCGTCATTAATGTGTCCCTTGAATTATCAGAGTGATTATTTCTTATATTTTATCGCGGCTAATACGACCATCGCTATGGTATTGGTCCAAGTATAAAATGGGATAGAAAATCCGATCTATTATTTGAGTCGTAATCTCAATGATATGGAAGTGAAGTATTCGTATGTAGAAAAGCTTGCCTTGGAAGATGTTCAAGCTGTCCAAAGATTTCACCACTATATCCTGTTTCCGAAGACCATTGTCATTTCGGATTTCTACCCCATGAATTACATCTTATCACGTCAATTTCTAGGGGCAAGTGTTCAAGATGGATTGTCATTTTGAAAGAGTTTGATTTGTAATCCATCAAATCCAAGTCAAAGAAGTCTTTAGTTTTGGCTAAGCTTCTCTGTGACCTTCCCTCTGATAGTACTGCTACTACATTGGAACCATCTATTCCTGACGAGTCTCTATTTATGATCGGATCATTTGATCCTTAGTATGGGGATTTTATCATTTATTTCCAGACCCAGAATTTTCGACCTAATACCTCTTGCTCTGACTAGAGATGCATTCGATACCAAGACAAATATTATCTGATTTTTGAAAATACACTTTATCGTCATGGTGTCGATAAAATTTTAAGAAGGTGCCTCACTCATGAGGAGGCCAAAAAGGTTTTAAATGATTGTCATCATGGGGATTGTGGTGGACACTTGTCTGGATACAATACCGCGTAGAAGATACTCTGCGTCGGTTACTTTTTTCCTATTATATTTCGCGACTCCATCCTTGCAGTCATAATTTGTCATGTGTGCCAGATATTTGATCATCAACTCCGAAAACCGCCAGTGCCAATGCATCATGTTGTCTCTATGGGACCATTTTCGAAATGGGGCATTAACTTCATGACCTGTAACCCTCGTTCATCTGGGGGGCATGGTTATATTATTTTCATAGTAGAGTGCTTTACCAAGTGAGCCAAAACAATGCCTGCATTCAATAACACAGGACAAACAACTGCATTATTTTTCTTTAATCATGTCATTGCACGATTTGGGGTCCCACAGACTATAGTCACAGATTACGGTAAGAATTTTCATAATCACACGATGACTGAATTGATAGCCAAGTTAGGACTGTCACATGATATTTCTACTCCTTATTATCCACAATCAAATGGACAAGTTGAGGCTATTAACAAAATTATTAAATGAATGCTTCAACGAATGATAGGAGTTCATAAACGAAACTGGAATTTGATCCTGTACTTGGCCTTACGGGAATACCGGCCATCTGTGAGAAATGCAACTATATTTACCCCCTTTTCATTGGTGTATGGTCTGAAAGTTATCTTTCCAATTCAATGTGAAATACCGTCATTAAAACTCTCAATGGACTTGTTACTTGACACCTCAGATGAAGAAGCGTGTATTTTTAACCTCATCCATGTTGATGAAACATGCTGCGAAGCCCAATTTCCCAACGAAGCGCATAAGAGACGTATAAAGGCGCAATACGAAAAGCATGTCCAACCTCACATTTTCTCATAGGGTGACTTGGTCTTTCTTTATGATCAAGAATTTGATGTAATAAGTACAGGGAAATTTGAGCTATTATGGCATGACCCCTATATTTTCAAAATATTTCTTGCTAAGGGTGCCTATGAGTTGGTAGATTACGATGGAATTCTGTTGGTGCAGCCCCGAAATGGGTTGTATTTGAAACGTTACTATGCTTAATTATGAGTGTAGTAATTTTTTGTATTATTTTGTATATATATGCTGTTGATTTTCATTCACTGTCTTAGTTTATTTTTTAGAGTTTTCTTGACTTTAGTAATTCTATTCACATTTCATAGTAGATGTTTGAATATTTGGAACCATTTGTTGGGTATGCTGATGGTGCTAGTCATAGTACACAAAATATATCCTCTGCAACGTGGGAAATTTTTGCTCTAAACGGCGAGTTAGTGAATTTTCAATGGATTTTTATCAGTAGATCGGAAAAAAATATTGCTGAGTATAGCTCGTTAATCGAACTTATATCTGATGCCATTTCATTTGGTATTAAACACATAATCATAATATTAGACTCACAACTTGTGGTATTACAACTTCTAGTGTTTATACTGTTATAAATCCAACGCTGCATTGTTTGTTCCTGAGGGTTCGACTTTTGGAAAGACATTTGATTTTATTCAATATCAACACATTTCTAGAAACTTGAACACATTGACTAATTATTTAGCTTATAAATAGACATTTGAAACACATGTAAAGATACATTCACATAATTGAATAAGAGTGTGCAATAAACATAGGAAAACACTGAAATCAAATAGATAGATAGTTATAGGTTTTTACAAAAATCTATGTCCAAGACACATTGGTAATATGACATCAAAATGTATGCAAAATTTCAAAAGAAAACTAGTGATGGTCATGGTAACATGTTATCAATATAGCTATCCTATGCAGTAACAACATCCAACGGTTAGGAACGCCAATAGTGTGGCGTTGCAGTCTGTAATGATCCTTTTTCAGGATTCTCAAGATTCTATTTCAGAGATGGACTACAGAGGAATTTACTGGGTATGTCACCCTTCAAAGAAAGGGTGAGATCTAGAGGCTACCTGGCCAACCGTAGACTCTTCCTATAGAACTTGGAATAACCCCTTTTTAGGAATCTCAAAAAGGTTTTCAAGGAAAATGTTGTATAAGTAAAACTGAGCAAGAATAACGCAGATCAAGGCTGGGTTCCCCTCATTTATGTTGTATGTGACTTATATATGGAATTTCATCAGAAAAAAAAAATCATTTTAAGCACAATAAACAGATCTCCCAAAAACTAGACTAGCTAAAAGGCACCCAAAGGGGAAGGCTGCAGTAAAATGCAAGCACTGCTTCAAGAATTGCGCAGTTTTAGCTAATTTTCAGTGGAGATCAGAAAGAGGACTTATATCTCAGTATTATAGCCTCATATGATCATTATGACAAAGCCCTTTCATTATACAGTGGAAAGCATGAGCCAATACAAAAATAAATCTTCAGAAAAGAGAGCAGATGCACATGTAAATTTGCAGAAATGCTTCAACAGCGTTATTTTCCAGGAGGTTCAGAAGATGTGAGTTAAAAATTAGATATTGAGAAAATATATGGATAAAATATCAGATCTATATCAGATCTGGAAACTCTATAGTTTTCTGTACAAGATCCACTTAGAATTTTGACAAGAGCATGCATAAATAAGAGTAGATATGAGAAACAAGTTGCAGATCTGCAAAATGCTGCAGTAAATTCTTGAATATGACATTGCATTACAATGGATCAGATCTTAAAATAACATAGATCAGAAAGCCAATCCATGGATCACCAAGTGGAAGGCAAGCCCAACACAAGAGATCTTTGATCTAAACAATGAGAAAATCAACTTGTAAACCCTCATACATAAATAATGCAGTTTTCCTAGTGGGACGGCACTGTAGCTCAAGAGACATAGAAAACTACTGAATAATAGTAGATATGAAAGTAGAAGAAATGGTACTCTCTTCCAGGAAGTCAAAGGACCCACTCCATGGAGAGAGACTCTCAAAATACACTAGATCTCTGCAGATCTAGATCACCACTTGTAGCTTGCAGAGATAGCAAAACCCTCACTAGATCAACGCTGCCAATGTAAGTAGGAGCTTCGCCTCAAGACTGATAGTGGTTCATTTCAGCAAAGAAATCCTCCAATGATCCTCAAGGGAAGAGATGAAACCCCTAAACATGAATTCCAATCACAATCCTCCACTCAATAGCAGAGAATGGGATTTGTCTAAGCAGATAAATACTTCTAAAATATGATCTATCAACAACCTTCTTTTGCTGCTCTCCTTATCCTTTTATGAGATGAGAAAGCTCTTACAAACCCTAAACCACTTTGATGAGTTATCCCTTTTCACATTAGAGGCTCCCTTCATGAACTGCACTGTCCCTTTTGGAGATGCAATGAACCTAGACAATGTTGTTGATTTGGTCAAGGTTGACCCAGTCTTTGGCTCAAACCTCTTTCACACCTGCAAGTGATTATTTAGATATCCCTGGTTTGTCTTTGTTCACACGGGCATTGATTTATTCAGACTTTTTAGTAGTTTTACATGTCCTCCTTTATTCATAAAACATAAATTAAATCAAAATTGAATGTTTCCTCTTAGCTAAGGCTAAGTAGGAACATTACAGTCCTCCCCTCCAAAATGTTGCTTGTCCTCAAGCAACTGACAGGGTAAGAGCTGTAGTTCTTCTCCTTCTCCATTGATGGCACCATCAAGACTCAAGCTTTCATCATGGATTAAGTGCTCACCAAGCCAATACATCATAAAATTCTCCTCCAATGCTAACATGATAGGGGCATAGTCTACCCCTTCGGGAGTGTAAAACTCAACAGAAATAAACATGGGTGAAGCAATGTCACATCTAAAACATGTATCATGAAGTACAGGATAAAGTTCCATCCCATGTGGTACATATACACTGCCTACGTTTTGTCCATACAAACCCATAAACAATACCAAAATGTCATCTATGTATGGAAGAAAAATCACATATAGGCAAACTTAAATTTGCACTTGAGGAGGTGGGTTACAATCCCACATAAGGTACCAACACAGTGCACTCCTTGTTTTGAGTAGATTTGAGTGTGATAGGTGGTATCCCCACCACATCTTTGCTGCATGGGTCACTTTGACATGGCTGAAAGTGAAGCCCTCATTAGGTGCCTTTGGGAAGCACCCATCATGATAGATAATCTCCCTTTTCACCTCAAGGGAGTGGCCATCTTTGGATATTGGCCTCATCAATGCCATGAGATATACATGTAATATCACTCCTTGTAGGAGCCATGGCCTGCATACATATGGTAAGAGAATGTGTCAAATAAGAAAAATAAACATGCTCCATAAGATCAGATTCTTTAACCATTCAAGTCTCCCATGCACATAGAGTTAGGCATGGGATTTTCTCCTCTTTTAAGAGAAGAAAGAGATAGCTGAAATGTCTCCTGCATAGGATCCCTTGGCTACCCCATCTCCTCATAACTATTGCACTCTTGTAAGTGCTGATGTATTTCCTCCCAATCATAGTACTGATTGTTATAGGTCAAAAAACCTTTTCATCAGCTTAGAGGAGAAGATAAATATGGAAGGAATACAAAGACCTAAACTAAACCTACTTCTACAAAGGTAACGCACCCCTATAACAACACAAGAGCGTTATAACGCACCTAATCAATGAATAGGCCATGTTAGTGGCTAGGGCAATGCTCTGTTTACACTAGAGGGTAGCGTTACCCATGTTTTGAGTTTGAAACAGGAAAAACACGTGGAGAATGATTTGAATTTCCAGCTTTTTCTCTTAAGAGAGTCAGTATAAAAAGGAAACTGCAAAGCACTAGTCTCTTATTGGGCCTTGCCAAAAACAACTGAACTCTCAAGGAAGGCAAAAGCATGGGAATTTGAGAAAACATCTTGCTTTTTTCTATTTAGAACTGGTGGAAGGAGGACAATGATTTCTCTCTCCATCTCCTATAAAATGGAGTTGAAGGCTCTTGGTTCAAGGTCGAAGGATTGTCAAAGTTTTGAATACTTGTGAAGCAGAGCATTATTTTTGTAGTGTGAAGGTCAAAAGTCAAAGAGGTTCATTGAGAACTTGTTGATCAAGACATCACCACATTGAGAGATACAGAGATTGGAAGGCTGAGGAGGGCTTGGTACAACCGACGGTTGTAATCCTCCTTTTTAAAAATTAATAGAACTGTATCTGTTTTGTCCATCCTATGCGTTGATATTTTCATTGTTCTTCGATTACTTATATAGCATGAGATGAATGACTTAGATGGGAATTGTTTAAATGTTTATCATATATTAACTTAATTGATAGGAAATGCATGTTGTGGTAGAGATTACACGAGTGCTTTGATTGATTACAGGGTCAAGATTTGGAGTTGGTGAAGAAGGATCCCTGCTTCGCTACTTAGCGCTCTCCAAAAGACTTCAAGATCATTAAAGAGGTAATCTTCCATTTTATTCCATAAATTTGTTTAAGTTGATATGAACATGTCTATGCCTTCTTTGTGAACTATACAACTAATCTTACTGTCTGCCTCAGGCACCGGAAAGCCCTGAGAGGGATATTAGAAAACCAAAAACCCAAGAATTTTACCCTATAGCAGAATTGGTGACTCCACTCGGGATTTCGCCATAGTTTCTGGACTATCTATTTCCCCCTTTCTTCTTTCCTCTGTTCACAGACCCTTCTGACCAGTATTTATGCCCAGTAGACATTTCAAAAGCTCACAGAGTTCAATCCTGTTTCTGTTTGACCATCTGAAGGAATTTACCCTAGCTAACGCTACCTTTGTTGGTGTTCCAGTGCGTTATAATGCGGGCTCTGCTTAAATATAGTGCGTTAGTCTCTGGATTAAGATTGTCTTTACTCAGAGACAGTGCGTTACTCAGCCAAAATTTGTTGTTCACCCCTGTGATTGTGTTTTGGTTGCAGAGTTTTTTGGCCATTAGTATCCCTCCTTGACTAAATCACTGTGCTTGTTTAATAAGCTGGCATTTTTGTTTATTTTCTCTTGTTTGAAAAGTTAGTGTAAAAAAAAACATTTACTTTTTAGAGAAGAATTTTTTTTTTAGTTTTTCTGCATCTAGCTGAATTAATTCTGAAAATTTCAGTCAAAAGACTGTTAAGATGTGGTAAATAGATGTCTGAATATTTAAAGGTTGAACTTTTATATTTGAATGTTAGTGCATGGATGTTGAAAATAAACCTCTCCTGGTAGAAATACTCTTCGTCGAATTGAATATTTAGAGCATATTTTTGCATGGTTTCTTGAGTCAGAGTCTCATTACATTTCATACGTCCACTCCCCCTCTGCAAGACTAATAATCAAGTACACTAAGAATCAAGCGATAATAAAATAAATCACATTACTTTTTTTGAGATCACACCAACAGTAGTTCAGGCTAGGATCTTGGGTTAGGAAAAGTGAGAAAATCACCCAAGATCTTAAAACTTGAGACTAGAGTAATTAACGATAGAAATCTTACTACACTCATATTATTGGGACCATTCCTTTACTGGAGCTCAGTGTGAGACAACACTTGGGTGCACAGGAAGGTAGCCCACCTTCAACTGCATCTGGTGGGCATGCTATATATTGGGGTTCCCTTCAGGGATGTCGAAACTAGATCGGGGATCTAGGTGTTCTGCCCATATAGCATGATGTCCTAGACTGTGGACCCCCCTGATGATGTCTGTAATTTGAGGTATCTTTAGTGGCCACACTTTTTAGGGACTTACACAAGGTGACTGGGACGGGTTGTCCTGGTACCTGAAATAGACGGACCCACTCTGTCTTCGGTCTTTAGGAGGGTAATCATCTTCACGAGAGTGCTTACACCTATCATCTGAGGTTTGGGTGAAGCTCTAGAGTGACCATAACTGTACTTTCGACCAACCCTCTCTGTATACTATTGTGATACTGGATTTCATCACCAGAAAACGGTAGTACTCAGACAGGGCACCCTACTCTGGTTGCTTGCTGATTGATTTTAAAGAGTCCTTTTTCTTTTTTCTTTTTTAGGTGTGTGGTTACTGTCACTGAGACTTTATAATACATCAAAATTTATTAAAATTTGTTAAAAATAAATAGGTCACCGTGGCGTTGTCTGACCCACGCCATCTATCTCGACGATAGCAAGGTATACCTCCTCTGACTCTTGAGGAAGAATTGAACCTTGGTGAACCCGTGCCTTCTTCGGAAGAGCAGTCTCCATTGACAAACCCTGATTTTCACATAGCCTCATATCATACGGAATTTCAGGAGGACCCTTTCACAGAAGGTGTCATACCTCATTACAATCCTCCAGTCACTGATCTGTTGGGGCTTGTGATAATTCAGATTCCACCAAGGCAAGAGATGTCTTCGGCCGCACCAACATCCATTTCACAATCAACATCCACAGGGTCGATACTAATGGAAACCATCCCAGGTTCGCCACCATCCTCCCCACCAGTTTTCAGTTCTATTCCATTACTTGGTAACCCCAGTAGTCAACTTATACCTAGTCCCAACCCTACGGTCATCACACTTGTAAGTAACTCGCCAAGTCCTTCGAGATCTACTCCTACTGTGACCACGTTGGGACCTACGGTTGCTCCTCCCACGAGAGGGACTACTTTAGTTCCTTTTAGCAACCCTTTCGGTTGGAACCCTTTGCTGAGTTCAAACCCCTTGGCCTCCATACCAGGGGGCAGTGTCACCAGCACGCAAACAACAGGGAACATTTCACTACCCCTGCAATCGTTAGGAAAAACCAGACAACCTATTTTTAACACTATTCCCTTAAGTGGTTTAAATATAGGTGAAGGGTCTATGCCGTTGCCGAGCTATGCAAGTAGTAGCATGCCTCCAGGAAGCTCTATTGCATCCATATGGACTAACCCACCCCAGCCTCCATCTGGAATGGGAGGGTACTTTTACATTGGGGGAAACCAACCATTTACCCCACAATACAATACGCCCTATGGACAACAACCATATATTCCTACCCCTCCACCTATAGGAATTTTTTATCAAAGTCCTACTTATCCTACTAGTAACACATTAATGGGCGGACCCTATGGCCCACATAGTCAACCAATACTTCCTTGGTTAGATTAGGGGGAAAGCCTGAAATTTCCATTTTTGGCAGCTCTAGACATTCCTGACATTTATAAACTGACTAATGACCCCATTAATCACAACCCGCTCTGGCCTCCAGTACCACACAATATTCCTTCTGACATCCCAAAGTTTGATGGGAAACAAGGGGAAGACCTAGCCGCACACATCACCACCTTTCATTTATGGTCTATATCTGATTCCATCGTGGATGATAGTGTCCGGCTTTGACTGTTTCCCTGCACCCTTACAAGCAATGCCACCAAGTGGTATATTGAATTTCCATGTGCTGCCATAAACAATTTTGGCGTTTTAGCGATGGAGTTTCTAAAGAACTTCCAATTACCAATCAGATTTGAAACTAGAATGAAACTGTTAACCTCGCTGCGCCAAGACACTACCACCCACATCTCCGATCACATTCATGAATAGAGACTTAGGAGGAGGCTAGTCAAAGTGCCAATCCCAAGTCATCTCCTATCTAATTGGTTTTGTAAGTCTCTCTTACCCCACATCTCTAAAGACATTGGCCTTTCCGGTGTGGTTAAGAAGATCAATGCATTCGTCGTGCCCAACATTTGTATTTAATCTATTCACAATTTGGCATGCTATATGATTTACTCCCCAATGCCCCTGGTAACTCAAATCCTCTAGCTACTCAGAAAACCGGAGCTCACGCCAACGGTCTCGTTGGCACAATCTCTGGTGTAGCCACAAAACAATCTTGGGGGCAAACCTCCCAGCCATCCTCGGCTATCACTGCCCCTAACCAAATGACTACTCTTCCTATCACTGACGTAAATTCTGTGCAAAATTCACAAAAACCTAGTGGAAAGAATAAGAAGAACAAAAAAATGACATCTTCTTCGGAAGAGCACTCGGACAATTAGAATAATCCAAATCAGAAAAACACTGCCAAAAACGACAAAGGGAAGGGTAAACCCATGAAATTTCCTTGCAAGATCCGTGCAGAGGACCACTTGACATACAATTTTCCTCGACTGCAGGAATGCACCGATTTTATTGCAAACAAAAATTCCAGGTGAACACCTACTGTTCTTCATAATCCTTTCCCTAATCATCAGTAGCAACACCAACACATGGTTGAAAACCTGCCACAACCCTAGCAATGGGGCAATGGTGGTTCACATCCTTCCAGTGAAAGATCATCCACCATTTATGGAATTGAGAGTGTTGAACTTCAAACATGAGCCAAGCTTTATGGAAATACTACCATATACACTCAAGAACCTGGTACTAGTTCAACTCCACTGACGACCAACGATTTGCATATCGAACGGCCTAGTGCTGATCCCGTGATTCATCCCCCCTGTTAGCCACCTATAAAATTTGTCATATAAAATGGTGGCTAAATCATTTTCTGAAGCCTTCAAGAAACAATTTTATTGCAAAATTGTTAGTTCTTGAAGTATTATGAAGATGAGTTATCTTTGAGTTAATCTTCACTGCTGTTTCCCTCTCAATTCTGAAAATTTGTTGTTTTCCTAAAGAAAAGACTACTACAAAAAATATTTTTTTCCCCTCATTTTACCTCCCCTTTTACCTCATAAAATTCCTCTATTTTCCCTCATTTCTCTTCTTCCCTTCATAAAAACCCCTTTCATAAGGTTTAAAACTCCTTTTTTGCCTTATCGGAAGCTTTCAAAATCCTTAAAAAACCTTGAAAAATCATAAAAATGAGCCTTTTTTGTGCTAAGGCTTTAGCCCCCTTCGGCTAAACCCCCAAACCACTTCCCCACCATATAACCGTGCCCAAGACCAAGAGCTAAAGTCCCAAGTGCTTATCGCAATTGGGCATTCATGTGAAGCGCATGCCTTTTTGTTACATAAAAATTTCGATGCGATTGGCTCCTTTGTATATAAACCCCGACCCTTTGCTTCCTTTGTAAAAACCAAGGGCTGGCAATCATGCGTTAAAAAATTATATAAAACCCTCCCCGATGCGAATTTCCCTTTGTATTTCATAAAATACCTCATTTTTTCATATTATAAAGAGTCCCGACGGTTCATTGGTTGGGTGAACCTCCACCGTTGATCTTACGCCAATCAACGATCGACAAAATCTCACATCGGAGATTTCATTGGTTGCATTTTAATATTTTATTGCCCCTTCCCGATTGAAAACCTCCCAATGGATTCTCAGCCGTTGATCTATTCTTCCATACCCAGATTCGACGACCCACATTGTTCTTCCCCAAAGCCCGTTTTTCTGCATTTGGACCTCGTATTCATTCCCCACCATGGATCTAGTTCTAAGATCAACGGTTTAAGTTCAATCGCATCGACGCTCTTTTCTCTTTTCCCCCCGCCGATCGCAATCTTCCGATTGCATCTAGACCGTCCATACAATAATATCCGATGGTCCAGATCATTTCTCCCTTCCCTTTGTTATTTTTCATGAGCCCTGCTGTATAAAGTTTTAAACGGATCTCTGCCATTGATCTTTGTAGATTAACAGCTCACATTGACCCATTCTCCACCCGACCATCACCTCATATTTTATTCATTTGATCCCAAGATTGGATCTGGACCGTTCATCCGTTTCATCCAACGGGGGTCCAGATTCAACGCGATAGGCCCAACTCCTTTGGGTCCTACCTTTCCCCAGATCGAATCTCCGCCGTCCATCCCTGATCTGATGGTCAATATTGAAACCACCTTGACCCTGGCCCACCTCTTATCATTCGAGCATCTATTCTCCATCGCACTCTCTCCACGACCGTCCGATCTAAGACCCCAGATCTGACGGCCGACGCACAATTTTGCGTGATTTTTAGCCCGAAAGTTAATGATCCAAAATTACGTGATGTAGGTGGTTTTGAAAAGCCATGTGTCAGGCTCTAATGCATATCGCGTTCGAAAAGTTAAAACCACCTTCCTTCTTTTTTGCTGTGCGAAACCAGCTATTTCTCCTCCCTAAACCACCTTTATGATTCCCATTTAATTTTCCTGAAATGGATCTCCACCGTTGATCTCTGCAGATCAATGGCTTGCATTCAATCTCGCCTTTTTAATCTCCATCCGCCCATCCTCCAAGGGACTTCATCGATCAACCTCTGCCGTTGATCTCTGTGGACCGATCTAATCCGACGGCCCAGAATCATTTCGAAAACCCTAAATTTCATTTTAAACTATTTCCTCCGCCAAAGGTTTTTTAACCCTTTTCCTCTGTATATTCTCCCGTTTCATTATAAATATGATCCCTCCACCTTATAAGATCTTCGGTTGATCTCGACTGTTGATCAACACAGATCAACAGCCCAGACTTAATCTTTGCACCATTCATCCAACTGACTCTCCATTTGGCCTCATTGAGCAATCCTCGCCATTGGATGATTTCATCCAAAGGCCGCGATCTAACCCCAGCCTCCAAAGCAGTTAAACCCAAATACACGGGATTTTCTTAACTTTTTCTTATTTGTACAAGTTTTAATGGTTGTTTCCATTATGTTAAAAGAAAATCAAAGGTCGAGGATGACGATCCCCCACGCCTTTGTTCATAAAATAAATCATTCTACGGGGTTCAACACCATGTTTCATCAGTCCCTCATGAGCACTAATGCCATTTTAAAACCCTCTGCGCGCCTGCACATCAAAAAGACACAACAAAATCAAATCAAGCAAAGAGTATCAGTGTTAAAAGATCCAGTCATAGCAGAGACGAAGAATTAAATATGGTTTACACGATATTTGAGGGATTACGGCCTAAATTGACTATATAAAGCCTAATCCACTCAATTAAACGTAGTTTGAAGAACAAAAGACAAAATTTAGGCCAAATTAAGCCTAACACATAAAATCAAATCAAATTAACAGTGTTTAAAGAAAAACAATAATATCTATTAGTCCGAGAAAGCCTCCACTGCCACATCAGAGGCTAATTGAATCCTCTGCAGCTACCAAAAGCCACCTGTAGCCTCAAAGAATTCAAAAGAGGCATAGTTATTGCAAAACATAATATATATGTCTTAATACATCAGATAGTTATTTTGAATCAAAGAAACTAATTTAAACTGTCAGCAGAGTTATTACAAAGATGAAGGAAGAGCTCTAAAGTCAACAAACTCTACTAAGAAGATCAAACACTTAATACAGACCCATTAATACAAAGGAAATATCTATAATCTTCTCCATTAAGCCCCTCAAAGGCCGAGAAGAATTAAAATGTATTAATTGAGTTTATAGATCTTTTATCTCGTCCCACCTCCTCATTTTCCTATAAAATCTTCTTGAGGAGAACATTGTAAAGGGTTGGTTACAGAACTTTGATGTAATACTTGTGCTCGAAACTTTCTACATGTAAATAGTGTTCAGAGGCTCTTGAAGCTTTGTTTGTGATCAAATAAATTAGGCTGAGAAGAGAAGATGATTGTTGTACTGAAACATTGGACTTGAAGAATGTAACTGGATTGACATCAATATACAAGCTGATTCTTGGGATCCTGGTCTATATCATTGGTGAAGTGCTTCTTTCTGTGTTATTTTTTTCCTTTCATGTATGCCATTTTGTCCATTTATTCTCTGATAAAGAACAACAAACATAGAGTTAGGATTTACTTTTTACAGTACCCTTCTCTGAATGATAAGCTTTATCTCAATGTTTTCCTCCAAATTGTGTATTTAAGAATGAATTAAGTGTAAAAATTATCAAGGAACATTGGTTTGCCCCTGTCTTGATGTGCAAAGCTTGAAAGGAAGTTCTTGAATGATATTTTCATTATATACTTAGTAGAGTTTGACTATAAAAGTTTATGCTTTGCCCTGTCTTCTAGTTTCTTTCTCCAAAGGTAATTCTGAAAGTTTCCCTAAGAGTATGTTGAAAGTAGTTTAGATTTAAAAGCATCTTATCTGATCTTAGGCTTCACTTTGTTTTTCTTATCTATTTTTCATCCCTTCTGAAAGTAATTATGTGGATTACTGGATTGTTTGTCTAATGAGTTAGCTTTAATACGAACTTTTCCAAAGAATTATATGGTTAGCCCTGTCCTTTGGTTGGTTTTAAATAGTTACTTAAAAGGCTTTTATTGTTTGGAAAAACTGATAAATCCTAGTTGAAATTATTTTCTTTTTCCACCCCTTCAACACTTTTATTGTTCCATTCCATCATTTTATCTAAGAGATCTAGTGATATAGATAACTTGCCCCTTGGCCCACTATTGAATTGTTGCACAATTAAACCCTTTTATGACTCCATAGCCCAATGGACTAAAAAATAGCGTTATATCTATCCTATCAGCCAAGTCTTGTTCTGATTGCTTGCAACTTCACACCTTTGAAACTCTTTCATTTCAAGACTTTCCAGTCATCTAAAAATCATGCTCAACCATCCAAAAACAAATAAAAACCCTTGCTCTTAATAACTAACCTAATATCACATAAAAACCTTAAATATAAATCAATATTTGCTCTTATAAGAGAGATACCTCTCTGGATTCAGGAGGGCTAGATCGTAGCTAGAATCCCAAAGTGGTTCAAGTGTTCTCCCTGCAGCTATGGTCTCACCAATCTGCTGAAATTACAAGGAGCTAATCTTTTTGGTGACTCCATTGCGGACTGAGTCAATATTCATTCTAGAAAACCCCTTGAGTACAAGCAGACCTCTTCAAGAACTACCAAGCAAATGGTAATCATGATGAAACTTATTTGAATCAGTGACAAACTAAGGAAACCTTAGGATTCTCATAAGAGCTTATCAAACCTTGAAGGATCAGCTAGCTTGGCCATAAGAGTAAAATCTTTTGTCTCATCACCATAGCTAAGTGTTGAAACAGATTTAGGATGCTCTTAGAACCCATAAGACTGAAAAATAACTCAGAAAACCCAAAAATATTTCAAATTGGTTTTCAATAAACATGGTGGTGGACCATAAAATCTTTTATCTCTACAAGAGCTAAAGATTTCCACCCGGTGGCTCCACAATCCTAAACAGACCTTAAGGCTCCACTAGGAAGACCCATTATCATCATAAAATCATATAAACTCAGAAAGAGGACTTTAGGATTTAAAGTGTTCTTGTTTGAAAGATCAGTTAGCCTCTTAAATATTGTCATATTTGGTTAAAATTTTCTTATCAAGATTGGGTCTAAAAACATAGCATAGTGGCTCCTAGAAAGATTCATACTAGAGCTTACCCTAACCCAAAACCTCCTGAGATAGTTGATAACCCTGAAAAAATACTTAGGAAGTCTCCTGAGGTTAAATCTTCAATTTTTTTCAGATCACCCCTTAGAGCTAATTCTGTTTCTGAAAACCTTGCAACTCTACAACAATCACAATTTGACTTAAGAAATCCATTTAGAACTAGGTCGCTTGATGATTTAGATCAGCTAGATTCAGAGTCTTCACTTTCATCCCCAGATCAAAGTGAACATCCTGGTAGTAGAGAAACTACACCACCTGATTTACATTTCCTTTACAATTTAGGTGTCTCTCATCCAAGATCAGCTCAACAATCTATTGCTGGTCCATCCACATCTGTTCTTCATACATCCACTGTCCAAACCACTTCATCCCAACCCACTTTCCCTCTTGTTAATCCACCACTTGTAAAACCCCCACTGTTTCCACAACCTCCTATCATGGCAACATGGTATGCCCCTCTAGTCCTTCCTTTACCCTTAGTTAATCTTCCACAGGACTATCAGTCCAAGATACCATTGTATGATGCCAGTAATGCTACTACTACTTCACAACATGTGGATAAGATGAATGACTACTTTGACAGAAATGAAATTGATGATGAAACTATCAAACTTAGATTATTTTCTCAGATTTTAGGGGGAGAAGTAAGAAAATATTTTAAAGGCTTAACCTCTCACAGTATTAATGATCTCCAAGCCTTCCATTAGTTATTCCTAAACAAATGGGAAGTGAGGAAAAACCCTCTCCAAATACTTTCTGACTACAAGAATCTCCACAGAAACACTGGAGAAAGTGTACAAGCTTATTGCACTAGGTTTAACAGTGTTTATAATGCCCTTTCCCCAGATTTAAAACCTCCACAAGGCTCATCTTTAAACAAGTTTCTTGAAGGATTTGATCCTGAAATGGCCTATCAGCTGAGAGACAGAGAGATCCTTTAACCCTTGAAGATATGCAAAAAGGAGCTCTTGCTGTGGAAGTTAATCTAATGTAGAAAAGAGCAAGAATTAGGAATGAGAAGAAAGTAACCTTTAGAGAGGAATCCACACCTTCCACATGTAGCTCAAAGATGGAAAGAATGATGGAGGAGATGATGAAAAAGATGAGCATACTTGAGAGAGCACAAGCTAGTCAAAACCAAACAGCTCCTCAAAACAGAAACAGAAACCAAAATCAGAATTTTAGAAAAAACCAGCCTTAGAACAGACCAAGGGAGGATGATCAACAGATTACTCCTCCTTTTCATCAGAACTATGTGAGTGAGGTTGAAGAAACATTAGAACAAATAGAAGAGGATGAGATAAACATGTTGGGAGTAGATAATGATGATTTTGAAGTTCATTACAATAGAAAACAAGGTCTATATACACCCTATGATGACAAGAGACCAGAAGAAGAATATTACTACCAAGAAATGGAAAATTTCATCATAGAAACCACAAAGGAATATGACCTTAGGAGTAAAAGCAATCAAGAAACTCCCAAAACTAAAACCTGTGAAAAATATGCACAAAACCGCACTGTAAATAAACCCAAAGTTTCAAAGCAGAAAGATAAAACAATAGTTGTAAATTCTGATAAAAACAAAGAAAAGGGCACTCAAAGTACTGAAAAATAGAGTGCAGACCTTAGTAGCATTAGCACTTCAGCTAGTGCTCCTATTAAAACAATTTTGACAAATGTAAATAGAGGAAATCAGAAAATTGATTTTGCTAATAGAATGGTGGTTAATAAGGCTGAAACAAGCACATCAAAGAATCAGATGCCCTTTAGTTTGGAGCAGGAAATTTCCAGAATCAAGATCTCTGTTCTCCTCACTGAATTAGCCACCCAAAATGTGTATAGATCCCAAATTTTGAAGGATTTTAACATATAAGAGAATAATGACACTGTCAATCTTAATGATGACCAACCAGAGCTCATATTTGGTCCTAAGATTGAGGGTAGATATCAAGAAAGATTGGTTCCTCCTTTTTATGTTAGTCTAAAGATACATGACAAAATTTTGCACAACGCTATGCATGATTCATGGGCCTTTCACAATTTAATGCCCAAAGATGTAATGGAGAGCCTAGGCCTTGATATCACTAGACCTTACAAAGATCTTTACTCCTTTGACTCAAGCAGATTGAAATGTTTAGGATTAATCAAAGACCTATGTGTTAACTCAGCACAAATTCTAGCCAAATGTTTAGTAATGGATATTGTAGTGGATGATGTACCCCCAAAATATGGTATGCTATTATCAAGATCTTGGGGAGATAAGTTACAAGGAAATATGCAGATGTATATGACCTATGTGACCATCTCTTTTTTTAATCAAACAAGAAGAATTTACAGTGAGTCTCATATGCAATACATGGTTACTAGCCAAGAAAGACCGAAAAACTCTCCCCTTTATTATGTAAATATAGGCCTTGACTCATTTATCCTTTTCAATGATGAAACATTCACTGAACAGGTAACCTTAACTGAATTAATGGTAGATAGAGAGGAGGGGGAAGACAACATAGAGGTGTCAAAACAGTTTACTAAACCCGAAAAATACAGCAAACAAAACACAGGTCTAGAGCTACAAATCATTCATCCTTTTCTTTTAACCCTTGAGAGTCAAGAAAGTAGTCTTCAACGCTATAAAAAACCTAAGGAATTAAAACGAATTCAACAAAGTGCCAATATTCAAGAACAAGCTGAAGACGCATTAGTTGAAGAGGATAGTAACCAAATCGATGAACCTAAAACTAGTCCTCTTTGGAGTATGAACATCGATGGGTCTTGCATTAGGATCAATGCTGGTGCAGGTGTCTGGATACATAACACCGAAAATAATCATACCGAAGGCCACTCCTACAGATTAAATTTTCAGTGTTCGAATAACATAGCGGAATACAAATCCCTTCTTTTAGGCTTACACTTGTTGAAGAAATTAGGAGCCAAGAGAATTAAAGTGCATGGGGATTTAGAGTTAATCATTAGGAAAGTGAATGGGGAATACAGTGCCAAACACCTCAGACTTAGAGCCTACAGGAACGATGTCATGGATTTACTGAAAACTTTTGAGGAATTCCAACTTATTTTTGTCCCAAGAGAAAAGAATATATGTGCCCACAGTTTAGCTTTTGCTGCTAGAACATGTTTAACACCATTTGAAACCAAAAAATGCACAACTCAAATTAAATTCAGACTAGCTGTTCCTGATAACGAGAAATATTGGCAAGTGTTTGATGGAGACAGACAAATAGAAGACTTCCTGCAGTCCAGAAATGAATTTGAACTACCAAGTTTAGATTCAGATTATGAAACAGATTGTTCTAATGAAGAAAATCTACTTGATAATGAAGAAAACTCTCCAAAGGTTGCTGTTATAAATCTGTTAGCAAATGAACCTGAACATAACATAGAGGTTAGTGCAGATTTACTAACAGAAGACTTAGAAACTCTGCAATCTGACAATCAAAGTCTGCCAAAGGGACTGGTCCCTTTAGAAGAGTTGTTTGATTTCAACGTTGTGTCCAAGAAGCCTAAGCTAGAGCCTATGGAAATTGAAGTTGAAGAGTGTAATATAGGCAGTAAACTATAATCGAAAATGATCAAATTATATAAAACTTTACCAGCTCACAACAAACTGAAATACATAGAGCTGTTTAAAGAATTTTCTGATATTTTTGCATGGAGTTATGAGGATCTGAAATCCTATGACACTAAAATAATTCAGCACAAAATACCTCTCAAGGAAAACCAAAATCCATTTAAACAAAAACTGTGTAGAATAAACCCTGTTCAGTTAGCTTTGGTTGAGAAGGAAATCAAGAAAATGTATGAAGCTGGTATTATTTTTCCTTTTAGATATTCAGAGTGGGTGTCTAATCTAGTGTCAGTTAGGAAGAAAACATGAGAGATTAGGCTTTGTATTGACTTTAGAGATTTAAACAAAGCTTCATTGAAGGAAAACTACCCTTTACCCAAAATGGACCATATTTTACAAAGGGTAGTTGGTTCCAAAAGAATTTCTTTGTTAGATGGTTACTCAGGATACAATCAAATTTTAGTGCATCCTGATGATCAACTAAAGACAACTTTTACTACACCTTGGGGCACTTTCATGTATGTGAAAATTCCCTTTGGTTTAATGAATGATGGTGCTACTTTTCAGAGAGCCATGGATATTGCATTCTCGGAAGAATTGGGCTACTTCATCATTATTTACCTTGATGATGTCACTATTTTTTCCAAGACAGATGAAGAGCATTTAGAACACTTGAAAAAAGTATTCGAGAAATGCAGGAAGTTTGGGATATCTTTAAATCCAAAGAAAACACTATTTGGTCTCCAAGAAGGTAAAATTCTTGGGCACATTATTTCAGAAGAGGGGATAAAGATAGACCCAAAAAGGATTGAGGCTATATTGCAAATCATTCATCCTAGAAACATCAAAGAACTTCAATCTTTCATTGGAAAGATTAATTTCTTGAGAAGGTTCATACCCAACTTAGCTGAGCTCCTTAGAAACATTACAAACATGCTAAAAAAGGAATAAGGAGTTAAATGGATCTTGGAAGCAAAGAAATCTTTTGAACTGGTAAAAAAATCATTAACCAAAACACCAGTTCTAAAAAGTCCTGATTTTTCAAAAGATTTTTATATTTTTTCATTTGCATTAGAACATACAATAGCTGTTGTCCTATTGCAGAAAAATCCACAGGGACAAGAGCAGCCCATTGCATTATTTAGCAAGGCATTGAGAGATGCTCCTCTGAAGTACAACATTATGGAAAAATAAGCCTTTGCCTTAGTCAGAGCCTTAAAAGAGTTCAGAGTTTACATTTTGCACTCCCACATCATTTCCTTTGTCCCAAATTTAGTTGTGAAAGACATTCTAACACATGACCCAGATGGTAGGAGAGGTAAGTGGATAGCTGTGATACTTGAATATTATTTAGAAATCAAGCCCACTAAACTCATTAAAGGCCAAGGTCTAGCTAGAATAATGGATGAATCAAATTTTGAAGTTCTTGATATAAATATGATAAACACTTTATATGAACAAGAGGAACTGTCAACTCCTATTATTGAAGATCATTTTATGAATTCCTCTTGGTATGCTGATACTATATATGTTTTGCTTAATTTGAATACACCTCCTGGTTTATCAAAAACAAAGGTAAGATTTTTAAAGTTAAACGTTGTAAACCACTGCATTATAGATAAATGTCTTTATTGGAAAAATTCAAGTGGAATATTGCTGAAATTTTTACCTGAGAATGATGTAGAGAAGGTTAAGCACGAGTTCCATGAAGGAGAATGTGGAAGCCACCTCTACTGGAAGACTACAACCAAAAAAATCCTTAGAGATGGTTACTATTGGCCCACCCTCTTTCTAGATGTACACAAGATGATAATTGCATGTCACAAATGTCAACTTTTCGAAGGCAAGAGAAAGTTGCTTCCCTTACCTTTGCATCCAATCACTGTTGAAGCTCCTTTTCAACAGTGGGGACTTGAATTCATAGGAGAAATCCATCCACCCTCATCTGCCCAACATAGATGGATTCTCACTGCAACAGACTACTTTATCAAATGGATAGAAGCCATCACTTCTAGACAAGCCAATGACTCTGTCATCATAAAATTTATTGAGACTCATATCCTCTCTAGATTTCGCTGTCCTAGGAAGATCATCATTGATAATGCTGCAGCATTTGGATCCAAGAAGATGGTTGAATTTTGTCACAAATATCAGATAACATTGGGTCATTCTACTACTTATTACCCTCAAGGTAATGGGTTGGCAGAATTCTCAAACAAAAGTTTGGTAAAAATAATCAAGAAGTTGCTGGAGGACAACAAGAAGTCTTGGCACACAAAGCTGGTATATGCACTATGGGCTGATAGATTAACACTTAAGAAATCTATTGGAATGTCACCCTATCAACTTGTGTATGGAATAGATGCAAATTTTCCAACCAATCTTGGTGTACCAGTTATGAAGTTGATTCAAGAAGTGCAGTCTGAATACAATGACATGATCAGAAGAATAAATCAGACTATACATCTTCAGCAAACTAGAGAGGAGGTTTATAACAGAGCATTACAAAAGCAAGAGAGCATCAAGAAGCTTTTTGATAGAAGAACAAAAGCCAACAATTTCAACATTGGTGACAAAGTGTTAAAGTGGGACTCAAGGAGAGAAGATAAGAGCAAGCATGAGAAATTTGATAACTTATGGCTTGGCCCTTATCTCATTCATTCTAATGATGGTAACAATGATTATTTCTTGCAGGAATTGAATGGAGATGAACTGTTTGGGGGTCCTGTTAATGGCAGGATGGTCAAACGTTATTTCTCTTGATCCTACCATGTTTGGAAGCCTTTTTATATTTTTCTCATTATAAATATTTCATCCATCATTGCATTAAAAGTTAGAAAAATAAAAAACACAAAAATAATAGAAAGAGAAAAGAGGGCAGATTGTAAGAACAAGAAAGGTACAGCTCCATACCAAAAAAGAGAATCAAAATCTGAAAGTGTGCAAGCTCAAATGCCACTCCTAAAAAACACACTCCTAGTTAGTCATACATCCTAATCATGACTAATTAGTTTTAAATTTGCTGCTGATAGGTTAGTGAAATTATATTTTCCAAACAGTTTAATATTGGCTTATCAGTTAGGTAGATTAGGATAGAAAATAAAGGTTCAGAAAAGCTCAAAATCTGAACCTAAGTTTCCAAAAGAAGAATGGCTCTAATTTGTTTAAATCATGAGCCAAAGACACAAGCAAACTGGCTCTAACATGCCCAAAATTTGAACCAGATAACAAAGAAAAAACAGCTCAAACAAACTCAAAAACAGAGCTGAAGAATGTGGAGGCATAAAAGGTGTCTTTTTAATGCTTATTTATCTCACATTAATTATCAATCCGGGAGCGACTTTTTATTTCAAGAGTGTACTCAGTCTGAGACAGCAATTTATCCAAGAGTAATGCCTTGTAATATGTAGTACAGTGTTTCAAATGCAAAAGTAAATGGATGCTTGAAAAAGAAATCTAACTACAACAACATAAATGGAAATGCTCTGAAACCTTAATTAAACCAATCTGCAAAACATCGATCAGGGATACAGTAGCAATAACTCCTTCCCTTAGAAATCGATGCAAGATAACTAATCCGAGAACTTGGAAGCAATAACCAATGTCCTCTATAGTTGGTGATCTTAAAGCAATCGAAATGAAAGAAAACTCAATCTTCGTGCTGATGAAAATAACTGAAAGGAAAAAAATCTGGAAAGGAACAACAATATGAACAACAATTATAATTCTAACGCAATTAGGCAACTAATCTCAATACTCCAATCCTCTTGAAAACCAAGACTATGAAACAGTTCATTGGAATGAATCATAAATCAATGGAACAATAATGCTTTATAAAAGATAGCAAGATGAATGAGATAGTAAATACGATCCTTGCTAAGATAGAATAACAGTGCAATTCATTAGCGTATACATCAAATCCGAATTCAATCCAGAAATAATCAAATAACTTTGTAATCATAATGAATCTAAATGCAATTATCACACAACAAAAATAAAAGAATAGAAATACAAACAACGGATTGCTCCACTAGGGCCGGGCCCTCAACCGCCGGTGAAAGCGCCACTCGGCTACTGCAGAGCTTGAGAAACGAAAAGAGAACGCCTCTTTGTATTAATCAAACATGAATAGCTTTTACATCAGTTTCTCTTTGCTCACAAGGGTCAAGGAATTATAGTGTTACAAAGGTAATTCAATAATCATCCATTGTTCTCCATCATCTCCAATACACAATACATGCTCTCCTTTTATAATAAGAAAGAGGAGAAATTAAATAGCAAATATGATCTCCCATAACAATATTGGATTGTTCCCAACAACTTGATCAACCAGAAAATACATTTCCAACAATCTTTCAACAAGAGCAAGACGAATTTGGCTTTGCAGCTGAGATTTGGAGGACGACCGCAACAACAAATCTGAGAAAATCGTGCTCAAAGAACCCTGCGTTTCTCTCAATACAGGCCGAATTTGGGAAAACCATTCTAAAAAAAGTTAATTGGGCCCGTTCTGGACAAAACCCATGTTCCAGAGTTTCAAGATTCTTCTTCATTTGCATAGAATCTTAACCACAAAACTGACACTTCTTATTCCAACGAATTTCTGAGTTGGAATATTTGATAATGAT
Organism: Pinus albicaulis; assembly: GCA_034641835.2. Classification (NCBI taxonomy): domain Eukaryota; kingdom Viridiplantae; phylum Streptophyta; class Pinopsida; order Pinales; family Pinaceae; genus Pinus; species Pinus albicaulis. The sequence goes on from CM076582.1 coordinate 462,983,397, forward strand.
TTAGAGATCAAATCTTCAATCTAGCAAATATTTTGGAGGCTAAAATGGTGAGTGATATTACAAAATATATTAATAAACCATCATTGATAAAATCATGCATAATAATCATCAATTTATTAAAAATAAAGGAGAATAAATAATATTCATCCATAAGAGCATAAATCATTATAAAATGGATTTATATGATAAATTATAATAAATGACATGATTAAGAAGAGTAAAAAAAGATGAAATAAGTTTTAAAAAGTGGTCGTATTCACAGCCCAACATATTCCCAAACTGAATATATTGCATGTCCTCATGCAACCCAAAGACAAAGCCCATGTGTTAACCAAGTAAAGAAAATTGTTCATCCCGACTCATGAAGTGGATGGAACAAATGAATTTTTCCTCAAATAATGAATATTCAATTTTAGAAATATTGATGAAGGCATAACAACTTTTACAGTTGACATTCAACTATATGTATATGAAGTTGCAGAAAAATGTGACATAAGTAACAACAAACTTCATTAACCATTTTCTCAAAAATCAGATCGTTTTGATGCATGGATCATGAGATATAAACAAAATGTTTGTAGGTGATAGTGAAATTTTTTTGAAATTTTATGAACTAATTTAGCATGAAATTATCAAGGTTTGTGTATTTTAATGATACCTCTTTGTTATCTAGAAATCACAAGAATTCAGTTCATAGTTTTAAAGATATTTGAAAATCATTTTCTACATTCTATACAAATGAAATTGTATGCCTTAAATGAGAAAGAAAGTGAAAAACATCCATCATGTGTAGCAATTCCCCCCCCTCCCCCCCCAAACTGAAGAGTTAACATGTCCTCATGCGATGCTAGAAAACAAAAAGAGGTGGTTGCTACAATCTGTTGAAATCTATGCTTGGTGTAAAACAACATGGAATAAGGGAGGTGTTGAGAATGAATAAGAATATACATGGATGATAAAGAATATTATTGACATGGTCAAAAGAAAGAAATGAAGGATATCAACACTCCCCCAAACTGAAAGATGAGACATGTCTAAAAAAATGGGAAGTGGTAAAGATGTGAAATGAATGATGATAAATAATGCTCAATGGATTTTCATGAAATTCTCATAAATTCATAATAAATCAGAAAATTATGTTATTTTACCTCAAGTGTTACCTCCGAAAAATGTGGAATGACATGTAGGGACTGGCTTTTGTTGAAGATGATGTAGGCTGAGAGGATAGTGAAAGTGATGCAAAAGGTGGAAGCCATGCAAGCACATCATGTCTGAAGAATTGTGCACGTTCACGAGCCTTTGCTGTTAATTGCAATAGTGTGGTCGCGATGCGAATAGAATTTCCCCCCATACCGTTGTTCTCCTGTAAACAAATCACAATTTTGTATGCAATTTTCTTGAATCCACAGTTTTAGTTTGGAATGGCAACAGATAAGATGCATGCAAAAAAGTTCAAGCAGAAATTTTTTTAGTAAAAATGCAGTATCAATATTGTAGAAAATCATCAAAATAGAAAAGCAGCGTATTGCACAGCAATTGTACAGCATGGAAAGGCATACATATTTATGATACAATCAATGAAATTATAGCATTTACTGAAATTCATGCATGTGATAAATCATAAATAGATATAGAAGCGTTTTGTAATGATTCAAGGATAAGGAGAAGGGAGAGTTTAAGATAAACATAAGTACAAATGCGTTTATTACCCACTTAAACTAATGTGATCGATTTATGATGATGATTTTCATGTATAATAGGTTCAAAATCAAAGGTTAAGGATTCATACTTTCATATGATATTTAAATAAAGATATAGGAAAAAGGGTTTAATATTACTATTGATGTGTATAAATGTGACTCCAATACCATCAACAGAGCTTTGTTGCCCACAGGTGTCCATAACCTTGACAGAGTTGCTCTCTCACCCTTGGAACCATTGTCTTTTATTTATGCCGAGGAAGTGCTTGTTAATTTTCATAACAGAGGCCATTTTGCTGGCTTGGTGACCAGATAAATCACAATGCCATTCACTGGGAAGAAGTGAAAAGTGGGCAAGCCGGCTCGTGATGAGACCTCCTATTCCAAGGACTTGTTAATTTTTTCAATTTTTCATTGGACCATATCCCTAGTTTGGTGGCCATGATGGGAATGCCACTTCACTTGCTTCCTTATGAACATGGTAGGCCAGCTCTTGATGAGACCCTCTATCCTCCATCTGCCAAATTATAAAATTATTAATGAAATATGTAAATATTTTTATTTTCATATAGCATTTTTCTATTTATTCATAAAGGATGGCTCAGCACTCCTTAAGAGTAGGGATGGTGGAAGAAGTCTGAACAGCTCAATAGAAAAGAATATGCCCTTGTTCCTACTCCATAAGTAAAAATCAAAGAAAGTTATAAAATATGGGAAGAACCAACATGATAAATATAATCGATCATATGAATTTAGTGGTAGTAAGACAACAAGATCATGTTATTGATTATGTCCCTTTTTCCTTTTTCTTATCATTACTAAACAACTTTTTTTTTTTAAATGACAATTTCTTTTGATTTGTTGATTACAGTAAGCTTTAATTTGTATGATTATGTATCCTTCCATAAATTGTATGTTTGTCTTTCAAAAAGTTATGAAAAATTAAAAAAAAAAATCCTCAATAATTTGTTCACAGACAAGAAAAATGCACTAAAAAAGTGTTGTTCCTTTAAAAAGGAAGAGTAAAAACAATTTGCGAAAATGCTGATGTTCCTTTCGAAAGGATGTTCCTTTGGAAATGAACAGCAAAATTGCTCACAACAATACTGCTGTTCCTTTCGAAAAGAACAGAAAAAACATCCACAACAAAACTGTTGTTCATTTCGAAAGAAGGAAGAACAAAAATTCACAAGTAAGAATGGTTCAAGAAATAAAATTCTATACAAAAAAAACAAGCAAAGTAAAAGAAAACAAACTTTATATACATGTTTCAAGAAAAAGTAAATTTTTTTTTTTTTAAAGAATTGGTGCTACCGAAGAATTTCCTTCTGCGATTGAAACTTTCATGGTGGGGTACTTATTGTTCAACTACCACTGGAGCACAAATTGCAATTTGAAGGGATCAGCACCTAAAGCATAAAAATATAAAAGAAATCAGAAAAGAAACAACACTTTATTAAGTTACAACATCTATGATGTTATTTCCTAAAGGAACATCAATCTATTAATGGAAAAAAAAATGATCTCTTTAAAAAATGTTTTGGCAGCAGTAACATGAATCTTGAAATGGGAACCAATTCTTCATTTCTTCTTGTTATAAATCTGTTAGGTAATGAACTAGATGAAATGCCCTTGTTTTACTAAAATTTCTTTCGAGAATCACTCGTCCATAAATTGACCTTCTTTGTTCTCGTAAGACCTGCAAAAAAACGATTCTCTACTTGCAATAAAAAATTAAATCATGAATAAAGAGAGGTGTATAGGCTCCCTTAATCCAAGAATTATGCAAAAAACTAACAATTAGTTACTCTGTAGAACAAATCCACAGACAAAGTAAAATTAATTTATTACCTGCGGGAGAGAAGTGGCCAATCATGCTAACCAGCACTGTTTCAATCATAACTTCTTTTTTTGTCTGATTCGAGTGATTCTAAATCCAAATGAGAACTAATTCAAAGTTTTATCTCCAATAGAAACATATTTTAAAAATTCCACATAATGGTATGTTAAATCTTCTGAGAACAACCTACATAATAGAGTTATTTTCAATTTTCCAGCTTAGACCAACAGTTGATATTTCAAGCATAAATTATTCGTTTGATGGCGGATTGAAGTGATTAAAACTGGAGATTAAATTAGATTCATTTATTGATCTCCAATAGAAACAGGTTTTGAAGACAAAAATAATTGATGGGTCAAATACGATAAGCAACAGCCAAGAAAACAGATTTTCAAGAGTGCTGATTTATGATAGGCAGTCAGTATTTTGGTCATAAATTCCTCATACGATATCAAAATTGCGTGATTAAAATTGAGTTGTAAACTAGATTCATATATGAATCTACCATAGAAACATATTTTAAAAATATAGTCATTTAGGCCTCCAAAAACGAACTGTCCCAACTCTGTTGTTGAGCTGCCTATTAGACACCCTGTCAATGTTTTGGTTCTAACTTTTTCGTTTCAAATCCAAATAGAGTGATTCAAATTGGGTTAGAAAGTAGACATAAATATATACTTAGGATAGAAACAGGTTTTAAAAATATTCATTTTGTCCCCCAAAACATGATTGTCCCAAATTTGTTTTTAGGAATTTTATCAAGCCCGCAAGCCAAAAAAATGATATTCAAGCAATTTTTCCATATTGATGATAAAAATGAATATAAGTGTTTGTATAATGGTTATTTTCAATATAATTAATCTACATACACAAACAAATTAAAATATTTATCATCAATGTTGATTTCACAGCGTGTTGCAACAAAGAAACAGTTATTTTTACAAAAATAAATAAATAAATGTGTTTGTTTTATTTCCTCTTTTATTTATTTCTCCACTATCCTAATCTGAATTGGAAAATGAATATGATTACGTATAAGAGTATTTATAGTGGATCCATTTCCGAAATAAGGCTTCAATTATGTACATACCCAAATTTGAAAAATGTATGTTAATAATAAAAATTAGGGTATGAGAAGCCAACTTCCTTTGAAAAGATGGTGCCAAAAATTGTTGAAGTATGGGGTGATGTTGCAAACAAATGATGGAGTGAAACCAATCTTCAATATATTCTTTACTTCCTTGATTTCCCATAGCCATCATATCATGAAGTTCTTGAGCTTTTAAAATGGTTTGTTGGTGCAAACTAGAATAAACCTCATTTTCTTTTATAACTTCTACAATTTTTGGATTTGATACATTCTAAGTCTCAGTGTAAGTTTTTTCCAATGGTACATGTGAGATAGAATAGGTGGGAAGGGTAGGTGAATTTTTGAGTTAAACACTGTAAGCATGTTGTACTGGTTTATTATGGTGAGGGTGTGGAATGAGTTGAGCAGGAAATTGTATAGGGAATGGAGCCTTTTGATGATGTAGTTGATTGGGTTGATTGGATGATTTTGATAGGCAAACAAGGTGTTGTGGAAGAGCTGGTATATGTGTTTGTGCTACAAGATGAGGAAGAGTAGTCATGCAATCATAAGGTGAACCATGCCAAGCTTGTAGACAAGATTGGTGGTGATTATATTGAGATTGGCATGGCTGCCCTAACATGTGAGTATTCCATAATGAATTATGCAAGTAAGAGAATGGAGAGGAAGTGTTTTGAACCATACCTGTAGGCCATGATTTCCATGGTTTTGACCTTGTTGCAGCGTCCCCATCTCTTTGATATGCTACTTCCAAATTAGATAAGGAAGAGTAAGTCTATGGGATGCTCCTTTTGGTAATGAGGACAAAACACTTCATCAGATTTTTGATTTCTCTAAAACTGCAAAACATTCAATTGTGAATTTAGAGAGCTAATAAAATCAACTTTAAATTTTTCAAATAAAACATTGATTTCTGCTCTTATGTCTATTTTTCTTGTAGTAAATTTAGAAAAGAAAGAAGAAAATTCTCTAGAATTCTTACCAGCCTTAGAAATTCCTCTTGAATACCTTATGCACAATTCACAAACATCATCATATGATAACTGAAAAACATCACCTTTTCCTATTAAATTTAAGAGTTCTAAAAAATCATCTTTGATTCCTTTAAGGAGTGTTTTCAAGATCTCTTTTTCCAAATTCTTATGCTTTGATTTTTGAAGGTTGTATCGAAATCACTCTACATAGTCCTCCAAGATTTCATCTTCCCTTTGTGTCATACCGAAAATATCTTCATTGGATTTTCAATAGTCTTGGTATTTCTTCAAGAATATGTTCTTCATGGCCTCCCTTGTTTTGATGCAGTTCCCACCTAGGCTCATGAACCATCGGAGAGCTGCTCCTTTTAGAGTAAGAGGAAACACTTTCAATCTTTGGTCGTTAGTACAATAATCATATCCTCTACAAAGTATTTCGAACTCAAATAAGAATGTATCTGGATTTTCATTTGTCAAACCATAAAAATTTGGTAGAGACAATGGGGGAATTATGTGCATTTGTGTCACTCCTCCTAGATTTTTGATAGGGAATTCAAAAGTTTCAATGTGAGCCATTTCTTACCATAATAGAAGATGTTCTTCAGGTGTTTCTTTAAGGATCCTCCTTCCAATGTTCCTGTCAATTGGTTAGTGAAATGGGTGGTGCTTACATCACCACTCGAGTGGAATTACAAGATATTTTTTTTTAATTTCTACTCTAAAATTCAAAAAAAATGCAAGCATTCATTTATACCTTAAGCTTTCAATCAATTATGCTGTGAAGTGGGCCAGTGAACAAGTGTGTTTCTTGCTCGGTGTGCAGGTTCTTACCTTCCGTCTTTAATACCCAATTCTTCCCAAGCAGAAAAAATTAAATATGCATCACTCTTTCTAAATGGCATACACTCTCCCCGGCAACGTCGCCAAAATGTCGAGGCATAAAAGATGTCTTTTTAACGCCTATTTATCTCACATTAATTATCAATCTGGGAGTGACTTTTTATTTCAAGAGTGTACTCAGTCTGAGGCAGCAATTTATCCAAGAGTAATGCCTTGTAATATGTATTACAGTGTTTCAAATGCAAAAGTAAACGGATGCTTGAAAAATAAATCTAACTACAACAACATAAATGGAAATGCTCTGAAACCTTAATTAAACCAATCTGCAAAACATCGATCAGGGATACAGTAGAAATAACTCCTTCCCTTAGAAATCGATGCAAGATAACCAATCTGGAAACTTGGAAGCAATAACTAGTGTCCTCTACAGTTGGTGATCTTAAAAAAATCGAAATGAAAGCAAACTCAATCTTCGTGCTGATGAAAATAACTGAAAGGAACAAAATCTAGAAAGGAACAACAATAAGAACAACAATTATAATTCTAACGCAATTAGGCAACTAATCTCAATACTCCAATCCTATTGACAACCAAGACTATGAAATAGTTCATTGGAATGAATCATAAATCAATGGAACAACAACGCTTTATAAAAGATAGCAAGATGAATGAGATAGTAAATATGATCCTTGCTAAGATAAAATAGCAGTGAAATTCATTAACGTATACATCAAATCCGAATTCAATCCAACAAAAATCAAATAACTCTGTAATCGTAATGAATCTAAATGCAATTATCACACAACAGAAATAAAAGAATAGAAATACAAACAATAGATCGCTCCACCAAGGCCGGACCCTCAACCACCGGTGAAAGCGCTGCTGGGCTACTGCAGAGCTTGAGAAATGGAACGATAGCGCCTCTTTGTATTAATCAAACATGAATAGCTTTTACATCAGTTGCTCTTTGCTCAGAAGGGTCAAGGAATTACAGTGTTACAAAGGGCATTCAATAATCATCCATTGTTCTCCATCCTCTCCAATACACAATACATGCTCTCCTTTTATAATCAGAAAGAGGAGAAATTAAATAGCAAATATGATCTCCCATAACAATATTTGATTGTTCTCAACAACTTGATCAACCAGAAAATACATTTCCAATAATTTTTCAACAAGAGCAAGGAAAATTTGGCTTTGCAGCTGAGATTTGGAGGACGGCCGCAACAACAAATCTGAGAAAATCGTGCTCAAATAACCCTCGTTTCTCTCAATACAAGCCGAATTTGGGAAAAAATTCCTTAAAAAAATTAATTGGGCCCGTTCTGGACAAAACCCATGTTTCGGATTTTCCAGATTCTTCTTCATTTGCCCAGAATCTTAACCGCAATACTGTCACTTCTTATTCCAGCGAATTTCTGAGTTGGAATATTTGATGATGATTTAGAGATCAAATATTCAACCTGGAAAATATCTTGGAGGCTAAAATGGTGAGTGATATTACAAAATATATTAATAAACCATCATTGATAAAATCATGCATAATAATCATCAATTTATTAAAAATAAAGGAGAATAAATAATATTCATCCATAAGAGCATAAATCATTATAAAATGGATTTATATGATAAATTATAATAAATGACATGATAAAGAAGAGTAAAAATGGATGAAATAAGTGTTAAAAAATGGTCGTATTCACGGCCCAACAAAGAAAAGAGAAGGATGTGCTTAAAACTTTCAGATCTTAAGCCTTCATCATTTTGATTTAATTTTCTGCAAATAGTAATCTATATGCAGCTTGTTTTATGCCATAGATCAGCAACAAGTTAGAGTGTTCAATTCTGACTTGTATGCTTTTAATTTTTTTTTTTTAGAAATTAGTGAATTAAAATCTGTTAGACAGTCTAATCCTAACAGATAGTAGTTAGGTAGAGAAGCTTATGAACTCAACTGTTTAATCTGAGTTCATGGAGAAATAAGAAGTAGACTTACATCATTTTTTTGTTTTCAAAAGAATAAAATGCTTGCAAAAGAGTTTTCCAATCCAAATGCACTCTCAAAGAAGAAAAAATGTTAGATCAGTAGGATTGGGTAGGTAGAAAGCTTGTTTGATAGAGTTCCATTGTTTTTCAAGGCTGCTAACATTTTCAAAACAGAAGAAGATCATCCAAGTGAAGAAAGTTGCAGCCCAATGGATGAGGCATTGATCAGCCCCCCAGAGAATACAAGTCTAAAGTTCTTGATGCCTTCAAGAAGGCACCATCCCCATGTGGAGCCACTGTTAGCCACCTATAAAATTTGTCATATCAAATGGTGGCTAAATCATTTTCTGAAGCCTTTAAGAAACAATTTATTGCAAAATTGTTAGTTCTTGAAGTCTTATGACGATGACTTATCTTTAACTTAATATTCACTGCTATTTCCCTCTCAATTCTAAAAATCTATTGTTTTCCTGAAGAAAATACTGCTACAAAAAATCCTTTTTTCCCCTCATTTTACCTCCCCTTTTACCTCATAAAATTCCTCTATTTTCCCTAATTTCCCTTCTTCCCTTCATAAAAACCCCTTTGATAAGGTTTAAAAACCCTTTTTTTCCTTATTAGAAGCTTTCAAAATCCTTAAAAAACCTTGAAAAATCATAAAAATGAGCCTTTTTTGTGCTAAGGCTTTAGCCCCCTTCGGCTAAACCCTCAAACCACTTCCCCACTATATACCCGCACCCAGGACCAAGAGTTAAAGTCCCGAACGCTTATCGCGATCGGGCGTTCATGTGAAGCGCATGCCTTTTTGTTACATAAAACTTCCGATGCGATTGGCTCCTTTGTATATAAACCCTGACCCTTTGCTTCCTTTGTAAAAACCAAGGGCCTGCAATCGGACGCTTAAAAATCATATAAAAACCTCCCCGATGTGAATTTCCCTTTGTATTTCATAAAATACCTCATTTTTTCATATTATAAAGAGTCCTGATGGTTCATTGGTTGGGCAAACCTCCACCATTGATCTTAAGCCAATCAATGATCAACAAAATCTCACATCAGAGATTTCGTTGGTTGCGTTTTAATATTTTATTGCCCACTCCCGATTGGCAACCTCTCGATGGATTCTCAGTCGTCGATCTGTTCCGCCATACCCAGATCTGACGACCCACATTATTCTTCCCCAAAGCCCGTTGTTCTGCCTTTGGACCTCCTATTCATTCCCCACCATTGATCTAGTTCTAAGATCAACAGTCTACGTTCAATCACATTGGTGCTCTTTTCTCTTTTGCCCCCGCCGATCGCAATCTTCTAATTGCATCTGGTCTGTCCATACAATAAGATCCGACGGTCCATATCATTTCTCCCTTCTCTTTGTTATTTTTCATGACCCTCGCTGTATAAAGTTTTAAACGGATCTTCGTCGTTGATCTCTGTAGATCAACGACTCACATTGACCCATTCTCCACCTGACCATCACCTCATATTTTATTCATTTGATCCCAAGATTGGATCTGGACCGTTCATCTATTTCATCCAACGGTCCAGATTCAATGCGATAGGCCCAACTCCTTTGGGTCCTACCTTTCCCCAGATCGAATATCCACCGTCCATTCTTGATCTGACGGTCAAGATTGAAACCACCTTGACCCTGCCCCAACTCTTATCACCCGAGCATCTATTCTCCATCGTGCTCTCTCCATGACCATCTGATCTAACACCCCAGATCTGACAGCCGATGCGCAGTTTCACATGATTTTTAGCCCGAAAGTTAATGATCCAAAATTACACGATGTAGGTGGTTTTGAAAAGCCACGTGTCAGGCTCGAATGCATATCATGTTCGAAAAGTTAAAACTGTCTTCCCTCCTTTTTGCTGCACGAAACTAGTTGTTTCTCCAACCTAAATTGCCTTTCCCATTCCCATTTGATTTTCCCGAAATGGATCTCCACCGTTGATTTCTGCAAATCAATGACCCGCATTCAATCTCGCCTTTTTAATCGCCCTCTACCCATCCTCCAAGGGACTTCATCGATCAACCTCCGCCGTTGATCTCTGTGGACCAATCTAATCCGACGGCCCATAATCCTTTTGGAAACCCCAAATTTCTTTTTAAACTATTTCCTCTGCCAAAGGTTTTTAACCCGTTTCCTCTGTATATTCTCCCGTTTCATTATAAATATGATCCCTCTGCCTCATAAGATCTTCGGTTGATCTCGACTGTTTGGAAACACAGATCAACGGCCTAAACTCAATCTCTGCACCATTCATCCAATCGAATCTCCATCTGACCCGATCGAGCAATCCTCGTCGTTGGATGCTTTCATCCAACGGCCGTGATCTAACCCCAGCCTCCAAAGCAGTTAAACCCAACTACGCAAAATTTTCTTAACTTTTTCTTATTTGTACAGGTTTTAATGGTTGTTTCCATTATGTTAAAATAAAATCAAAGGCCGAGGATGACGATCCCCCATGCCTTTGTTCATAAAATAAATCATTCTATGGGGTTCAACACCATGTTTCATGTATCCCTCATGAGCATTGATGCCATTTTAAAACTCTCTGTGCGCCTGCACATCAAAAAGACACAACAAAGTTAAACCAAGAAAAGAGTATTAGCGTTAGAAGATCCAGTCACAGCAGAGACGAAGAATTAAATATTGTTTACACAATTTTTGAGGGATTACGGCCTAAACCGACTATATAAAGCCTAATCCACTCAATTAAACGTATTTTGAAGAACAGAAGACATAATTTAGGCCTAATTAATCCTAACACACAGAATCAAATCAAATTAACAGTGTTTAAATAAAAACAATAATATCTATCAGTCCGAGAAAGCCTCCACTGCCACATCAAAGGCTAATAGAATCCTCTCTAGCTACCAAAATCCACCTGCAACCTCGAAGCATTCAAAAGAGACATGGTTATTGCAGAACAGAAGATATTTTCCTTAATACATCAGAACAGTTATTTCGAATCAAAGAAACTAATTTAAATTTTCAGCAGCGTTATTACAAAGATGAAGGAAGAGATCTAAAGTCAACAAACTCTGCTAATAATATCAAACACTTAATACAAACCCATTAATACAGAGAAAATATCTATAACCTTCTCCATTGAGCCCCTCAAAGGCCAAGGAGCATTAAAATATTTTAATTGAGTTTATAGATCTTTTCTCTCGTCCCACCTCCTCATTTTCCTATAAAATCTTCTTGAGGAGCACATTGTAAAGGGTTGGTTGCAAAACTTTGATGTAATACTTGTGCTCGAAACTTTCTACATGTAAATAGTGTTCAAAGGCTCTTGAAGCTCTATTTGTGATCAAATAAGTTAGGCTGAGAAGAGAAGATGATTGTTGTACTGAAGCATTGGACTTGAAGAGTGTAACTGAATTGACATCAATATACAAGTTGATTCTTGGGATCCCGGTCTATATCACTGGTGAAGTGCTTCTTTCTGTGTTATTGTTTTCCTTTCATGTATGCCATTTTTTCCATTTATTCTCTGATTAATAACATCAAGCATAGAGTTAGGATTTACTGTTTACAATACCCTTCTCTGACTGATAGGATTTAACTCAATGTTTTCCTCCAAATTGTGTATTTAAGAATGACTTAAGTTAAGTGTAAACATTATCAAGGAACGTTGGTTTGCCTCTGTCTTGATGTGAAAAGCTTGAAAGGAAGTTCTTGAATGATATTTTCATTATATGCTGAGTAGAGTTTGACTAGAAAATTTTATGGTTTGCCTTGTCTTATAGTTTCTTTCTCCAAAGGTAATTCTGAAAGTTTCCCTACGAGTATGCTGAAAGCAGTTTATATTTAAAAGCATCTTATCTGATCTTAGGCTACAGTTTGTTTTTCTTATTTGTTTTCCATCCCTTCTGAAAGTAATTATGTGGATTAATGGATTGTTTGTCTAATGAGTTAGCTTTAATACAAACTTGTCTAAAGAAGTCTATGGTTAGCCCCGTCCTTTGGTTGGTTTTAAAAATTTACTTAAAAGGATTTTCTTGTTTGGAAAGATTGATAAATCCTAGTTGAAATTATTGTCTTTTTACACCCCTTCAACACTTTTATTGTTCCATTCCATCATTTTATATAAGAGATCTAGTGATATAGATAACTTTCCCCTTGGACCACTCTTGAAATTGTTGCACAATTAAACCCTTTTATGACTCGATAGCCCAATTTACTAAAAACCAGCGTTATATCTATCTTATCAGCCAAGTCTTGTTCTGATTGCTTGCAACTTCACACCTTTGAAACTCTTTCATTTCAGGACTTTCCAATCAACTAAAAATCATGCTAAACCATCCAAAAACAAACAAAAACCCTTGCTCTTAATAACTAGCCTAATATCACATATAAAAACCTTAAATATAAATCAATATTTTCACTTATAAGAGAGATCCCTCTCTGGATTCAGGAGGGCTAGATCCTAGAATCCCAAAGTGGTTCAAGTGTTCTCCCTGTAGCTTCGATCTCACCAATCTGCTGAAATTACAGGGAGCTAACACCCCCAAAGGGACACTTCGACGCATGGCTCATAACACCTCTGCACGTGCAGCCCAAAACTAAGACATTGTAGAAGATTTGGTGCAGGCACTGTCAGCTATGTCTGCTCTCAAAGTATTGCAAACTTGTCCAACACAAAGGAAAGCCTTGCTTTTGACCATTAGTGGAATAGACCCCCAGGATTCCATGCTAGCTATCTTTGATATGGAAAAATATCAGACTCACTTCTCGCACCAACTCGCATTCCAAGAGCAGGTTGTGTCGAAAGGGAGACCAATCCATCGCACTGTCATTGACGAAGGTGCTTTGACTTGCGTTATGTCACAAGCTTTCTGGCTCGCTTTAGGTTCTCCTACCTTAACACTGCCATTGAATTCCATCAAAGCTTTTGATGGCCAAACGTTCCTCCCAAAAGGATACCTTGCTAGCTTTCCCATCACTCTGAGTGGGAAAACGGTAACCGTGGACATTGAAGTTGTAGATCGCCATCTCAATTATAATCTATTGCTCGGTCACAGTTGGCATTATGCCATGACCGCCATTGTTTCTTCAATCTTCTGACTCGTCCTATTTCCATTGGATGGGAAAATAGTCACAGTGGATCAGTTATCCTTCTGCACCCATGATTATTCCACGTTACCAAGTAGCACTGTACCCCTAATAGGAGGCTTTCATGACTCTTACGTCAGTATTGGTACCAGTATTCTGAAGGAATCTTCCCTACTGGGTTGTTTTCCTCTCCCGCCACCAGAGATCCCAAATATGGTTGCAATGATATCCACCACTTTCGATGGCTCTATCGACCCATGGATCCTCCAGGCACCTTCAGACATTGATTCCTACGGAGATCAGATGCTGCTCTCACCAGCCGAGTTGGCCTACCAAGCCATCCAAATTACATCTGAACCCTCCACTGCTATGGTTTTGACCAAAGGTACAAACCTCCCATCCATCACAGTTCTCTCTAAGGATCTCCTCAATGAAGTCTTGCCTACAGACGAAGCTATTCGAGAGATCATGTCTCTAGAAGAACAGCCTTGGGGAGAGTTTCACCATCGCGCTTCGATGATCGACTCGGATGTGATAAATACTAAAATCCCATATTTTGACCCACCTGAGATGGTTCCCTCTGCTTACACGACTGTTCAAACTATTGATTCAGAAGGGAACATGGGTAATCTTTCTAAGACAATGCTCATTGATATCTCGATCAAAACGGGTATCGTGGAAAATATTCTGATTGGAGTAGATTGCAATCTTGAGTAAATTGCACACTTCACATCCCTTTTTAAGGAATTTCGCGATGTGTTCGCTTGGTCTTATGACAAAATGCCCAACATAGATCCATATATAGTCGAGCACGAAATCAAGATTTATGACAATGCCAAACCAATTTGGTAGTGACTCAGACTTGTCCACTCGCACAAAGCAGCCGCCATCAAAATTGAGGTAGAAAAACTTTTAAATGTTGGTTTCATCTATCCCATTCCTTTGACGAAATGGGTTTACAATCCGATTCCCGTTGATAAAAAACAAGGCACCATCCGAGTTTGTGTTGACTATCGCGATTTGAATGCCACTTGTCCCAAAGAAAATTATCCTACGCCGTTCATAGATCAGATTCTCGACGATTGTGCCGGATCCGAATCTTTTTCCTTCATGGATGGATTCTCAGGCTATAATCATAGTGCGATTAAAAAATAAGACCAGCATAAAACTGCCTTTATCTGTCCTTGGGGCACATTTTCATATTGTAAACTCCCGTTCAGTTTGAAGAATGCTCGAGGAAATTTTCAGTTGGCTATGGACTATGGTTTCCATGACATTCGACATATTGTACAGGATTACTTGGATGACCTTCCGACCCATTCCAAAAAACGACCTGATCACCTTTCTCATCTGAAAGAAATTTTTTCTAGGTGTAGATTCTACAATATACATCTGAATCCTCATAAGTGCATATTCATGGTCGAGTCCGAGCTTCTATTAGGTTTCATTGTCTCCAATCATGGGATTAGGGTTGATCCTGATAAGGTTAAAGCAATTGTTGAATTTCCGCACCACAACCCATCCTCCAACTCCAACATTTGCAAGGGAAGGAAAATTTTTTACGACGATTCATTGTTATCTATGCTAAGATGATGAAAGGATTTATGTGATTATTGAAGAAAGGAACACTATACGTATGGGATGACCAAGCTCAATGGTCATTTGAGGCTTTAAAACGTGCACTTGTTTAAGCCCCACTCCTTAGTGTCCCTGACTACTCACGCGACTTTCTCCTCTACCTGGCAGCCTCACCATCCTCACTTGGAATGGCTCTGGTTCAAGTTCACAGTGACGACAGTGAACATGTGATATACTACTTGTCAAAAGGTCTAATCAGAACCGAACTACATTATTCACATGTGGAGAAAATGTCTCTGGTGGTATTATTTGCCGTCACCCAACTCTGACACTATATATTGCTACGACAAACTATGGTTATTGCTTTGGAGAACCCCATGCAACACATCCTGTCTCGACAAATTATTGGAGGAAAATATTCCAAATGGATCATAATCCTCCAACAATTTGATTTAGTCTTCACAGCTGCTAAAGCAAAGAAATATCTAGTCTTCACTGAATTATTATCGGACCTTCCCAGAATCGACCCAGGAGAAGTAGCTCATGATCCATTTCCTGATGAATCTGTATACTTAGTTGATTCTTCGGACCCATGGTATGGAGACATTTTGGTCTACCTACAAACCAAAAGTTTCCACCCAACTCTCATGTCTGATGGCCATCGTCGTATTCGCCACCAGATAAAGCACTACCTCATGCTAAATTATACATTATATCGTCGTGGTATCAATACTATTCTCCGACGTTGTCTTACTTTCAATGAAGTGGAACGCGTTTTGAATGAATTCCACGTAGGGGAATGCGATTTTCATCTTTCGGGGATAACTACTGCCCAAAAAATCTTGCGCGTAGGTTATTATTGGCCCACTTTGTTTAAATAATGCATTGCAGCAGTCCAGAAGTGCCATCCATGTCAAATTTTCATGAAGAAAATGCGTGCTCATCTTGCCCCCCTTCATCCAGTTATCTCCATTGGTCCTTTCACTAAATGGGGAATTGACTTCATCACCTGCAATCCCACTTCGGAAAATGGACACAACTACATCGTGGTTGCAGTCGACTATTTTACGAAATGGGCGGAAGCCATTCCCACTTTTAAGGTTGATGGAAAAACTGCTACTCTCTTCTTGTTCAATCAAGTAATCTGCCGGTTCAGCGTACCCCTATCTATTGTCACAGATCATGGATCCCACTTTCAGAATCATATGATGACCGAATTAACATCCATGCTAGGTTTTCGTCAAGATCAATCTTCGTCTTATTATCCTCAAGCTAATGGTCAAGTCGAAGCCGTAAATGGCGTCCTCAAAACGATGATTCATCGATTGGTCAGAAACCATAAAACCACATGGCATAGGAAGTTGATTTTGCATTATGGGCATACAAAACGTCAGTCAAAACTACCAGAGGCTTCACGCCATTTCAACTTGCATTCGGCCTAGAGGCAGTACTTCCAATTGATTGTGAAATTCCATCACTCAAACTCACTGTGGAACTCCTGCCTAGCACCACCACCACAAAAGAGTGCTTTCTCTCGCTTGATCATTTGGACGAAACTCGTCGAGATGCTACACTAGCACTCGAAGCTCACCAACGCTGAGTCAAAGCTCAATACGAAAAATATGTCAAGCCTCTTTCTTTCCGAGAGGGTGATCGCATTCTACTCTACGATCAGAAACATGACCTCTTGGAGGCAGGAACACTCCAACCATTATGGCTTGGTCCTTACATCATCACTAAAGTCCTCTCAAAAGGGGCTTATGAACTTCAGCACTGTCATGGAATTCCGCTCGTGGAGCACTGCACCGAGCTCTATCTAAAGAAGTATTTTTCCTAGTTTCACACTAGGCGTATGCTTTGTAATTTTATGTATATAAGTTTTTCCTATTGTTTTTCTCATCTACAATCTTTTTTCACACAGATTTCGTCATCCTCATTATCATACATCGGATACACAGACAGTGCTAGTCATCACACTAGACACATTGTTTCAACTGCTTGGGTTCTCTACACTCCTGAGTCAGAACTTCTTGGTTCTGGGGGAATTTTCCTAGGTAGCCCACCAATAACATTTCCTAGTACATATCAGTGATCCAACTCCTCACGGAGGCGACATCTCATGACATCTCCAATTTAGTGGTTAGGTTAGATTCCCAATTCGTCATTATGCAGTTAAACAATCACTACCGTGTCCATCATCCAATCTTGTTATGTTATTTTTTTAGGGTGCGACTTTTAGAACGTCAATTTCAAACAATCACATTTGAGCACGTTCCTAGAGAATTTAATGCATTAGCCGATTCTTTGGAAAACTATGTGTTATATTGGCATTTGTCACATTTGTTATAAAATATTTACACATGAGTATATATATTTTTTATCCTATTGAAAATACATAAAAAATAAATAAAAAAAATCATCAAAAAGTATGTATATATATATGTTGTGTCCAGTACAATAGTTACATCAAAAAATCTTCCAAAACTTGGGTGTTTTACAAAAATTTGGCTATACTAAAGCCACGCTATGATACTTATACATCCGCTCCACCAGCTAGGCCTAATTCTCATAATAACATACAACTGCTCTGGCTATCCTCCTCAGAGGCACCAGGTATCTCTCCGGCACACCTACGGTATGCCGCTGCAAACGAACTGGAACCTCCCACATAGGAAGGGGTGGTATACCCATACTCAAACCCTCCAGGTTTCTGGAGAGTTCATGTAAGATCTGGGAATCATCATCCCCAGCAGCTTGTGCATCCTCAGATGGTGGGCCAGCCCCGGGTAGCTGCAGTCCTCACTGTGCATAGCGAGGGGCCCCAACTGGGCGGAGAGGTGCCACATCTGTGTTAGGCAAACAAGCTTCATGTCAAAACATAATTTTCACCCTATTTCAACAAAAAAATTGCGTAAACATTCAAAAGACAAAAACAAAGTACTTCCTAGAGTACACTGATCATTTCTTTCTTACTATCGAGTCCCCACTGGGTGCCAGGAGGCAACACTAACTCCAGATCGCCTGTGAAGTTCATCCCTGCATTGGGATAATCCTCAATCATAATAATCTGGGAGTTTAGCCAATCAAAAAACCCATCATCAAAACAGTGACGAACGATACCCTCTCCAGTCTGTAGAAGCAAAGTTGCCCATCGAGCCTATCTCGGCTCGCATGGGCCCAAGGGCACTGTAATGATCCTGGATCTCATCAATGGTACCCACTCCAGTAGGAAAGAAACGATCAATGTGCCATACCCAAACTCTCTCTGGGTACGGGTCTTGCATGCTGTGAGCTCTGCTCGGACCCGATAGACAACTCCATCACACTAGTCAAAAACCTGAGGCTGCATATAATACAAGGCTAGTAGCATCTGGGCCTTGGTGGCCACATGCTGACTCTTGGCACCTGCCAAGTGAACAATCATCCATAATATAGACCTCAGTGGTCTTAAATCCACCCGTGCAATAGGCACCCGATTGCTCACTGCCTCTGTGTTGCATATGCAATGAGTCAAAATAAGATTAGCAGTGGAACACAAATCTTCTCCAGACCCTGTCAAGTTGGGCCTTGGGCCATGACATGATAAGTCAGTCAAAAAGTAAACATCGTCCTTCTCAACTGAGAGCTCATTGCCCCCAATCCGAAAGACATGGTGACGCTCGTCCCATTGTTGAATCAACCACCTCAGGAGGTCCTCTTGACCCCTGATCAATTCTAAACATGCATATTTTAGAAAACCGCATCTGCGGAGAGCCATTAAACTTGTGGCATCAGTAATTATATCTCTTTCTTCCCGCTCATTTTCTCTCTCTCGCTAGATACTGATGGTTAACAGCTGAATACCTGCAAATACAACATTTTCAACCGATTAGAAATTACCTGGAACACTTCAAAATTCTTATTAATGAGTTCCTAAAACATGCGTTGTGCCTAACACTAGATATAGAGCAAAACAGAGCACAATAACGCGCCCTTCCTTCACGGGAAGTGCGCTTAACGTGGGTCCAGCACTGCTAGCCCGAATTAGCCGCTAATATTTTTTAGGGCCTGCAAATTTCTCACCTTGAACCAACCAAAATTCACAAAAATAAAATAAAATGATAGCAGGAGGTTCTAGCTCTTACCTAGATCTCGCAGGAAGAAGAACCATTGCCCAGATTGATTGCAATCTATAGCTGAATTTTTCACCCTTTTTCACCCCAGAGCTCCTTCAAAGCATTCAAAACAGTGAAAATGAAAGTCTTCTGACCTTCTTATAGCCATTTTTGGGGCATGAATGTCTTAGCTAGTTGGCAAAAAGTCGTGAATTCTTGCTGCATATGTGTCGCAACTATTGATATTAGTTATGTAGACAGAACCATGTTTTGACCTTAATTCCGAGCATTCTTTTTACGATATTTTTCTTGCTCATTAATCTGAAAAACCTCGAGTTCTCTTCTTCGAACTCATTAAACTTATACAAAATCGATTTTGAGCGTTCTTTTTATGGTCTTTTTCTTGCTCGTTAATCTGAAAAACCTGGAGTTCTCTTCTTCAGACTCGTTAAAACTGATATGAAGAAGCACTGAGATTTCTTTTTAGGGACCTTTTTCTAGCTCATAAAAATAAAAAAAACCCTGAGTTGCCTTTGTCGGGCTCGCTAAACTACCATGACAGAGATTAAGGAGCCATTATTTCCCTCTTTTTAAAAGCTCTTTAAACCGAAAAAGTAACCAAGTTTTCTTCGTGTGACTCGTTAAAATTTCACAGAGAGCACTGTGTTTTTCTTTGTTGGACTCG
The DNA here is from genome assembly GCA_034641835.2 of Pinus albicaulis. Classification (NCBI taxonomy): domain Eukaryota; kingdom Viridiplantae; phylum Streptophyta; class Pinopsida; order Pinales; family Pinaceae; genus Pinus; species Pinus albicaulis. Next base: position 463,003,250 of record CM076582.1, read on the forward strand.
TTAAAATTTCACAAAGAGTACTGAGTTTACTTCGTCTCCTCGTACTCATAAAAAAATGAGGTAGACATCCATCGAACATAGATTTCTCACTTTTCCGGCTTCGATGGACTAACTCACATAAAATGAACTGTTTTTGGCTTACTATTCTCCCTTTGTCGTGCCCAGTGATCAAGACATGACAAAGGTACCCCAATGGAGTTGTCTTTTATGACATTTTTCAAACTCTCTAAACATGAAAAATTCACCGAGTTTACTTGTATGAACTCATTAAACCTAATCTGACGGGGAATGGAGTTGTCTTTTACGATATTGTATAGACTCTCTAAATATGAAAAATTCACTGAGTTTACTCATCTGGACTTGCTAAACCTAATCATACGAGGAAAAATTTGGACAAAATGAATACTACCTCTGTTACATTTTAGAAAGGTTGATTTGGCAGCAAAAATATTTAACATGGCGCTTCCCAAACAACTCTTTCGCAGTTAGCCGAAACCTACCATCTATGATTATTAGCCTTCATCTCCCAGTGTTCCTACACTGGTAAAATCCTAACAAACTCTTTGGTGTTCATTAAGCCTCAGCTGCCTAGTACCCTATTACAGTGCCTTCTATTGTTCAAGTAGATCTTGCTATCTATTGCTCCTCTTATCAACCAAACTTCTCATTATCCCAGAAATTATTTGTCGTCCAACATCCCCATTTTCTATTCATTATCTCCATAAAAAAAAAAATCATTCGGTTTCTGTTTCATGTTGAATGATGTAGGACGCCTCAGTGCCTACCTTTCAATAGATCTCTTCCTATCGACTTCAACATCTTATCTAGGAAGTTGATCTAGAAACCCATCAGTACCCGGATACTTGCAGACATCAGTGGCAGGTGCTCTTGTGTTTGATTAGGAGTCTTCATCATTGGCTCCTGATCGAATGATTATATGAGTGTTCAACTTCAACTCTTTTTATTCACACTCGCTAGATTGTACTATGCATATTAGGGACCATCATCATTATCGGTGGCCACCTTTGTGTCTGTTAACAGTTTTCATTATCGATTGGTAATCAGATGATTTCTCACATGTTCGACGACAGCTCCTTCATTCACATGTTGAGAAATATGCAGTTTAAGTGAAGCGACGGTCAATACCTTGGGGAAAAGGTTACATCATTAAAGCTATGTTCCCTTCCCCAAGTTGTGATATTGTTTATGGAGACAGCTTCTTTAGCCTGATCCTGTTATGACAGAAACTTCTACATTATGCTTATCGGTGGATAGATTCTTCATATCTCTGTTCTAGAGAAATCATGTTAATTAAGCTACTGAGCATGGGAATTCCCGAATCAAGGAAGATACTATATTTTCTAACATATGTTGATGTTTCAGGTTTTCCTTAGTCTCTCAATCTCTTTATCTCTACTACACACATTATAAAGTATTTCGGCTATCATCTTCGTCTCTGACCTCACACTTTAGGGGGCATATGTTACAGGTCAAAAAACCTCCTCATCAGCTCAGAGGAGAAGATAAATATGGAAGGAATACAAAGACCTAAACTAAACCTACTTCTGCCGAGGTAACGCACCCCTATAAAAACACAAGAGCATTATAATGCACCTGATCAATGAATAGGCTGCGTTAGTGGCTAGGGCAACGCTCTGTTTACACTAGAGGGAAACATTACCTATGTTTTGAGTTTGAAACAAGAAAAACCCGTAAAGAATGATTTGAATTTCGAGCTTTTTCTCATAAGAGAGTCAGTACAAAAAGGAAACTTCAAAGCACTAGTCTCTTATTGGGCCTTGCCAAAAACAACTGAACTCTCAAGGAAGGCAAAAGCATGGGAAGTTGAGGAAAAATCTTGATTTTTTCTATTTAGAACTGGTGGAAGGAGAAGGGCAATGATTGCTCTCTCCATCTCCTATAAAATGGAGCTGAAGGCTCTTGGTTCAAGGTCGAAGGATTGTCAAATTTTTGAATACCTGTGAAGCAGAGCATTATTGTTGTAGTGTGAAGGTCAAAAGTCAAAGAGGTTCATTGATAACTTTTTGATCAAGACATCACCACATTGAGATATAGAGAGATTGGAAGGCTGAGGAGGGCTTGTTAAAACCGATGGTTGTAATCCTCCTTTTTACAAATTAATAGAACTATATCTGTTTTTTCCATTCTATGCATTGATATTGTCATTGTTCTTTGATTACTTATATAGCATGAGATGAATGGCTTAGATGTGCATTTTTTAAACATTTATCATATATTAACTTAATTGATAGGAAATGTATGTTGTGGTAGAGATTACACTGGTGCTTTGATTGATTACAGGGTCGATATTTGGAGCTGGTGTAGAAGGATCCCTGTTTCGCTGCTTAGCGCTCTCCAAACGACTTCAAGATCATTAAAAAGGTAATATTCCATTTTATTCCACCAAGTTGTTTAAGTTGATATGAACATGTATATGCCTTCTTTGTGAACTATACAACTAATCTTACTGTCTGCCTCGAGCATTGGAAATCCCTGAGAGGGATATTATAAAACCAACAATCCAAGCATTTTACCCTATAGCACTAATGTAGTTCTTCCTTCATGCCCTCCCAATCAAAACTCCTCAAGATTAGGGAGTAGATTTTTTTTGACTGCATATAGTTGGAAATGAACTCTTTGTGTGCTCTTTGTAGTATCTCTTGCTTAAGCTTGGAGGCTTGAGACAAGAATACTTTACCAAGATGATAGATAACCCCTTCATGGACCAAATAGCCTCCTCCTTGCTTCATGCCATATAATATCATCCCGGTTTGCAAATATTTGGAGTACTCCACAAGGAGTTGAGACCTTCAATATAGATCCACACATCTCAACAAAGAAAGTGCTGTTGATGCATCTATGGTGGTGCTTTCTTTGTTTCTGCTTGTTTCTTGGGAATTATGCATGCCAAAATTGTTTGTGGGAAGGTTGATCCTCCCCCTTGCTTCCTCCCACAGTGTTGTGGCTCTCTCTTCCATTGTTTCAGCACTTGGTGAGGCTTCCCCCACAGAATCTAATGGAATCCCAAGTGGCTTGCCATGCAGTAGGAATTTTCCTTGCAGCATTCTCATAAAAATGAGAGAAGGAACTATGAGGTCCCTGTCCCCACTGCGCAATTCCATATTTTTTGTGTGGGTGGAAACATTAGGTGAAGGGTAGGTGTGCATGCCTTAAATGATTTGTTCTTTCCCACTCTTCAAATCCACCCATTCCATCTGCAAGGCCTTCCAATCAGTGGTGAATTTTCCCAAAGTAATCAAACACTGGACACCCAAGATGATGTTGGTGTCTAGTATGTCCACTAGAAAGAAATGGTCCTCCAAATTGTAGGTTCCCATAGTCACAGAAAGTGATGGAAAATACTGCATACACTACATAGTTCTATATCCCGGAACCAAAACAGATAACCCATCAAAATTATCAGTAGGGATCCCTCTCCTCTGCATAAGGTGAGCATCAATAAATTTGTGGGTTTCCCCATTGTCAATCAAAATAGATACTCTTTGGTTCATAACTGAACCTTGCACTCTAAGGGTCAAATACTTGGGCACTCCTCTCAAAGAAGCAAGATTCCCATTGGTTGGAGCAAAGGATCCTTCTTCTTCTCGGGATGATGATTGATCCCCCTCCTCATCATCACCAGTGCTGTGACCTCTCCTAGGTCCATCATTTCCCTCTTCCTCCTCAAAATCAAAGAAGAATTCGATATAGTGTGCTCTTCCAACAACACATCTATGTCCCGGTAACCATGGCTCTTGAAAAGTGAAACATAATTTATTTTTCCTCAACTCCCTCTTCAGATCAATGTCAAGAGGTTTCTTCAGTGAGATCTCCTTGGGTGGAGCAGCTTTCCCCTCCTTCCCCTTAGAAGAGTGAGTGGATTTGCTTGGGAAGGTTGCCTTTGCCCTTGGCAAGGCATCTTGGAGATCTCTAGCTCTCTCAATGGCATCATGCAGAGTGATGGGCTTGGTAGACTTAACCAACCCATGCAAAGGTTCTTCCAGGCCATCAATGAACATGTAGACTCTCATTTCTACTGATAGATCAGGGACTATTACAGACAACCTTAGGAATTCAAAGATATAAGCCTTTGCATCTCCTGTCTATTTAAGCTTTGCCAAGCTTATGAAAGGGGCCTCCGGATCTTTCTGATCAAATCTCTCCACTAGTATCCTAGTGAATTCAGCATATGTGGAAACATTGTTGTGCCCCAATGTAGATAGTCCATGAAACCACCAATTTGTGGGCTTCTCCCTCAAAATTCAGTGCAACAATCTTGATGGCTTCTACTTCAGGCACCTTATTCAACTAGAAATAGATGTCCAAATTCTCCACCCATGATTTAGCAGAACAAGAGGGTGATCCATTGAACTTAGGCAAGAAGAACCTACCCATAGTGTGGTGTATCCCTTGAAGGAAACCTCCATCTTTGTACTGCTGCCATGGCCTCCTCCGGTCCTTGAGATGGAACAAGTCTTGAAAGCTCAAGTTATCCTTGAAAATTTGACTTTGTAAGTCATATTATACAAAGTAACCTTCCAAATAGGTTGGCTCTTGTAGCCCTTCATTCTCTACAGCCAAGAAGGTAGGCATTGTAGAGCATTGTGAGGCCTGGGGATCTTGTGGCAAGCTCACAGGTTGACCAGTCCCAAACTGAGACATATCAGAAATTTCTCCTGGATGGAATCTTCTAAGGGACTCATTCATTCTATCCTTGGACAGATCTTGCATAGATTCCAAGAGAGTTTTTTTAAACTCCTCTGCTTCCTTATCTTTATCATTCACAGATTCAGGGGCTTTCCCCATGTCTTGACCCTTGTGAAGGTCAACAGTAGTATATTCATAATTTCTATGAATTTTATTCTGATATCTCCTCTCCCTCTCAGAAATAGGATCTTCATCATCAGAATGCAACATGACTGGTGATCCAATGCTAGCACAGGTTGTGCCAAGGGTGGAGCTCTGATACCACTGTAATGATCCTTTTTCAGGATTCTCAAGATTCTATTTCAGAGATGGAATACAGAGGAATTTACTGTATATGTCACCCTTCAAGTAAATGGTGAGATCCAGAGGCTACCTGGCCAACTGTAGACTCTACCTATAGAACTTGGAATAATCCCTTTTTAGGAATCTCAACAAGGTCTTCAAGGAAAATGCTGTATAAGTAAAAATAAGCAAGAATAACATAGATCAGGGCTGTTTTCCCCTCATTTATGCTTTATTTGACTTATATATGGAATTTCATCAGAAAAAAATTATTTTAAGCACATTAAACAGATCTCCAAAAAAGTAGACTAGCTAAAAGGCACTGAAAGGGGAAGGCTGCAGTAAAATGCAACCACTGCTTCAGGAATTGCACAGTTTTAGCTAATGTTCACTGGAGATCAGAAAGACAACTGGTATCTTAGTATTACAGCAGAAAATAATCATTAGGACAAATCCCTTTCATTATATAGTGGAAAGCATGAGCCAATACAAGAATAAATCTTCAGAAAAGAGAGCAGATGCACATGTAAATTTGCAGAAATTATTCAACAACGTTATTTTCCAGGAGGTTCAGTAGATGTGAGTTAAAACTTAGATCTAGAGAATATTTATGGACAAAATATCATATCTATATGAGATTTTTAAACTCTATAGTTTTCTTTACAAGATCCACTTAGAATTTTGACAAGAGCATGCATAAATAAGAGTAGATCTGAGAAACAAGTTGCAGATCTGGAAACTACTGCAGTAAATTTCTGAATATGAAATTACATTACAATGGATAAGATCTGAACAGAACATATATCATTAATCCAATCCATGTATCACCAAGTGGAAGGCTAGCCCAGCACAAGAGATCTCTGATCTAAACAATGAGCAAATCAACCTGCAAACCCTCATACATAAATAACGCAGTTTTTCTAGTGGGACAGCGTTGTAGCTCAATATACATAGAAAAATACAAAATAATCACAGATCTGAAATTACAAGAAATGGTACTCTCTTCCAGGAAGTCAAAGGACCCAGTCCATGGAGAGAGACTCTCAAAATACACTAGATCTCTGTAGATCTAGATCACCACTTGCTGTAGCTTGCAGAGACAACAAAACCCTCACTGGATCAGTGCTACCAATGTAAGTAGGAGCTTGGCCTCAAGCCCGATAGTGGTTCACTTTAGAAAAGAACTCCTCCAATGATCCTCAAGGGAAGAGATGAAACCCATAAACAGGAATTTCAATCACAATCCTCCACTCAACAGGAGAGAATGGTATTTGTCTAAGCAGACAAATACTTCAGAAATATGATTTATCAACAACCTTCTTTTGCTGCTCTCCTTCTCCTTTTATAAGATGAGAAAGCTATTGCAAACCCTAAACCACTTTGATGAGTTAGCCCTTTTCACATTAGAGGCTCCCTTCATGAACTGTGTTGTCCCTTTTGGAGATGCAATGGACCTAGACAGTGTTGTTGATTTGGTCAAGGTTGACCTAGTCTTTGGATCAAACCTCTTTCACACTAGCAAGTGATTATTTACATAGCCCTGATTTGTATTTGTTCACATGGGCATTGATTTATTCAGACATTTTAGGAGTTTTACATGTCCTCCTTTATTCATTTATTCATAAAACATAAATTAAATCAAAATTGAATGTTTCCTCTTAGCTAAGGCTAAGTAGGAACATTACACAGTTGCATGGGTAACTCTTTGATCCGGAAATCAAGAATTCCAAAGGTCAACCCCTCTATGTTCTACCGAAGCTCATAAAAAGTCTCAGCCATGTCTAAATCTTGAAGGAATGCTCTCATGATAGCCATCTCTACTAGCTCATCCACTCCATGCTCTGGTTCCTCCAGTGGTTGAACTCGACCCACATCTGCATTACACTAAAACTTTAGTTTAGTCTCGGGAAAACATAAAATTACAAAAACATATATAGACCTTAGAAAAATTTTAAAAACATGGTCAAAACATTCTTACTGATTGCACCCCATTGGGTGACTTATGGTAAAGCTAAGTCTGGATCTCCTCAGAAATTGACACCTGCGTATGCATACTCATCAATGTCGATAAAATGTCACCTAAACCATGCTAAGAATGTAGTCAAGAACACAATGGATGATTGGCCTGCATTCCTAGCCATCGGTTCTACCCATCTCTACATCCTCAGATCTCTAGGGTTAGACACGAAGAGTGTCATATGTTGAGGTTGCATCAGTGGAATCCGCTCTAAGGAAAAAGAAATGAGGATCGAACCATAAATGATGTTTTCATTCCTTCCTCGCTTTGCCTTATTGAGTTGTTCCTTTATTTTAGGAAGTATAGGTTCAGACCAGTTGAAAACTATTGGCTCCATGCACTCTAGTGCATGCCGCATATAAGATCTATTCTCTACATGTAGCGTAACGGTGTTGGCAAGTTTTGTGATCATGAATAAAATGGTTCAAAAAGGAAAATCATGCATGTCATGGATGTTTATTTTCTCATACTTTCTTTGCTTTTCCCCTGGATATAAATACTGCAAAACATAGTCTCTCATCGTCTCTCCTCCGAGAGAAGACCCTGAGAGAGAAATGGGTAAGCCTCTCCTTGAAAATCCTATCACAAAATACATGTCCTCCACTATAATAGAAACCACTTCATTCCTAATTTGAAATGCCTCAATTGCCAGATCCCATGCATGAACTAAAAACTCCAAAAGTTATATTTTTTGCCTCATACCTGACAAGCGGAAGTACTTTAATAGCCTACAATCTCTTAGGGCTCTTACAGTACCCGGATCATTAAGGGCAATCATATTTTTTCTTCATGGTCTCTTTCTATGCAATTAATCATCATTCTAGTATGCCGAATCCATGAAACATAACCATAAGACTCATTAGACTCCTTTTCCTGCAAAAAAATAGGAAAAAATTGAGTACAATGCAAGAATCAAGTATGTGAATTGTGCCCAACGCAGTCTTGATCAATAGACAGTGCATTGCATATGTGCCTAGGCTTCATTGTAGGTGCTCCAAAACATAGATTTCGATGCTCAAGGGTGCATTTACCTCTTTGGAAAAATAATTTACCCTAAGGGGCCAAAATCCCTAAAATTTTGCAGTGAAATAAAATGAATTGACTATTGAAGGAAAGAGAGGGTTTATGGCACCAACCTGGATAAAATGGCAATGAAAACCGTCCATGGTATCAATCGCAATCAACGACTGAAGTTCGGGGGAAAAATGGTTCAGAGCTCCAAAATGCAAATGGTAACTTTCAAATGGTAAAAATAAATAGTAAACTCTTTTAATTTTAGTCATTTGATTAATTGAAAATCATTTTTATTACTGTATCTATGGTTTTATTCAAATTTTATCATGAAACATGTATTTTTAATCCATTTGATGTTGTTCTAAATAGGTTTGCAACTGATGAAAATATGAGTCGTGCACATTTATTTCAAGAATGATTTGACAACAAAGCATACTTTTATCCTTATTTTTTGAGCTTTGATAAAAATGTAAAAGGACTTGAAGCACACTTTTATCTCTTTTACGAGCTTTGATAACAGTGAAAAAGGAACCCCTGGAGTCTTCTTTTAGCTCTTTTTTGACTTCGATAATGTGAAAATATTTCTTAGCACTTGTCTTTTTGAGCTCGTAAAAGTAAATGAATTGATATCTACTTAGTATAATTTTAACCCTTTTCTGGACTGAGATAGATTATTTACGAAAAAGGAGTGCCTTAGTTGAACATGGCTAGGAGGTTCTCTCAGATATTATTTTACACTTTTTTAGATCTGAGCGACAACTTTATGAAAAAGTATCTATGGAGTTTTATTTCGTCCTATTTTTTGAACTCTATAAATATGAAAAAGGACCAGGCTGTCACTATCATTAGGCTCATTAAAACATAAATTAGCGATAGGCTTGTCGATAATGGCAAGAATTGAGTTTCATTCATTGCTAGACTCGTTAAATTATTAAATAGCGATACATTATTCGTTCGAAGGGTTGAATTATAGATCAAGCATATGTTATCCTCCTCAAGCTTGTTAAAAAATAAAGAGGTATTGGTTGAAAAATGACCGAGGAAAATTTGGGAAAAGTGAAAGAAATTTTACGGTATTAGGTCTCTCTTGAACATGACACTTCACTCCATCATCGTGACTATTTGGGTTGGGTAATATTCTTGACGGTTCATTCATACCTATGGTTCATCATACCTTCACTTCGATTTTGGGTCAATGCTGCCAACTCATCTCAGTCTTGTTGATATATTCAGGATAAGTCATCCTGTGAATACTCATCCTTCTGCAATACTCATAAACCTTCATTCTCATGACAGTTATCCATGAACATTGCTATATCAAGTCACATTTTGTCTCTGAAATCATTAACTCCCATTTCGCAATAAAGTGACTTCCTGCCAACGTCAAATCATCATCTAGGAAGTTTACTTAGAAATATTATCTTCCAGTACCATGAGGCTTGTTACAACATTGAAAAGATCCTCGCTTCCGGACTTTGGAATGAAAGATTTTGTTTGGTGTTCAGCATCAAATCATCTATTCACGCCTTATGAGACGTACTACAGTATCTTGAGGGCCCTTAACATTGATGGTGTTTCTGTTGATCAGCGGTTGTCATTGATGTCAACCCAAGCAGCACCAGGGGCTAACCCAATATTGAATGAGAAGTTTGACCTGCCAAATTAAAATATTTTTGGTCAATAATGCTTTTTATGGTTTCTAATTGTCGGTATTTTTCTGTTGATATATGGCACGCCATGTAATTCTTCACGGTTTGAGAGATATTCATGTTTGAAGTTTGTACCCAAGTTAGTGGGCTAAAACCCCATGGGGTTGGGGCATGGGTCATTGAAAAGTCATAATTAATATTTTCTAAGCTCCTAAAATCCCTCCCACTTTCACTTTTTGAATCCCCTCTCAACTTAAGCATTCATATATATTGTGATCTTCATTTCCTCCTTAGGCAAGGGATTCGGCCATCTAAAATAGGTCATCGTGGAATTTTCGCTCTAACTTTTTTTCTACGAAGGCTCGGAAGCTGAAATTTTTATGAGGCGAAGCTGAAATCTCGAGGAAGTTGTAGTAAAAATTTTAGATCAATTTGCGCAATATTTTTGGCGATATGATCTGTGGAAGTAAGGATTTTTGCAGGCTCCTAAAATTCATCTCAAAGAAGTGACCTTGGTAAATTCGTCATAACTCTCTCTCTGAGTATCGGATTGGAATGCTGTGAAAAGTGACATATAGTGCACAGACTGTAATTTTTTATCTATAAATTTTAGAAGCAAATGAATAAATAGTGACATGTGGCATGCCGTACAAGTGCGCTCTACTGAAACAGTCCATAATTAGGGCAGTGTGAGAAATTGAGTATAAATCTCTCTTGAAGAATCCAAATTGGGTCAGACCTGTGGCATTGGAAAGAAGACTCAGAGGAATACTACATGACCGAAAATTAGATATTGAGGATCTAAAATAACAAAGATACACCAGATTTAATATCGAGCTCCTAGAAGGCAAGAAAAAGCTAGATCATGTGTTGTCAAGGATTGCAAAGGACCAGACTTTCTACAGCATAAAAGAAAAACAAGGTGCAGTAGAGGGTAGCATGACAAGAGCAGCAACCAAGGTGCATAACAGCAGCAAGGAGTTCATCATATGAAGTCTTCAAGTGGGCAACACTGCATACAATCATTGTAAAGGTAGCATTGTACTTAGTCATTGTAAATACATTATTGTACAAATTGTACTAGTGTCTATCTGCCAAGGGTTGAAGAGGCAGTGTTGGGAGGTCTAGGATCATCATTAGGTGGTTGTGTCAAAGTTGGGATTATGGTCTATTATATCTTCTTCTTCTACATCATTCTATATCATTGTAAAGTGGACCATTTTCCCTGGTACGGGAATCCATTCTTCTTTTATTCTTCTATAGGGTGGTAGGGTGGTGCTAGGGTGAGTTGTAGCTCATTGGGTGTTGGGGCATAGTTCGGTTGACTGCGAAAATCCGGAGGCGTTGGAGCGTCCATCCAGTGGGAGTTGGAGAAGAATGCTTTTCTAGATTGTAGGAAGTTGGAGCTTTATTTTCAATTGGAGTTGAAAAGAATTATTAGAAAAGAATTAGGTGGTTTTTGTCCCGAAGTGGGTTTCCACCTTAAAAATTGTGTTCATTTGTGTTCCTCTTGTTTGCTGCTATCATTATACAAACACTGATAATAATTGAAGATTAACTAATGCTCTAATTGAAAGAAATACTGATTCACCCCCCCTCTCAGTATTTCCAACAGTTTCTCTCGCGTTTGTTAACATCTCACATCATTAGCTGGTAATCAAACAATGTCTTACCATGTTCGAATACAAATCATATATTCCCATGGCTAGACTTGTACCCGAATGATCGAGTGAACGAGATAAGAAGACCCCAGATCTAGTTTCAACCATCTGGGCTGTGATTTCAGGATTGTTGTACACATCATTTATATGGTGACCTTACATACAGATTGTCATCCGAACATGGGCTTATATCTGTAGGCATATCTGTATTGTGCAACATTCTAATGTAGATGACTTTCTGCACTATGTACATCTTTCTAGATAGTTTATGTGGTAAGCATGGGAATGAATTCCTTGATAAATTCGTGATCAAGAGGATATATCATGATGTAATGTATTGTGATATTGATGCAGGTCGCCACTCCGTTTCAGCTCCAGCCCATCATAGTGTAAAGAATCTCATTCAAAAAATATTTTTATTATTCTGACTTCATGCTTTAGCGGGTAGATGTTATAGGTCAATTTGGGCATCATTCCCAATGACTTGGTTAAACTAGACATCATCCCCAGAACCAGTAAAATAGGGTCTATCATCCCCTATCATTTCCGTTGCTACATTCCCTAAGACAAGAAAAAACTATTCATGGTTTCCATTGCAAGATTTCCAAGGTTTGAAGTATATGTTATATCACCTATGAGCTCACTAACGTAGCCTCTCAATGGACTAACTACTTTTCATATGTTGTTACCTCCATTCAAGGGTGCTCTGGAAATCACTTCCTGACATTCAAGAGTGCGCTGGTCAAATGGGAGAAAAATTATCATTGTTTCAGAATCTCCACATGGCTAGTGCCTTCTAGAAGAGTCCATATGTGTCAAACTTCGAATCCATGTGTCCATCTAACACCTATGAGATTGGGAACATGTCTTGAGAAACTACCTTCAGTTGTCCTATAAATTGAGCAGAGATCCTAGATCTAGGGAAGGGACGAAATTTGGTAAAGAAATGTTGTTGGATTCTCAATTGAGTGTGTGATAAGAGTGATATACTGTTGGCGATATGTTTATTATGATGAGGCTGGGATGAATGCTGGATCTGGTGACATCAAATTGATTGTTGGTTGTAACCTCCCCCTTCTATCCATTAATAAATATTACTGCTCATTTTCACACATATGTATATTTTTATGTTTCTACTTTTCATATCATGGATTCTTAGCTGATATATATGTTTCATGTTTCATTGATTTAACTGATTAAGACAAATAATTGAAATATCTTTGCTATTTAGTGTTTATAATTGCAGGAACTAGTCTCGCGATCAAAGTTGGATTGGAAGCTACAACAAGATCAACAGAAGGAGAATATGAAGCACTTGGATCATAAGTAAGTTCCTATATCACCTGTGTGTCTATTTACTCTTAGAGAAAGTGTCTGCAAAGTCTTTGATATGTTGTTCTAAATTCATAGCACCACATTTAGAGAATGTGTTTTATTTGTAGTTCATAATTCCGCATAACGCACCCCATATCATTTCAACACATTCGATGGAGAGTTGTGGGGACATGCCATCAGGGCAATTGCATGACCAAGGGTTAAATCACATTGCCGATTTGGAGCAGTAGACTATCACTGTGAAGAAGACCCTTGACTGGTTCAAGGAGGATATTTATAGCCATCCTGACTTTTCATTGTTGAGTTCGACACAACACTTGGGGTTGGAGTGTAGAGTTTTGGAGGATATGATGAGCATAGTCCTATTAAATCCAATGCAAAACTATGTGTTCAACATTGTTTATGACCATGAGACAATAGATGCACCATCATGGAGATTTGTAGCGTTGTCAGTGAGCAATAGTGATGAGTTGGGGGCACAACTATTATTGAAGCATTCCAATGACCATTTCCCTTATGTAGCATTGGATAGGCAGATGGTTGATGAGAGACATCTTATGATGGATAACATCTCCCATTATTATGATAGATCCTTCATGATGAGCACCTCACAACTCAATGAGAATATTTTTCCTACAACATATTTGGAACCTTATGGGTTCAACTTGGTCATTGATGAGTGGTCTTTATGTAGAGATCTTCAGGAGGTTGCACTTCAACATATCATGGATTGCAAAGATAGTCATTAGATTTGGGAGGAAGGTGTTCTCCATGGGATGAGTACCAAATTAAAGCATGATAGGAGACACCCACAGTTGGATGGATGGGTGAGGATGATGAGATATGGGTTGGTGAGCCGCTTGCAGATTTATGACACATGGAAGCAGGTGGCATGGCTGTGGTGGATACTCTTGAGAGATTTTTTACATTACATGACATATCCCATGTCGAAGGGTGTGTTATGATCCGGGACGTTGCATGGCACTCATATGCTATGGAAGTAGAGAGTTTTTTTGTATGGGACATTATACAAGTCAATCATCATGATGTTACTCCATGACTTGTATTATGATGAGATGAGGAGGAAACAAGAGTCATTGTTGCTTTGATTACTCTTCAGAGAGTATGTATTGACTTTCTGCCATACCTTGCATGATGTTTCAGGAGTAGATGGTGGAACAATCATAGTGAAAAGGGGCTACTCCATATCCATTGAGGATTAAAATATATTTCCACCTCAGAAGGAGTTTTCCATATGTAGCAGCATTCTAGCATGTAACTTTGGCATTGGGCATGTCAAAGAGGGGAGTTATGAGATGACAGGAACCTTAACAAAAAGGCCAACAATGTTGTCACTTGAGAGTATAGATCTATTGATGGAGTGTTCCAAGGATCACTTCACATATGAGGTAATTGATGGGCAAGTAGAAGAGGAGGGGTATAGAGTGGTGGATGGAGTCATCTATTACCAAGACAAAATCTTCTTGACTAGGATCTCCAAGCTCAATAAGAAGGATCAACATGCACCACATGATTCAGTCCTTTCCAGTCACCAAGGTCTCATGGTGACATATCAGACCATTATGAAGAGATTATCATGGGAGGGCTCATCCATGGATCTCATCATCATCTTACTCACAGTACATGGCAAGAGTTGTGTCTTTGTACTTATTTATCATCTAACAAATTATTTGCATTCTCTTACCATTTATATACAGTGCATTGCTCCACAAGAGGGCAAACCTCTCTTTGGACCTCATGGTATTTCTAAGACCAACATCAGTGATGGAGATAGCCATTTCTTGTATGTTTTTAGGAAATTATTTCTCTATTCTTGGTATGCTTAGTTGACACACAATGTCATTTACTACTTTCTAGTAGATGAGAAAATATGCACAACTAGCAAGTGGTTGGGAGACAACTTGCCACATTATGATCAAAGGCAGCATGTAGAAAAACTACACTATTTCCACTTGGGAAACTATTGTCACCATCTAGCATTCCATATGAAACTCAGTATCTTTCTCATTTGGATTCCACATTGTGATGATGTTCTATTTAATATATGTGGAATGACTTGGGAAGGAAAGGTTCATAGAACCAAGGAGTGGATCCTTGAGAGTCTAGTTGCCTTTTGGCCTCTTGAGGGAAACATTATTTCAGCCCAAAATCAATAGCAGCTCTATACATATCATAAATTTATAGAGAGATGGAGTGGGATGGGAAATTTGGTTTATCATGTTCATCCATACAATCCATTTACATTGCAGGAGAAAGAGATGGAGGATTTTTTCTACAAGCTACCATTTTGGAGGGTGATCCATTTTGTTTGGATGATAGCCTGGGGATTATGGCTTCTCATTGGGTTTAATATTCCCATCCTTCTTCATATCTCATGCCTCAAGAAGGCCTCTAGACAACATGTATTTTCCTCCATGAGCATCCCATTTCTTCATGATGAGAGCCATTTGGTTTTATTACCAAGGACTAACTTGTACACTTGGGAGGAGAAATTAGAGGACATATTGGTTGGAGAGCATTTGGTTCAGTGGGGGAGTTTATTAGATGAGGATGCTATAGGAGAAGGAGATGATATTTTTCAGTACCCATCCCTACAGTTTCTTGAGAACAAGTAACATTTTGGAGGGGAGAACTATAATATTCCTAATTAGCTTTCATCTAGTTGGAATATTATTTTGATTTTGTCATTTAGATAGATGAATAATATGGCAGGGAGACCCATAAATCTCTTTATTAGGAATAAAACCACTTCCCATGTGAATCTGGGTCATTATATAAGTTGAATAAATCACCCTTATGTGTGAACATGGGCTAAATAATGTGGACAAGGTCAAAGTTGACCAAATCAACAACAATGTTATGGAGGTAGTGGAGGATTAATGGACGACAACGCAGTCATAGAGGAGGAGTGTATGCATGAGAGTAACTTCCTTAATGAGTGGGACCCAGGGTGAGGAAGCTCACCAATCATATAAGGATGAGGATTGATTCCATAGAAGGCATTCAAAATATTGATATTGCATTGATATTTTATGACTCTTTGCACGCTCCAGTTGTTTAGCTAAGTTTGTTGTGTTGTTTAGAACAAGGGTGTTTCTGAGTGGAAATCCCACCCTCATCCTCGGGGGACTTCAAGTGCCTACTCAAGAGAGGTTCATTGAGCATAATTTCCACTATCAGGCATATGGCCAAGCTTCATCCTTCATTCATAGCGCAATCTCTTCTAAGACTGTGTTGTTTTCTAAGGTAGCAGCAGTGGAGAGAGCAACCCTTCATTTGGGAGACTAGTGAGGAAGTTCTTAGAGCTTCATTACACAATATGAAATCAGGCCAAGAAACAACATTCACCCACAATGCATTATCCTCCAGAAACTACATTATTTTGCATTGCATTTACAGTGGGAGGTCAAGGACCCAAGTCCTTGACCCTGTTTTCTAGTGACGAGATCAACCCTTCACCCAGAAAGGTTGTGAGGAGGGATATCAGCCATTTTCAGATCAGATCAGCCACCTCCCACTTGTGTTCCAGTTGCAAAGTGTTATTCATCCCTTGGGCCACATTTTGTATATTTTGCATTTTGAGTATTTCCGGAAACCCTTCCTGGGTTACCTTGGAATTGTGTTAGAAAACCTAGATTTTTGATCGGGGCTTTTTCTAAGCACCCTATTAGCAGATCCATGTGTTTACATTTACAGTAGCAGTAAACCCCAACAAACATTACATTTTCTTAGCCTTCGACATTCTTCTATAACAATTATTCTTCGTGTTTATGTACTGGATCTATAGAGGCTTGTTTTTCCTGGCTTGAGTGTCTTTATCCTCAAGATATTGTATAAAATTGCTGCTATAATGTTTAATATGATGGCTATATGATCTGATTTCATTTTATGTGTTGATGTATCACTGTATTTTCCAGTTTATGTTCTATATTCCTATCTTTTCAATTTTGTAACATAACATAATGAAAAATTTGATGTTTATAGATGCCATAACACGTCTTCTAACTTAGACCTACTAAATGTAATGTTATTAATTAATGCCTTTGTATGTTTTAATTTATTTTACTGTTTTTTAATTAAGGTAGTCAAATCTGTATGATAACCAACATGTGTGATAAATCAATTTCAATTGATGAAGCTATGATGAAATTACGACCTTTTTGATTCAATGAATCCTGTTTATGAAAAAAATAAGGCTTTTCCAACTTTTCAACAATGAAAAAAAGCCTATCTTCAATCAAATTCATTTCACCCAGAAACAAAAATGGTTCGAAAAACACTGTTTGAAAATAAGCCCTAGAATTTTTGTAACATGAATAATCAATTGTTAAGAGAAAAAAAAAACTCTCAATATGCAGGGATTTTCAAAATTATGTAATAGATGTTAATTCAATGCAAACATGATTTCTGACTTTTTGTGAAAAGAAGATTTTCATATAATTTAATGAAACTTTCCAAAAGAAAAAGTAAAATGGTTTTGAAAATGATTACTATAAACAAACAAACAAATATGCAACATACCTGATATTTTACCATAATGACTCTTTCAATCAATGGGAAAACTAAGTAACTAGACAAAAATAATGTAACAATGGAAAATTCCTGAGAAAGTAGTCAAATAAAAAAAAGAAAAAAAAAAAGAAAAAGAAAAAAATAAATTACAAGAGATTGAAAATCAATTTAGGAACCAAACCACATTTCTGATCGAGGTTTGGGGAGAGAAGAAGATATATTAATTTCAAATTTTCAAAAATCATCGCGAGTCAACAACTAACACCAGAGAAATGGTCATGTCTATTAAAGTAAAAAGTGTGATTTCAACACACTGTTACTCGACGCCTCTCATGGTGGGCAAATAAAAATTAAAAAATTATTCAAAGATCAAACAATTATATAGTTCTATAATCAATGAAGCTTTACCAAAAGACTCATAACGCAGCTCAGACTTTTCAAAAGCACATGAAACTGAAGAGTATATCGCTCCACAGTATGGTCACCAATTTTTAAGGCTGAGAAATCTTGTTCTTCAGACAAAAGAAGATCTCCCTAGACTTGGAAAGAAATCCTAGAAACAAACATAAAAATAAGTGCAAACATTGCCTAATTTATGACTAAATCACATATATAAGAATATGCAAAGACGCACACCATTCCATGAAATTCTTGTTTATGATCCTCATTGTTTTCATTTGTATGTTCCTTCATTTCTCTCTTGATGCTCCAAGAGGAGACCTACAAATAAAAAACCAAACAAGAGATCAAAGCATAACATATATCAAGTTTTCAGTCATAAACCATGTAAGATATCAAGCAACATTACAATAAACATTATAACACATGCATATGGAAAATAGACAAATATTTTATTAATGATAAATACCAAGAGATTTACAACCAAGTTCCTTGATGTTGGAGTCTCCTTGCAATGATCCTCAACCCAAGCCTTTGAAATGAAAAAAAATCCAATGGAAATTTGAACAACATTTAGGTAGGTTCAAAGGTATGAAAGGGAAACACACACTCTTTTTGCAAGAATTATACTTATAGGAAGGAGTGGAAGTTGAGAGATCCATGAAGGGAAGAGAGAAATAAAAAATGGGTGGGATGGATCCATTATAGGAGGAAGGAGGACCAATATATGGGTTGCTTGGGCTCAATCTCAACCAATTTGGATTATATGCCAACTACAAGGCTTATAGAAAAGGAAGCTTCATTTACTTTTTATTTTTACCTCAGTAATAAGATCATCATGATATTAACATAGGAAAAAGTGTAGTGAGACTACTCTGTATATAGTGTGCAATCATGTGTCATCGCGACTTGTAAACTGAGTCCCCACGATGATCCCCAACATTAGGGTTTTTTGAATATTTAATCTAGGATTATTATACAGTATTGAAACGTATTTCTTCCATATTTCAAGGGGAATTATGATAATGTTTTATGAAATCATGTAAGACCTATATTTCATATCATTTGCATAAGAGTCACAAATTTATGTGTAACAATAAGTTCATCACAACTCAACCATCCAAAAGAAAAACATATTTACAGCAGCATGCATCATACATCTAGATATGGGAGATGTGAGAAAAAATATGCACGCTCTAAATGTGCTAACTCGAAAACATATTATCTGGTCTCCTAACATCCATACAAGTATGATAATACATGAAATGAATATGATCTAGCACTATGACCACTAAAAATTTAGCAATCATGTTATTCAAGCATACTAACACATCTGAATCTCTATGAGCAAGCCACAACAAAACATTACTCAACAATATAGAGTAAGTGCATATGAGTCAATAAGTGCATAACAAACTCCTCCACAGTGAAAAATAATTCCAATAATGTGCAAGTTGATTTAGAAGAAAAAATTATCCCCTTAATTGTGTGATTCTCCATCACACCTTGACCTTGCGCATAATAATAATCAAGTGGATGACATGTCTTCAAAAATAAAAATGGAGTCTCGACATAAAACTACTCCAAAATCATTAGTAACAAATATATTTTATCCAACAAATATCAAAATACAAATAAGAATAGATCAGAATTAAAATAATACTTTGAATCTCATGAACTCCCCCTAAACACATGAATCTATTTTTTAATATATAGATTGGTCTTCATGCCAAATTTCCAATATGGTTGCACCACCAATGGTCTACATGCAACTTAGGATGCGACCATATGCTCCCCCTGAAATCATGCAGGCCATAGTTTTTGGTGGGAGTCCCTGACTGATCCTTAATTCTTCAAAATTTGACAGGTTGATCTTTGACATGTACATCCCCATCCTTCTTGTTATGTGGTTGGCCTTGCATTTTCTTCTCCCTTTGACTAGATTTCCTATAACACATTGGAAGCTTTCAATCCTTGACCTTATGGCCAATATTGTCACACAAATAACACCTTATGTGACCAAGTAACCGAGGAATAAATTGGTATTCTCTGTTGCTTTCATTTATATTTCTCTCATATGCCCTACATTCAATATCCCTATGGAAAAAATCATTCCATGAGAAATAGTAACCATAAAAATACAATTATACCTAACCATTGATGAAATTTGTGATGAGGGTAGTGTTATTTTCATGCATTGATGAGGTGGCTTCTCCCTTGGATGCTCCTTTTGTTGGGAGGATTTGATATCTCTACAATTGCAATTTTTTGCTATATGTTCACATTTGAAACTATTAAAACATTTGAAATTTCTTGGTAAATGTACGTTTCTTAGCTCATTATTTTTCTCATTGCTTGGTTGTTGGTTTTTTTATGACTCTCCTTTTTAAT
Source organism: Pinus albicaulis (assembly GCA_034641835.2). Taxonomy (NCBI): domain Eukaryota; kingdom Viridiplantae; phylum Streptophyta; class Pinopsida; order Pinales; family Pinaceae; genus Pinus; species Pinus albicaulis. The sequence goes on from CM076582.1 coordinate 463,023,259, forward strand.
ATTGTTATTTCCTTATATTATTGTAGAAGCTTATATGCTAGATCTACTTCTTTCTAAATCTTCTCTTGTAAAACTTGCTTCAAATTTTAGTCTTTGATACTCATCTTCCAAATCTGTGTACTATTACAACTAAGTTTTCAAATCAGAAATTTCCTCTTTGTAGGCACACTCCTTTTCATCAAAAAATTGTGATAACTCACGTTGATCTTTATTCTTAGTTGTGAGCCTTTTAACCTCTGCTTCTAGGGCCTTTATATTGGATTTCTTTTCCAACCTTACAAACGCTTCATTTATCCCTTTTATCTCTTCTTGATGCCCCGTTAGATCAATTCTTGATCCATCGTTGCTAACATTTGGTTATTTTATCTTCTTCTTGTGAGAAGACTTGATTTTCCACTACCATAAGTACAAAATCATTTTCATTATTCTCCTTATCAAAATGTGATTAGAAGGATCCTTCACCCTTCTATGATATTTCCAAGTTTCCTCCAAAATACAAAATTTGTAACCTATCCAACATTCCTTTTGTATTTTCACAGTGTCTCGCATAAATGTTATTATATGTTGAAAGGCCACACAAAATAATCGCCTTAGCTATATCATTAAATTCATATTTTATTCCATAATCCATTTATAGAATTTTTTTTTTCATCAATAGAAAACAACCATATATCTAATTTCACCTTCCATGTTATGAAATTACCTCCATGAAGAATTGGAACTCCTTGTAGACCCATTTCAAAAAAAAAAAATTCAAATTTTCTATCAACACTCCCAAGATCTACTCTCTAGTGATTAAAATACAATAAAGAGAACCACTCTGATACTAATTGTTAGAAATGTGATGCACTACTAAGAGGGAGAGGGTCAATCAATAGTGAAGGAACTTATATATATTTTTTTATCCAATTAATTATTCTTTAAACCATTCACAATATAAAACATATAAAGAGAGATCACATTATCAAAAAAATTCACAAAACCATAAAAAATTCAACACAAATATTTCTAGTAGATGATAGCCTACATTTTTAGTGTGTAGGTCTTACTCCCTGCAACTATGGCCTAATTTGAGCTAGAGCGCCTCCTCTCAATCCTTAAATTTCAGCTTTTCTTTAGGAGGGTGTGAGGGAGATCATGAAAATATTCCACACACAAATTTACATCATGAAAACATGTAAATGACTCAATAAAAATCATAAAAATCATGAAATTCATAACCTATATTATATTACCTCCATTTGGTAGGTCAGCTCTTCCAAAGTTTGTCCAACATTTCCACCACTTGTAGGGCCTTCTGTACCATCTCTAGAAATTGTCAAACTTACACCAGTAAATCTATATCTTTATCCATCAGCTATGTATCATCAAGAACACACAAAGTAAATATTCATCATGCCATCAACATGAAGACCTAGTCAAGCACATGGATACCTCATCGGTCAATATCCTCAACATGAATCAACACCCTTGCATATGAACATGATCACTGAAACAGGCCAATGCACACTCATCATAATCATGAGGACCACCATTATTAGGTTGACATAAAACAATTGAAAAATATTAGTAATACCTTATTGAAATCAATGAAAAATTACAATGCTAACATCTTTTCTCATGGCAACTTTAAATTCTTCTAACATCATATTACCAATATAGAGATGTTGGGTTGAGGGGGACTAGACCTAGGTTACAATATGGTTGCGCAAACCAACAAAACCCACTATTACCAACCATTTCAGGAATGATCTATTGCGCATACCAAAATCTCAAACAAGGAAATATTAGGGGATGCTAGAAACAAGTTTCTACATCCAGTGGGACAATGGAGCATGGATTTAGGGATTCTCTTCCTTTTAATTCTTAACAGATCTTCACAGAAAAATTATGCTAAGTATAGATTCGATGCTCAACAATTCTATTTAACTATCTTGTAGACTACATTAACAAGATATTTAACAAGCATAAAGGATCATAAATAAACATAAACTAGACTTCAGGTTGAAATTATGTATAAAAACCCTTAAATCAACATAAATGATATCAAAATATAAGTAAAGCAAACAAATAAACATAGAACAGAGATATGTCTTCAAATTCTTCTATTTTTACTCATATCTTCTTAATACAACCCTTTCTTCCTTACGCACTCAACTTCAAACTTTCTAAGGTCTCCGCCCACTCAGCAACACGAGCCTTCCCTTTCCCACAAACACATAATACAAAATCAAAATAACGTTACATCCAAGTGCATTCTATCATTAGTTATGGGATATGATATCTTTCAAGACTATCCTAAACTCCTTATATATTCTTCTCTTTTACAATACCATGGTCCTAAAACCATGGGCAGAGCTCAAGGTATGCAAAATTATCCTATCCCTTTACAAAATAAGGGACTTTGACCTTCTATTGGGCTAGGGTCCCCTAGGGTCAAATTTGAGTCAATTTTGTTAAAGCGTAGCACACAGGTCAAGGGGCTTTGGGTCAGGTCAAATCTCCTTCATTTTGTAATGTGTAAAAGGGTAAAACATGGGGTTCAAACCATGTTTTGAGTCCATTGTTTTAGTGCATTTAAGTTATATAAAAAGGCATGTAAGAGTCAAGTCAAGAAGAGAATCAAGTATGAATGAATGAATAATATGTTTATGTGATTTTGGGAAAATTTGTGATAAATCTGAGTAGAGATAGGCTCTTTTCGCTATGTGCATGGAGACCTAAGTCCTTGGTTGTGTACAAAGACTCTACAGCTATGTGAACAAGCGACAGAGTTGTAATCATTGAAGATCTTCTAATAAAGATAATTTTTGGCAAAAATACTATTCTACTTGCATGATATATGTTTATCTGTTTATGTGTTGATGTATTGATTTACTTATAGATCTTCTACCGTTTACATTATTACTGCATATTTTTTTGAGTTGATTATATAATATATGTTTCCGTTAAGGGTTTCTATGAAATGATATTTGGATAAAATAGATCTTTGTGTTTGTGCAAGTATTCTTTTGTGTTATTGGTTTATTAAAGTTAGATATGAATCTGTTTAAAAGGAACTAGTGCAGAATAGTAGTATTTAGATCATATTGGAAGGGTTAGATTCACACCATAGCTCTCCCTCAGGGTGTGGAAACCTAGTTCCAACACCCCACATATTGCTTCAGGTGCGACTTTAGTTTGCACAAGCAGATCACTGCCGAAAGGGCCAATATTTGGAGGGTTTTTTTGGTTGTGAAGACCACTCTGAACCTGGGTCAGGGCCCCTTAAGCCAACAAATGGTTCTACTACTGGTGAAGAATGATATGTCAAAGGTTTGGTATGACTTTCCTTACCTAGCCACTGAAGATGATCTTGTCCAGGTGATGACCAATTGGCACCCCTCTTAGTTAATTGCAGCAACATATACCATTTCCACGTCTGGTGCTCATTCTAAGCCATCTGCATTGAATCCAAGTACCAAGAAAGATATGCAGGAGCCTCCAATGACAATAGAGTTGGTGGAGTAGAAAAAGGACACTGCGAATGCCCCAAGCAAGGTAGATTTGTAATATCTAGATGGAGAAATTGAAGACGCTCCTACAACAACAAAAAAAACCTATTGCAGCACTAAGAGGGGGGCCCAGACTTAGATAATCCCATGAAAAAAGAGGAAGGCCACAAAGAAGACAAGCATTGAGCCTCTAGTGTTGATAGAGTATAATTTCGATGAAATTTGCAACACCGTCAAATCCATCAACGAAGAAGCATGGATTTCACTTGAGAAGTAGTACAAGGCTGTCTTCGATGACGATCAGTAGGACATCCAATAGTTAAAGGTTCAAGAGAACGAGATTCAGGAGAGCATGAATAAAGCGACCACGATTTCAGTTGGCACCTCAATCACTGAATCAACTATAGATCCAAGTATTCCAGGATCAAGCCGTAGAACTTCATTATTCTTAACTAGGACAATGCACCACCGATATTGGAATCAACTTGGCGACACTTCTTAGTGGCCAGTTTCACTCAATGCATTCCATGATCACAGAGGAATTACAGTATTAAGAGTATTGTGCCTCTTCTGCAAGTAAACAATAACAAATATGGGTTGAAGTATTATATCAAGGCCAGAAAGTAGTTGAACAAGCATGGAATGCCGTAGAGAGTTAGCGCACATAGCTAGAGACACTTATCAACAGGGTATGCTATGATATTCTAGACATACCGATACGTACTAACACTACAACCACCATCAAGATCGAGACTCTTACAGCCGCACTAAAATTTTAAAAAACAGAGATCGAGAAAATGCATGCCGATTTGGAGCAGAAGATTGTAGACCTACAAATGAAGCTACAGCCAGAAACACTGCCAGAGGTCTGGACACAAAGAGGTTGTTGAGGAAGCCACGAAAAGCATTAATGCTGCATTGAATGAAAAAATTACTCTTTTTAAATATGGCATGGGAATATGGTCCCGCATCCAAGAAGACCAGGTACTTCAGCAGTTGAGGATAGATATTTGAGACAAGCAAAAAAATTTCGATGAGTTTCAAATTGCTACAAATTCCTTAGTTCCTACACAACGATTAGCCTGATCGTAGGAAGGAAGACACATTTAGGATGAGATGGATGCGTTGTGCCATAAGGAGTAGATCTTGGAAGAAAGGATAGAAACTTGGACTAATGAAGAATTGTAGCTATCGAAAACCATTGAAAGTGTGCTCAAGGAACTCCACCAAGCTCAACGCAGCATCATCCTAGCAGTCGAGGGGCTGACCACAGAGAAACTCGTTGAAGAAGCGCAAACCGTTTCCATGCTTAGTACTAAGGCCATCAAGCTTCTACAATAATATATCTAAGCGCTGAAAGCCAAGATGCAGGAATATAGACTAGAGTGACTCTAGGATGAGTCACAAGTTTGTGTTGGGGGCCTTTTGGGCTAGGGTGGTCAAACTTGAGTCAATTTTTTTAAAGTACAACTCGTAGGTCAAGGGGCTTTGGGGTGGGTTAAATATCATTATTTTTTTAATGGGTAAAAGGATAAAACATGGGGCTCAGACCACGGTTTGAGTCCATGGTTTTAGTGCGTCTAAGTTGTATAAAAATGCATGTAAGAGTCACGTCGAGAAGAGAATCAATTATGAATGAATGAATAATTTGTTTATATGATTTTGGGCAATTTTTTTGATAAGTTTGAGTAGAGATAGACTCCTGCGAATATGTGCACAAATACCTAAGTCTTAGGATACGTGCAATGAATCTACGGCTGTGTGCAAAAGATACATAATTATAATCATTGAATATCTGCTAATAAAGATAAGTTTTGGCAAAAATATTGTTCTACTTGCATGGTATTTGTTTTTGTGTTTATGTATTGATTTACTTATATTTATGCTACAGATTACATTATTAATGTGAATTTGTCTTAGTTGATTATATAATCACGTAAGATCTGTATTTGATTCTGTTAAGGTTTTCTGTGAAATGATATTTGGATAAAATATATCTTTGTGTTTGCATAAGTCAGCTTATGTGTTAACGGTTTATTAAGGTTAGATCTAAATCGGGTTAAAATGAACTAGCGCATAACAGTAGTATTTAGATCATATTGGAAGGGTTAGATATACAACATAGCTATCCCTTAGTGTGTGGAAACCTGGTTCCAACACCCACCCATACTACTTCGGGCGAGAAATTGGTCTACACAAGGAGAGCACTACCGAAAGGGCTAGTAGTTGGAGGGTTTTGTTGGTTTCACAGAACAATTTGAACCTGGGTTAGGACCCCTTAAGAAAAAAACACCCCAAAGCCCCTAAGAATCTAACATAGATCTTCATTGTGCATTACACTCCTTGATCTGTGGAGTCTTTCTCGAAATATTCAATCGAGGGGTAGGCTGTCCAACAGGCCCATAACACAAAAATGTGACTCACCTCAAGTCGCACTACTAGTGTGACCTCGATAATTTATTTGATGTTTCTCAATGCATCCTTCAAAGGTGGTGTTTTTTTAGTCCAATTATTCTCAACTTCAAGGATTTCGGTCAACGTCTCAGTCGATGGCCTTGCGATTTTTGTGGAAATTTCCTTCTACATCTTGTCCAGTCCTTTCAGTTATTTTTTGACAGTCTATGATAGATGACTAACTTTGAAATCCCATGGCTTTGCTCTAGCTATTATAATTTGTTATTTTATTTGCATCTCATCGATCCCTTGAAAAAAATTACCCTCTTGGATATGGGCATACAACTATACTGGTGCTAAAGTCTTCGCGGTGACCTTAATGTGGTCCATCTGTTCTAGTTTCTCGTGAACTTATTCTTCAATATTATACACCTAAGGGTCCTCCTCTAGTGCGGCCTAGACATCCATAACATATTCAAATACTTGAGTGGATTCCTAGAATGTGGAATCAATATGTTCATTGGACGCCTTAATCTTTGCTACAAAGTGCTCTGGGACCTATGTTGGAGTAGAGGGTTTAAATTGCATCTACAACTCAATTATCTTCATCTGCATCTCAAGTCGGACTTTGTCAAATTTAGCCTTGGAATCCTTGAATTGTTTCGCGAGATTTTCCACATTTTCCTCTGGCACTATTGCAGCCTGAATTTTCATCTTAGGTGGTTCACTACAAATATTGGTGATGGCTCTTTGGAAATTTTTGTCTCTGCTCAGCTGCCTCATCGTGATCTTGTACAACCTATTTATTTTCCTCTTACATCCTCTCTATTTCTTGCTTCACATCATGGATAATTAATAGGGCACACTCCTCTCAGATCTGCAACCCTTCGGTAATGCCCAAGTGGAACTCTTGTAATGTTTTCAAAGGAAGCACAACAAGGTTGAGCCTTTGGTTTTGCCAATGTGCCACTTGTGCCACTTGCTCAGTAGTGTTAAAACATAAGTTATCTTCAGGTATAAACACTATGCATGTATTGGTTGTAATAGCCATATCATGTTATGATGTACTCGCGCCTGGTGGTGGCCCGCTCGCTTGAGCCATGCTCATTTGAAGCTCGCTCACTTGAATCACTCTCACTTGCACTGTGATTTTTTGCACTTGTAAATCCTTGAGGCGCTAATGGGCCTCAGCCAATACCTTATTGTATTGGCCCTTGATGTCTCTCGATAAATATTTTGGGACATGCCAAACAGTGTCACCAATTTCATCGAAAGCCCCCTTGCTGAGGACAAACACTTCTCGGCCAACAGACCTATTTGACTTCATTTTCTTACGCGTGCCTTCAACCTGTGTCTGAATGTAAGGTGAGGGGGGGTATGTTGGATCCATAAATGTGTCATCACCACCTTGATCATTACCCCCTCTTGTCTCTAGAGCATCCTTCTCTGTTTCCCACTTGACTTCTTTTCTAGACTCCTTAGTAAGCGCGAAGGAGACATGTTTACGTTGTTTCCTTGTATCTTTCTTTCCCGTATGCACACCAGTTTGTGCACCACTTGTGCCTTCCTACCCTGTCTCCATGCCTTGAGTGGGTGGATTTTTCCAATCACTTGGCCACACACTTAATACTTGTGCAACATCATCCTCTATCACTAGGTACAGTAGCTCGTATAAGACCTAAGAAAGGTCCTTCTTTGCTCAAATGTGCAGGTGGTTGAAATCTTATTTAAAGACTGTGACCTATTGATATTCTGCCAAAATACTTCGTGATAGCTTGGGCTTCTGGCTAATCACTGTGCACATACTCATCTCTAACCCCACCCAAAATAAATTCTTCACCATCACTCAAGAGGGCTACTTTGAATGACACAATGAGGCATACCTCATTGCCTCGAGGAGATCTGGGTCTGCAATGGGGAATTTCATCTCATCAGGTTCTGTCCTAGCCATCAGTGCAATTAATAGCAAGAGCCAAGCATAGTGGAACTACTTTCCCTCCTGTTGAGCCTCTCTATGGTCATCTAAGAATTATTTACACAAGTATTTGTACCAATTGAGTACGATGCCTTTGCTTCACTACACAGCTAAAGACACCACTGACGCTGAAACCTCCTCTACGCGACACTTCTGCATTATCTTTCCTACTAAAATATGTGTGGAAAAATGCACCGACCTATTCTTGATGGATTTAATGGAGTAACCCATGGTTCCCTTAATTAGACCATAATACTGCTCAATCATCTTCTTATCCTAATATTTTCCCACAAATGCTTCAGCGTGGTCCAGGTAGAGATAAGGAAGTTTCATGATCTTCCTAATAAACATCGCATCAATGGGGATTATTTCACCCAACCATATAAAATCATCGTGCATTAGGGCCAACGTTTGGCACACAAATATTTTATTGATAACGTTGTACCCAAAGTGCAGAACATATAACATGTTCAACAACCCACCATTCTGAATTCTAGCTACCCACTTCATTGGCTCTAATCATGTCACTCTAGCAACTTCGTATTATATAGAGAGGATATACCAACTTGGTTCAAATTGGGGGTATTTTATGCAGTCGTTGAAATCCCAATCCTTCATGTGTGGATGTGGAACATTTCCCAACAATTCTCTCTCAAATGATAGTTCTTAAGGTAGCAAGGGGGTGAAAATAGTGTATTTATCTATATCCAGATCCTTCCTAGGCTTCATAGTCATCGACTTCCATGGCGGAATATATCGAGGCAACCTAGATATAGGTTCTTCTTCTTCAAAATAAATGTCATCTAGTCCTCTAGGAAAGACTACTTCCTCTTTTGACTCCTCTACCTCGACGATCTGCTTTTTTCTATCTTGCATCGGCTTAGATTGTTGCTCCTTTGGAATTTTCTTCCTCGGTGATTTTCTAAGTACTAGATTCTTTGACTTCTTAGCATTCACTTCTCTAGTTTGTTTCCTCGATGATCTCAACCTTTTGATAGTTATGGGTGGAATAGCCATCATGATGTGTCTTAGACCTAGCTGGATTGTGTGCTTGAGCCCTGCATTGATTAATGTTTCTTTAAATATCTTGAAACTGTAATATAACATGCAACGACTCACTCAACTAGATTTCAAGCATAAGATATCAATTCGAAAGCTCGTAGCACAAGTGTCTGAATGTGGGGCGGGATGCTTGATTTATAACTAAACTCAAATTCAAACACCATGATCTCCTTCTGGATACACCTCATAAATGAATATTTAGCATAATATCTACCCAAATATGCCCATTAAATACATCCCCCCACTCCCTTAATGTCGATGTCCTTATCAAATCGTCTGCTCTAGCTCCAAAGATCATATTTTGGGCGCATAGTTGTCATGCTTACCTTTGTGGTGCAATATTGCATTCTTCGCAGGAATTCCTCCAATTTCACCATCTCCCTACATCTTGTGCAATACTTGGACTACAACAAAGCCTTACTTGTGCATATGATTAGAAAGGATTGGAAACTCATCAAAGTTGCAAATAATCGCCCCCAAACTTCAATAATAATTCTTCACACTTCCAATCAAGCAAGTAAGTGACTTTTGCATCATTATCCTCTTCATCAAAGTCATTTTGAATGTTTGAATTGGTTAAAAGATAATTTGGTGTCTTCTTGATTGTGAAACCCTATTTTTTCTCCCTTGCACTCATAATTCCCAAAATCCCTTTTCCCTTACACTCAATATCATCCCTACATTGTAAAAATTCATTCCCAAATCCCCGTTATCATAATCCCTATCCCTAAGCTACTAATTCCCGAAACCCTAAGCCTTGCTGCCCTATGTGCTATTTTGACCTAGGCTCCTAAATCCCAATTCCCCATACCAATTCCCATCACTCTTTCACTCCTTTTCTCGTCCCCATTCTTCATATCCCTAAACACTATTTCCCATAAAATTCCCTTTCCCCATATCCTATCCCCAAATTCACCTTCCACACTATCACATACTTCCGTAGGGTTTGAAAATAAACACACCATGGAAAAAGAAGCAGAACATAATAGATCACATAGTGAGGAAGAGGAAACAAAGGCTAGGAGGCCACATAAAGGGGGCAGGATAATCAGACATGAACTTATCAGCATTAGGAAACTTTTGACTTCTCCAATGACAATGACATGCTTCAAACATGTTGGTTGTTATAATTTCTGTGAACAAATTCAGAGGGTTTAGCATCATTCCATGTTAACTAGGCTCTTCATATCTAAAATCCATAGCATCTAGGTTACCCTACCTGGTGTCACCTTTACTGTCTCAACTGTCATCATTTCAGCTACCACAGGGATCCCAAATGTTGGGGAAAGGTGGTTCAAAAAGAGTGTTTTGAAAGATCATCACTTTGAGCCCTTTTTAAAACGTAGATACAAGAATGAGAAAAAGAGGATGTTTCCTTTTTCCTACCTCATGGACAGATTTTCACCCATGATGAAGATAATCATGAAGTAATTTACATGTAAAGGTAGAGTCTCAAGGCTATATACCTATCACATCTGGCTCCTAATGCATTTCACTAGGGTAAGGATGCTCAATATACCTTACTACCTTTTTCAGAGTGTTGAAAAGATGGATTTTATTTCTCAGAAAAAGGAGTATGAACACCAAATGAAAATTGTTTTCCATCATTCCCTTATCAAAATCATTGTCCTTTACCATCTCAATGAGCTCAACATTGCATGGGATACCTTCATAGCCCATGATATCTTCAGAGATCCTCCTACTCAACATGCTCACAATATGCTTTCATCATCTCAACCATCCACTTCCATCCCTCCATCTAAGCCTACTATACATTAACCATCATCATATCAGTCCTCTTCATCCACTTCCCCACCAATATCTTCATCCTATTGAGATTCAACAAGATGATGATCCTACTGAAAATTAAGCACCTACACTAGGTGGGCCCCACAGGCTGTTTTTAGGTGATATGTCTATTTTTAGAATTTGGATCAAAGTCTATTTTTAGTAGTAATATATTTATAGATGGTTGAGAAAATATATGGATGGATGGGCATCTATTTTTAGAATGCATGTGTGAAGACGGTTCGTCGCTCGCATGTCTAAAAATATAATGCATGTCAATTATTGTTATCTCTTAACAATAATTAGACAATAAATGATAATCTATTCTCATGGTGCACTTGATTTCAGTTAAGTGATGTGGAAACATATTTGACTGAATGAAATTCGATTTCAAGGTTGGCTGGTGGGACATGCAAGTGGACTTCATTTTAACTGAGTGATACAAAGTTGTAACAGAGTTGGATGTGTAGTTATGTGAGTTGTAAAGTAGTTTAACTCAGTTAAGTGAGTTAAACTCAGTTGTGCTAGTTGTAACTAGTTGTAACTAATGATACACTAGTGAGATATCAGTGAATTAAATATTAAATTAATTCGCATGGAGTGATCTCACATGCAACTGAATATTTACTATTGTTAACTACATGCATGTCAGATCTAGTGGAGACCCAGTTGAGAGATAGGTGAAAGATGATTGGAATATCGATTATTAGCTATAGTGGGCGCACATTTAGAGAAACAAACACACACATTGAAGATGAAAATGAGGATTGGTCAAGGAGAGGGAAGATGAAATTCATTCGGGGATTGTGATCGGCAAGGATTGCTTGCAGGTGGAGTAGGTTGTCAAGAGGCGATAAATTGAAAAACGTATGCAAATTGCCATGTGATTTGAGACGATTGCATGTTATGCGAGAGATCTTGGAGTAGAGTTTTGCTGAGATTGTTTTGTGATCCATGATATATATAATATATGATAGTGGGTTTTTTAGCTTTATGCTTTCGTGGTAAAAAAATCTGTGTTATGTGTGATTGATTTTTCTTCATGTGTTTGCAATTGGCGATTAAATTTCCACAAAGATTTAAGTAGAAGGAATCTGTATTTAATAGTGACATATAATTTTTAGATCAGGAGAATCCAGCAATACATAACTTTATTAAAATTTCTACTTGGTATTGGAGCAAATAAGATTGAAATATTGAAGCAGTAGCTGAGTTTTGTTGGTGGAAACAATTTGAATTTACTACAAGAATTTCTTGGTATGACAGTTGAGTAAACATTGAAATGACTTTCAATGGTTTGTGGTTAGAGTACGCACTCGATGGTAGGTAGAGCTACATTACCTGGAAGGATAGGATGGAGGCAGTGCTTGAAGGTAATGGCTTGAAGGAGTTCATCAATAGCGATTTTCCTAAGCCCACTTCGACGAATGCTGCATTACTTGACGCATGGAAAAAGAAAGTAGCAAAGACAAGAAGAATTTTGTTGGAAGGTGTGAAAGACCATATTTTCTCAAGCCTTCATGGGAAAGCCACTCCATTTTCAATGTGGAAGGCTTTTACATATCTTTTGCAAAGTATCAGCTACCATAGGAAATTGGCGTTGAAGGATAAACTCAGAAAAATTCCTCGATGGAGAGAGCGACTTAACTACTGATGACTCTCACAAATTTTGTCAATATACGGGATGGTAAGGTGTGGGAATCACGTTTTTGATGATGATTTGGTGAGCTTGACTCTCTTGGGACTTCCTAAGATTTGGCACAGTTATGAAGACTCTGTCAACGGACAGGAAAAACTACTAGATTGGGAACGACTATGGTTAGATCAGAAGTGAAGGAGTTCGAGCGAGAACACTGAAGATGACTCTTCATGAAAGCATGATGATGAAAGTTGTGATTTGGGCTGTAAAGGAACAAAAGGAAGGGGAGAAATTCCACTCAAAATTTGGGGACTAAAGGAAATAAAGGAAAGAAGCTAAATTTTTCCAAGGTGAAGTGTTTTCACTATCGCAGATTGGGGCATCTACTTACTAACACACAAAAACAAGAACAAGGGTTGTTGAGTACCAAGCTGGTAGAGCCCTTGCCTCACAATTTGAACTTGATTTCTCTTTGATCACATGCTTGTTTTTCAAGTGCAATGGGATCGGTGTGGTATCTTGATAGTGGTGTTTCCTTCCACATGATGGGAGATAAGGAGCTTTTCAGTGACTTGGAGGAGAAAGATCTCTAGATGCATATAGAGATGGGCGATGATGGACAATACAGTGTGACCGAAATTTGTACCATTACCTTTGAGAGGGAGTCAGGTAAACCATTTATGTTAAAAAAATTTATGCATGTTTCAGTTCTAAAGAAGAACTTTGTCTCAGTCACGATGTTGGAAGAAAAAGGTTATGACCTTGTTTTCAGCGATAGAAAATATTTCCTGCGACATAAAACAATGGGTCAAACCAAGAGGATAGGGATCCAAGTTAAGAATCTCTACAAGATGGACATAGATGGATATGCTGCAAAGGTGGGAAAAGCAGTAGATGTGGTGAGCCAGGATGAGGAAAAATTATGGCACAAGTGATTGGGCCATCTTCACCATGGCACCTTGAATATTTTGCAGCAAATTTCTACAGGACTTCACAAGGGTACACTTGCACAATTAGATCATTGCAAGGGATGTACTATGGGTAAGTTTGTGAAGACCACCTTTCATGTAAAGGAGAACCATGCTTTGGTGATCCTGGAGAGAGTTCACACAGACGTGTGTGGACCATTCTCAGTTGCTTAATCAAAAAAACACCTGTATTGTGTTATTTTTGTTGATAACTATTCTCGTAGATGTTGGATCTTCTTCATGTAAAAGAAGGATAAAAAATTCTCAAAGTTATGTGAGTTTAAAGCATTGGTGGAGAAAGAGTCGGGGAAACAAGTGAAGGCTCTGTGGAGCGATAATGGTGGTGAATATATCTCTAACAAATTAAAATACTTCTGTAGAAAAGAAGGAATTTGGAGAGAACTCATAGCAGCTCATAACCCATAGAAAAATGGGGTCATGGAGAGGAAGAATAGAACAATTGTGGGTGCTTCACGAGCTATGCTACATGATCAGGGCCTGCCAATGCACTTGTGGGAAGAAACATGCAACACTGTAGTGTATGCACAGGGGCTTCACTGGGGGATCAATACCATACCACGTGGGTTCATATCGGGGGATATATATTGAGGAAAAAACGACATAATATATTGGGGTGTATATAGGGGGTAAAGGGTTTTTATATTGGTAGGTATACAAAATGGATCTCAAAGTTAATGAAAACATGTAAAGGGGTATAAAAAATGTTAAGGAAAAAATGGATACCTAAAATATTTAGTGGAAGTAGGTTCTATTGAATTAGGAAGGTGTATTCGGTTCCTATTGGTAGGGGGTTAAATAATGTGATTTTTAGGGTTATTTTCCAATATGTAGTCAAATTAAGGGTATTGTTTAATATTCCATGAATACATGTGATAGGTCATAGGTTCATTGACTGAAGTCCCTGTGGGTTTATGTGCAAAATCGTTGTCCTCATAGAGCACTTGGCATGAGTACACCTGAAGAAGCTTTTACTGGTAAGAAACTGGATGTTTCTCAATTTAAGATTTTTATCTTATCTGTTTATGTGCATGTGACCAAGAACACCAGGAAGAAGTTGGAGCCGACTGCTGAAGTTGGGATATTTATGGGGTACAAAGAAACACCCCATAATTTCCATGTGTATTTTCCAAACAGTCGAATGACTGTGGTGTGACAGGATATAAAATTCAATGAGGAGAAAGCCATGAAGTTGTCGCTTGAGAGGGAGCTAGACTTACATGCAGAGGAGGAACTTTTGGTTCCCAAAGATGAATCTATAGATGTCGATAAGCCACAGAAGGAGGATCATGGAGTGCAGGAGTCCACTCACATAGAGCCAAACATCATAACAGGTAGAAGGCACACCACAGAAGCTAAGTGGTTGAAGCTTAATGCGGCGCAGAATGTAGGAGTCCCTACTTCACAGCGTAGATAGAGACAGTCTCCAGATCATTTCACTAGATACATGGCTCTCATGAGAAAATGTATTTTGACAAAGCCATATTCCTTTCAAGAAGTAGCATAGGAGCCCACATGGGTAGATGCGATGGTGGAGGAGTATGACTCCATTGTCAGAAATAGTGCTTGGGAAATTTTTCCAAGGCTGGTTGATAAATCAGTGGTAGGTTCAAGATGGATCTACAAGATAAAGAAAGCTTATGATGGGAGTGTTGAGAAGTATAAGGCAATATTTGTGGCCCAGGGCTTCTCACAGATCGGGGGGATTGATTATGAAGAAACCTTTGCACCTGTCACACAATATTCTTCCATAAGGACCATCCTTGCTCTCTCAAAGCGATGGGTTGGCACAATCATCAAGGAGGTGAAGACCGTGTTCCCACGAGTTCATCGAGGAAGAAGTGTACATTAAGCAACCTGAAGTATTTGAGATCTTCAGCAGCAAGTCGCATGTGTGCAGAATTAAATGAGAATTTTATTCTCAAGCAAGCACCCTATGCTTGGTACACTTAAATCAACAGCTATTTCACTAGACTTGGCTTCACCAAGTGTGAGGTAGATGCAAACCTATACTGGATTGTGGTGGAGGGTAAGATTTTAATCATTGTTCTTTATTTTTATGATTTAATACTGACTGAAGATGAGCAGCTAATACACTCATGCAAGGAGGACCTTGCAAAGGTGTTTGAAATTAAGGATATGAGCCTCCTTCATTATTTCCTTGGATTCAAAATATGGCAACGAGAAGGTGAAATGTTTGTGTCTCAAGGCAGGTATGCTCGGGAGATACTCGGTAAGTTTCACATGGAGGACTGCAAACCCATGGATACTCCTCTTCCATGAAATTGGAGGAAAGAGGACGCTACATCTGGAGAGGTAGTGGATGCTATTGTCTATCAATAGTTGGTGGGTTCACTCATGTATTTAGTTAATACAAGACCGAACATATCTCGTTGAGTCTCAAAAGTGTTCTCCATATTCATACATATTTCCATTATGTCACAACCATTTAGCTCTTATTTCATAACCATTTGACCTAAAACCCTACATCAAGTAACCATTTTCATAAATATATGGGTTAGGATCCTTGTTTTCCAAAGTTATTTATTTTATGTATTTTAAGTGAATTTATGATTAGAAACTAGAAAATTGACATAGTTTCATATATCTATATATGTGTTATGAGTTTTGTGACATGTGTAGGTCAAAAGGAGACTTCTAGAAGACCCTTATGTGGCACTCTAAAGCCAAATTCGAATTTGGTTGGAGAAGATTATGGGATCAAGAGGATAGGTGTCTCACTTCCTTGTTGTATTGAAACTCTAAGAGGATATGTGTCTCATTCCTCAAGTTGTGTTGAAACTCTAGAAAGACATGTGTCTTATCATTTCCTATTTTGATTGTAACTCTAGAGATGGAGGGAGAGATTCATGGACTCTCATTAATGAGATGTCTCCTCATATTTTGTATAAATAGGAGAAGCTTTCTCCTATCATAGGTAATGAGAAAGTAATGAGAAAGTAATGAGGAAGTAGATTTGTAACAAAGTTCAAGATGGAATGGGATGTAGATTTATGAGTTTTTGAATAAAGAAGCTTAGTTCTTTGATTCTATTGTGATCTTATCTTTAAGGAGCTGAAGGACTTCACCAAATTGGTAGCAGAGGGCCCCTACTATCCAAGGAGGCTTTTACATGTTTTCGAGATAAGTTGCTTTCAATTCTGTTTTGTCATATTTCCTTACTTAGATTGCTTTCTGAAATCATAGCTTTTAGCATAATTTTTCATGGCAGCCCGGGCATTTGCATATCTTTTGACTAATGACATGGAATCAATATTGTTCTGTTGTTAATTTATTTTTTCTTAGTTTTTGTTTAATTCCGGTATTGCTTTGTTTATTTCAGTTTTGCACATTTGCTTCAGTAGTTATATTTAGATATATTAAATTGCTCATGTCATTTTCAGTTACCTCTGAAAGTCACAGCTGGACTGATGGTGAGGGATTGTATTATGAAATGTGTAGTTTGATATTAGTTTCCTTTCTGCAAATTTAGATATATTAAACTGCTCATAACATCTTCAGTTGCCTCCGAAAGCCACAGCTGGACTGATGGTGAGGGATTGAATTATGGATATGTAGTTTGATATTAGTTTCCTTTCTGCAAGTTAGAAATATTAAATTGTGCATGACATCTTCAGTTACCTCCGAAAGCCACAGCTGGACTGATGGTGAGGGATTGAATTATGAATGTGTAGTTTGATATTAGTTTTCTTTCTGCAAGTTAGAAATATTAAATTGTGCATGACATCTTCAGTTACCTCCGAAAGCCACAGCTGGACTGATGGTGAGGGATTGAATTATGAATGTGTGGTTTGATATTAGTTTACTTTCTGCAAGTTAGATATCAGTTACTCAAGTTGTTTATGGTTACTTCCGAAAATCATAGCCGGACTAATGATGAGGGATCAGAAGACAAGTTGATGTAATTTGATTTAGATTTACTTTATTGCAACTTTTGGATTTCTTTCAGCATAGTTTCTTTTGTGTTTAGACAACAACAAGAATAGTTTGGTTTCATGCTCACTAGTTCACTGTTTTGATTTATTAGATTAGCAGCACCTTTTTCATTTCAGCAGCACATTTTCATTTCCTTTCAAGTTTTGTCATTATATGTTTCAAATTCCTTTTTCAGTTTCAAGTTGGTAAATCATTATAAAGGACATCATTGCCTTGAATATCCATAACCATACTTGTCTTTTAGAATTTCATAAAAATACAAAAACGACAAAAAGTAAGAGATAGGTTATCTTGCACATATAGTGCGCCACACTTCGTCAGCTTACGAATCCCTGGTTGATAATTTATGTTAGCAATTTAGGACACACTAAATTGACCAAACATTTTGGCGCCGTTGCCGGGGAAGTGTAACTAGGTAGCCTTATTTCTTACATAAAAAAAAAAATTAATAATTCTTGAGTA
The DNA here is from genome assembly GCA_034641835.2 of Pinus albicaulis. Taxonomy (NCBI): domain Eukaryota; kingdom Viridiplantae; phylum Streptophyta; class Pinopsida; order Pinales; family Pinaceae; genus Pinus; species Pinus albicaulis. The sequence goes on from CM076582.1 coordinate 463,041,016, forward strand.
TGCTCTCCTCCTGCACTTTGTGTGATCTGGAGGATCAGAAAAAAGGATTGTTATGTAAAAAAAAAATTAATAATTCTTGAGTATGCTCTCCTCCTGCACTTTGTGTGATCTGGAGGATCAGAAAAAGAATTGTTATGTGAAAAAAAAAGAAAAAAAAAAAGGAGACAAAATAAAACTTCATCATTTCAATTGATTCAACAATTTAAAAAAAAATTGATTTCAATAAATTGTTTTGTTTAATGAAATATATATGTGTATTTTTAAATTTTTGAAAATATAACATACATAATTTTATTAACAAATCAATTAAAAAAAAAAAAAAATCTCATGGAAATAAGACCCACGCATACGCATGAGGTTATTCTTTGGTTTGGCTTTACACATATATGCAGACCTTCAATCCACACAAAGACCCATGCACTGCAATTTAAAAAAAAAAAAAAAAAAATCTTCTCTTTTTCATATTCGTTTTTCCTCAAACAACAGTTATTAGAAATCATTTAAAAAAAAATTTGCACACAATGAATGTATATCACATGAAGAAACTGTTGATGAGGAAAATATTGCAAATTGTTGATGAGAAGAAGATTGCAATTTGCTGATGAAGAGAAGATTACAAATTCAATTGTAGGGACATACAATGGAAGTGTATCATATGAAGAAATTGCCGATGAAGAGAAGATTTCAGACTGTTGATGAAGAGAAGATTGTAGATTCCATTGCAAGTAATTGGAATGAGGAAGATCAATCTGAACTTCTCTGTGAGATACAAGCCATTACACTTCAAAACCTGCAAAATAAAAACAAATCAAACCACAAGTAATTGCCAGAAAACGAAATGCGTCATTGTCAAAAACACCCGATTTTAAAACGAATTTTCTGAGCAAAATAGGACGAATTAGAACAAAATAAAACATGGGTTTTTTCGGGAACGGGGTGAATTAGGTAATCCTATAAGAACTTTCTGAAATTCGCAGCCATTTGGGAGAAATTCAGGGTTCTTCGGAGCACTAATTTGCAGTGTGCGTGAGAGAAAAATGTTTTTTTTTATGAAAACAGTCACGGTTTTGAGAAATAATCAAGGAACTAATTTCCTTACTTGAGGGAAAATGTGGCAGAATTCATGTGTGGTGGCACATGATGAATGACAAATGGATCATTTGAGGCAAACACATTATCACATGTGCATCAAATGCAAGTTGTATAAATTGAAAAGGACTCTGCCTTCATCTCCTTCATAGTTAGGAATTTGACTTTAGAAATTTCAAGTTTTTTATTTTTATTTTGCATGAAAGAGGCATTGGCATGACTTTGTTTCAAAAATATTCATAAGGACAATTATTTCATCCATGCTTTATTTCATTTAAAAAATTAAAAAAAAAAAATTCAAAAATTCAAAAAAAAAAAAAAAATTAAATCAATGAAATGAATAAGTTATTTGCTCACTTTTCTGAAGGTATTGATTAATTTTGGACTGATGATGAAAAATGAATGGCTAACTTTTTATTCAAGATTTTTATCAGCTGAAAAACCTCATTGTTCAAATCAGCCTAACTTTCTCATACAAAATCAGATTTTGATGATTTAAGTATCGTTGGAAAAGTCTCAACAAGATCTATACAATGAGAAATTCATCATTAGAGTTTGAAATGGTAAATAATGAAATAAATTGCTGAAAAGAAGCTACATTCAACTTGAGGCACTAATTCCAAAACAGGGATAAATTCTTTTGATTTTTCCTTTGAAGAACTTGTTTCATTAATACAAATTCTTAGTTTTGTGTGTAAATGTCATAACTAGAGAGATTGATCACCTCTCTCCCTTTGATAATCTTACATTCCATTGCAGAAGAAGTATTAGTTTTTTTTGCAGGTTCCAGGAGGAAGGACAAATGACTACAAGAGTATGGTGTCTCTCTAAGAGACCAATTTGTTTCATAAGAGGATGATCAACAACAAAGAGGAGGAAATATGTTGATGAAAAATCAGATCCAAACACTTGAAAAACTTTCAGATACCATTGTCTCCATCACATCCATACCTCATAATAAACCATTCACCTCATTTCACTTCATGTTTTCCATTTACATTCACATCCACTTTCCATTTCTTTTTGTCCATTCATACCCATAAATAAAAGCAAAAGGCTCATTCACATGCTTATTGCCCATTTCCATTTTCATCTTCCATTTCCATCTTCCATTTCTTGTCATTTTCATTCCGCAAATAAGCCCTGCTTCAATGCAAACTATTGAGTCCATAGTCCTTTGAGTCTAAGTTCTTTGTAAAAACACCTTGAGGCTTGCATGCCTTAATGGCAAGTTCTCATGCTGACAAACAATGGGAATACACTAATGTCTCTTGTTCGTCAGATCTTCTAGGTGACTCGACATCAGCAAAATCATTCGTACCTAGTAAGATGTGTTTGGGCATCTTGACTCTCATTGTCATCAATGGTGAGAGTTCTCGTGTTGACTAGTGGCATCCATTAATGGCCACTAATTCAACAATTTCCTACTATGTTCGACATCAGAACATATTTTCACATAGTAGGAATTATGCCAATGAGTTTTGAAGACATGAAGACTATTATTTTCAGCATTTTGGAGCAGATTCAGCAAGTTTTAGTAGAAGCAATAAAAAGTCATCTCATCTCTTTATCCATGACTCTTCTTGTTCAGCCACTTGAAGAAGAATATGATCAGAATTTTGCAGCCACCACACATACACAACTCATCCACATTTAAGGTAAGTGAAGGTATGTTGTTTTCTAATTTTTAGTCATGTAATTCATTAGAATGCTAAAATTGTAACTTTGGAAAAATTCCTCACTCCCTTTTCCACATTGTCATATCTTTAGTTGGGGGAAGGGACATCATTTCATATCCACATGTCATACACTATTACACATTTTCATTTCATTTCCATCCACATATACTTCCCAACCAACTATTGTTGCAACATGATTCAAAAGATTATATGACTTGCAAATGATCAATTCATTGATGAAGTAGTTTATTCTAAATGTTTTCATGAACTTTGATGCAACAAAGAAAATAAAGCATTGTTACACAAGAACCAATGCTCAAAAAAAAAAAAAAAAAAAATGGTTGTCACACAAGAACCAACCATTGAAAAAAAAAAAAATGTGTTGCAATCAAATGTATTATACTTTGCCAAAAAAGAAAATATCAAGAAGCAAAGTTTGGAACGAATCTATATGAGTCAAAGATCAACTCATGGACAAATGAATCATTGTAATAGTTGCATGAGGACATGCAACAACTTCAGTTGGGGGGTATGTTGAGTCTCAAAAGTGTCTTCCATATTCATACATATTTTCATTATGTCATAACCATTTAGCTCTTATTTCATAGCCATTTGACCTAAAACCCTACATCAAGTAACCATTTTCATAAATATATGGGTTAGGATCCTTGTTTTTCAAAGTTATTTATTTTATGTATTGTAAGTGAATTTATGATTAGAAACTAGAAAATTAACATAGTTTCATATATCTATATATGTGTTATGAGTTTTGTGACATGTGTAGGTCAAAATGAGACTTCTAGAAGACCCTTATGTGGCACTCTAAAGCCAAATTCGAATTTGGTTGGAGAAGATTATGGGATCAAGAGGATATGTGTCTCACTTCCTTGTTGTATTGAAACTCTAAGAGGATATGTGTCTCATTCCTCAAGTTGTGTTGAAACTCTATAAAGACATGTGTCTTATCATTTCCTATTTTGATTGTAACTCTAGAGATGGAGGGAGAGATTCATGGACTCCCATTAATGAGATGTCTCCTCATATTTTGTATAAATAGGAGAAGCTTTCTCCTATCATGGTAATGAGAAAGTAATGAGGAAGTAGATTTGTAACAAAGTTCAAGATGGAATGGGATGTAGATTTATGAGTTTTTGAATAAAGAAGCTTAGTTCTTTGATGCTATTGTGATCTTATCTTTAAGGAGCTGAAGGACTTCACCAAATTGGTAGCAGAGGGCCCCTGCTATCCAATGAGGCTTTTACATGTTTTATAGATAAGTTGCTTTCAATTCTGTTTTGTCATATTTCCTTACTTAGATTGCTTTTTGAAATCATAGCTTTTAGCATAATTTTTCATGGCAGCCCGGGCATTTGCATATCTTTTGACTAATGACATGGAATCAATATTGTTCTGTTGTTAATTTATTTTTCTTAGTTTTTGTTTAATTCCAGCACTACTTTGTTTATTTCATTCTTGCACATTTGTTTCAGTAGTTAGATTTAGATATATTAAATTGCTCATGTCATTTTCAGTTACCTCCGAAAGCCACAGCTGGACTGATGGCGAGGGATTGAAGTATGAGTGTGTAGTTTGATATTAGTTTACTTTCTGCAAGTTAGATATATTAAATTGCTCATGTCATTTTCAGTTACCTCCGAAAGCCACAGCTGGACTGATGGTGAGGGATTGAAGTATGAGTGTGTAGTTTGATATTAGTTTACTTTCGGCAAGTTAGATATATTAAATTGCTCGTGTCATTTTCAGTTACCTCCGAAAGCCACAGCTGGACTGATGGTGAGGGATTGAAGTATGAGTGTGTAGTTTGATATTAGTTTACTTTCTGCAAGTTAGATATATTAAATTGCCCATGTCATTTTCAGTTACCTCCGAAAGCCACAGCTGGACTGATGGTGAGGGATTGAAGTATGAGTGTGTAGTTTGATATTAGTTTCTTTTTCTGCAAATTAGATATCAGATTGCTCAAATTGTTTATGGTTACCTCCGAAAGCCATAGCTGGACTAATGGTGAGGGATCAGAATATAAGTTGATGTAATTTGATTTAGATTTACTTTGTTGCAATTCTTGGATTTCTTTAAGCATAGTTTCTTTTGTGTTTAGACAACAACAAGGATAATTTGGTTTTCATGCTCAATAGTTCACTATTTGATTTATTAGATTAGTTAAAAGACTCTTTCATTTCAAGAAAGACATTTCTTTTCATTTCCTTTCAAGTTTTGTCATTGTATGTTTCAAATTCCTTTTTCGCTCTTCGTTGGTAAATCATTATAAAGGACATCATTGCCTTGAATATCCATAACCATACTTGTCTTTAGAATTTCATAAAAATCCAAAAAACGACAAAAAGTAAGAGATAGGTTATCTCGCACATATCTTGCACATATATGCGCCACACTTCGTCGCCCATTTAATCCTCGGTTGATAATTTATGTTAGCAATTTAAAGACACACTAACGACCAAACAAACATGAAAGA
>CM076582.1:463046377-463136726 GCA_034641835.2 Pinus albicaulis
ACTGTTAGAAAATTAGATATTACAAAGCAGTGAAACACATAAAATATGCGGAAAACACAAGCACACAAAACACATAAAACCATAGAGACACAGATATACGTGCTTCACCTAGTTTGGGCTACATCCACCTCGAATAGCCAGTCCTTCCTTTCTATTATCCAACAAAATGAAGAGACACAACCTACAACAGATCCGGTGTAATATTCTTTGTTCTCTCTCACAGTCTCCCTATCTGTTTCTCACTCTAAGAATACACACACCATACACAGTCGTAATACAATACCCTCATAAAAGGGAGGGGTTGCCTTCTAGGGAAAAAAAAAACCTAAACTAAACATAAATTCTACAGTCAGATCATCTCCCTAATGAATGGCCCAGATTGAATAGAAATTACTATACTTTTACAAGGAAATTTTACATCTGTTTTTAGCTTCGGGGGCAGCCGCCCCTCCTGGACCCCCCAGGCAGCATTTAATTATGGGTGGCGTTTCCACCCCCATTAAGGTACAGGGGGTACAACGCTATGATAAAAAATAAACAAGATAATCATGCTCCACACCCAACAATCTCCCACTTGGAGACTGATTGTAGCAACTCCACCATTGCTTCATTTTCTAGACAATGACTCCTCTTTGGACTTGGCTATTTCTCATCTTCATCGTCATCCTTGAAGACCAATTGAAACTGAGCATGTTTTTAGTTTCTCCCTGGTTACAACTTTTTTTAGCATATTTGTAGGATTCTGGCTAGTGTGTATCTTTTCTAGCTTCAACTGTCCATCTTCCAATGCCGAGCGTATGAAATGGTACTTGAGTTGTATGTGTTTAGTCTTGGAATAAAATGCTCAGTTCTTTGCAAGATGAATGGCACTTTGGCTAACACTGTATAATGTGCCCATATCATTCTTCTTACCCAATTCATCCATAAACCTTTGTAACCAAATCATTTCTTTACTAGCCTCTGTAGCAGCAACATACTCTGCTTCTGTTGTTGAAAGTGCAACAACACTCTGGATTTTTGAAACCCAACTCATAGCTATTCTGCCTACAGTAAATACATATCCTGTAGTGCTCCTCCTGTTATCTCTGTCACCTGCCATATCTACATCAACATATCCCTATAGAGCAATGTTTGAACCACCAAAGCATAACGCTTGATTTGTGGTACCTCTCAAATATCTGAGAATCTATTTTTCTTTTCCTGGATTGTTCATGTACCTTCTTAAAACTCCCATTGCATGTGCAATATCAGGCCTTGTGCAGACCATTGCATACATTAAGCTTCCAATTGCTGATGCATATGGAACTTTAGACATATATTCCATTTCTTCGTGGGTCTTGGGGCACATCTCGTTACTAAGTTTGAAATGGCTAGCAAAAGTTGTACTAACTGGTTTTGCATTCTACATATTAAATATTTTCAACACCTTTTGTATGTGCTCATTCTGAGACAATGTTAATTTGTGATTTTTCCTGTCTCTAGTTACTCATACCAAGGATTTGTTTTGCAGCTCCCAAATCCTTCATTGCAAATGAATTTTCCAATTTTCTTTTGAGCACATTTATTTCTTGCATGTTAGACCCTGCAAAAAGCATGTCATCTACATACAATAACAATATAATATAGCTGCCATCATTTTTCCTTCTCAGATAAACATAATGATCAGAGTGACATCTAGTATAAACTTGTTCAAACATAAACTTGTCAAATTTTAGATACCACTGCCTTGGAGCCTGTTTTAAGCCATACAAGCTCTTCTTTAACCTGCAAAATAATTTTTCTTTCCCATTGACCTCATATCCTTCTGGTTGCTCCATATAGATCTCTTCCTCCAATTCTCCATGGAGAAATGATGTCTTTACATCTAACTGTTCAAGATGTAAATCTTCCGCTGCTACAAGACTTAAAATAGTTCTTATTGAAGTCATCTTAACAACAGGAGAAAATATTTCATCAAAATCAATACCTTTCTTCTGTGCAAACCCCTTAACCACAAGTCTAGCTTTGTACCTCTGTTTTCCTCCATCTTCTTCCTTCAACCTGTAAACCCATTTATTCTACAATGTAGTTTTACCTGCAGGAAACCTGACTAAGTCCCAAGTCTGGTTATGCATTAAGGAATCCATCTCTTCTTCCATGGCTAGCTCCCACTTCTTCCTGCTTTCAACCTGCATTGCTTCTTCATAACATTCAGGTTCACCAGAATCAGTCAACAATAAATAATATAATGAAGGAGAGTATCGTTCAAGGGGTCTACTTATCCTGGTAGATCTTCTAACACCACTTTCGGGTGTTTGAGGTGCCTGTTGCTGTTGTGGTGGTTGCTGCTGCTGTGGTTGTTGATTATTATTATTTTCAGGCACCTTTACTTTTTCAGTTATCTCATCAAGAACTGTGTATTCCTTGCTTTCTTTTTCCTGTTTCTTTTCCTGCAACCGATTCTTATACAAGACCTTTTCATTGAATATTACATCTCTGCTCCTAATGATTTTGTGATTTTTATAATCATATAAGCGATAACCAAAATCATTAGCACCATATCCAATAAAGGTACATTTCTTTGATTTTGCCTCAAGCTTTGTTCTGTTTTCTTTATTAATATGGACAAAGGCCTCACAACCAAAAGGCTTTAAAAAAAAGTAGTTTACCTTTTTACCTGTCCATGCTTCCTCTGGAATACCACCATCCAAGGAACTTGAAGGCCCTCTATTTATTAGATAAACAACAGTATCTACAGCATCTGCCCAAAATTGTAAAGGCAATCTTGCATGCAATCTCATGCACCTTGCACGCTCCATGATTGTTCTGTTCATCCTTTCTGACACACCATTTTCTTGTGGTGTTCTTGGAACTGTCTTCTCTCTATGAATTCCATGCTCTGAACAGTACCTATCAAACTCTATGCTGCAATATTCACCTCCATTGTCTGATTTGAGACACTTCAACTTCTTTCTTGTCTCAATCTCAACCAAAGCTTTCCATTTCTTGAAAATATCAAATACATCAGATTTATTATGAATACAATAAATCCATGTTTTTCTAGTTGCATCATCAATAAAAGTAACATAATAATGAGAGCCACTAAAATATGATACCTGAGCAGGTCCCCATACATCTGTATGCGCAAGCTCTAATTTTTCGCTCTTCTTTTCTTTCCCAACTCTGAGAAATCTGAATCTATTTTGTTTTCCATAAATTAAATTCTCACAGAAATCCAAATCAACATTCTTCAAACCCAGCAACAAATTTCTTGAGTGAAGAATCTTCATCCGCTTCTCACTCATGTGTTCGAGCCTATGATTCCATAATGCTGCATCTGCTTCTTTGGAAGTTAAAGCATTAACAGAGTTAGAAATACCATTGCATAAATACAATGTACCAACCTTTTTTCCTTTTGCTATTACCAGGGCTCCTTTGGTGACCTTCCAAGTTTTATCCGTGAAAGTTGTCACACAACCTTCACTGCCTAACTGCCTTGTTGAAATCAGATTTTTCTTCAGATATGGAGCATGCCTTACCTCCTTTAGTAGCCATTGGTTTCCATTCTATTTTTTTACAAGAACTTTACCCATTCCAACAATTTTACAGGGTTTATCATCACCTAAACAAAAATATTTTACAGGGTTGAACATAGTCATGAAAATATTTCTTATCAAGTGTGGCATGGACTGAAGCCCCTAAATCTACAACCCAAGAATCAGTAACATTTTAGAAATAAAGAATCAAAGCATCTTGTAACACGTCACCTGCCACATTTTCTTCATGATTGTTTTCTTGTTGTGTGTCTCCTTCTTTTCCCTTTCGAGATCTACAGTCTTTCTTTAGGTGTCCTTTATTTCTGAATTTCCAGCACACTATCCCCAATCTGGACTTGGATCTGCCTTTCCTTGATTTACTATGATATCCCAAGCTCTTTTCTCTTTCCATTCTTCTCCCCCTAGACTCTGCACTCAAAGCATTACCGGATGTCTCACCGGAGCTTTTCCGTCGCATTTCCTCGCTAAGGATAACACTGACAACATCATCAAACTTTAAAGTACTAGATCCAGAGACAGAGTTACTAATGGCCATAACTAAACCATTCCAACTTTCTAGAAATGAGCATAGAAATAACAGAGCTCTAACTTAATCATCAAAGTTTACCACTATAGAAATTAACTGACTGGTAACTGATTAAAATCATTTAAATGGTCTGCAATAGATCCACCTTCTGACATCTTCATAATAAATAAACGTTTCATAAGAAATACCTTGTTTGAGGCCAAGGGATTTTCATATAGTTTCGCCAACGCCTTAATCAAACCCTATGTTATTGTTTCCTTCGAAATATTGAAGGCTACCGACACCGCGAGGCACAATCGTACTGTTCCGAGTGCCTTTCTATCGAGAATCTCCCATTCTGCGTCTGTCATAGCTGTCAGCTTCTTTGTTTTTCCACTCAATGTTAGGTACAGATATTTCTGATACAGATAATCTTCCATCTGCATCTTCCACAATGAGAATTTTTGGGCGTTAAATTTATCGACCCTAAATTTACTATCTTCCGCCATTGCTCCCACTCGAACCAGGAAACCCTTCTTTCCTATGATTTTATCAGCCAAATAGACCTTAGACTCTGATACCAGTTGTTAGAAAATTAAATAATACAAAGAAATGAAACACATAAAATATGCAGAAAACACAAGCACACAAAACACATAAAACCGGAGAGACACAGATATACGTGGTTCACCCAGTTTGGGCTACGTCCACCTCGAACAGCTAGTCCTTCCTTTCTATTATCCAGAAAAATGAAGAGACACAACCTATAGCAGATCCACTGTAATATCCTCTGTTCTCTCTCATAGTCTCCCTATCTGTTTCTCGCACTGAGAATACACACACCATACACAGCCGCAATACAATACCCTCATAAAAGGGAGGGGTTGCCTTCTAGGGGAAAAAACCCTAAACTAAACATAACTTATACCGTCAGATCATTTGCCTAATGAATGGAATATATTGACTAGAAATTAATATACTTTTACAAGGCAATTTTACATCTGTTTTTAGCTTCAAGGGTGCTGCCCCCGAAACCCCCCGCTAAGGGGGGGCTCCATAAAGTCGCAGCCACCCCCCCTTGGACCCCCCAGGAAGCGTTTAACTACGGGCAGCGTTGCCGCCCCCATTATGGTACAAGGGGTCCAACGCTGTGATACAAAATAAACAAGATAATCAAGCTCCACACCCAACATCAACTAGCTTTTAGGCATAAGATATCAATTTAAAAGCTCAGAGCACAAAGTATTCAAACGTGGAGCGGGATGCTTGATTTATAACTAAATTAAAATTCAAACACCATGATCTCCTTCAGATACACCTCATAAATTCATATTTAGTAGAATATCTACCCAAATATTCCCATTAAATACATCCCCCCCGCTCCTTTTAATGGCCAAGTCCTTATGAAATCATCTGTTCTAGCTCCAAAGATCATATTTTGGGCGAGCTTCGTAAGACCTGTCTTTGTGGTGTAATATTGCATTCTTCGCCATCTCCCTACATCTTGTGCAATACTTGTACTAAAACGAAGCCTTTCTTCGATAGATTCGTTTATAATCCCATGCACTTGTTGGTGAAATCAAGTGATGAACCTATCCTCCTCTAGCGTGAGCAGTGTCTCCAATATCTGCTCAATCAGACCGTTGTGCACCATATATGTGACTACTTCAATTCTGAGGTTAGGGATGATGTAATCCATCAACATTATAGCTTCTTAGAGGTTCTCCTGTAGGCGCATAAAACTATGGGAATTCACAAGTCCCAGTCGTCCCTGTTGATGTTGCACACCTTATTCAAACTATTCTCGAGAATTTTGTTAAATGTTTCAATTGTCACATTTTCCTGTGGGTGATATGGCATACTCTTATGGTGATGCATTCTAAACTATATGGATAGTGCTTAAATAGTTTTTTTTAGGAAATGCGTGCCTCTGTCACTCATCAAGATCTTCAGGCAACCAAACCTGGACAAAATATGTTCAAAAATAAACTTTGCAGTTGTGTCTGCACTACAATTATTCACTGGTTGTGCCTCAACCCATATATTGAGGTAATATGTCATAGTAATAATGTACCTTGTGTTAGTGTCGTAATATGCATTCTTCCATCAGTGATCAAATTCACTCTTTTCACTCTCATTTTAGGTGTCCCACTGAAATTTTTATATCATTCCATTTAGGTCATGCTAAAAATCGTTTCACTGATGGTAGTCCCAGTCATAAAATCTCACTCTCCCTCAAAAATTCTCATTTTCTAGCCCATCTTTATGTCTTTCTAAGCATTAAAAATCTTGTGAAAATTTCATTTCACTATGTCTTATGTCAGTCAAATTCAACCATGAAATCAAATTCATCCAAGGTCCCATTAGGTCATTAGATTTCAAGGTCCAAAATGCATCATTTAATTTCAATAAGGTCAACAAAAGGTGTGAGAATGATTCAATAAAAATTTCATTATCATCTACAGAGCATTGTCAACATGTAAATATGATATTTTAAAGTTGTAATTAAGGTTTCTAGTATGATTTTCATACTCAAATGTAATTATTTTCAAAAAACAGAGTTTTTATTTATTTCAATTTTTATGAATTTTTATGCTTCTTACATGTAATAAGTAACTTCCCTAAAAGTTTTCAACTCCAAATTCCATGCCAAATTGAAGAACACCACTAAATCAAAGTGACAAGTGTCAAACTCCAGCAACTTCATCCTGCAAAGAAGTAAAAGTCGAAGGAAAAGCATATTCGACATGCTTTCAAAACTTGAGAAAAAACATAGGAAAAGTGGGTTTTTGGATCTAAATCTAAAATCAATTAAGTATTTAAGACTCCTAGAAATCAAATTCAAATTCATTTCCCTCTTATTTCATCGAGAAAACAACTGAGGAGAGCGAAATTTGCGATTTTTTGAGCAAAATTGAGAAAAATAGAGCAGAAGGATTTTTATCCTCTTAGTGTTGCACTTATCCTCTTAACATTGTGCTTATCTTCTTAGCACTGCACGTATGCTCTTGGCACTGCACTTATCCTCTTAGTGTTGCTCGTATGATTAGAAAGGATTGGAAACTCATCAAAGTTGCAAATAATCGCCCCCAAACTTCAATAATAATTCTTCACACTTCCAATCAAGCAAGTAAGTGACTTTTGCATCATTATCCTCTTCATCAAAGTCATTTTGAATGTTTGAATTGGTTAAAAGATAATTTGGTGTCTTCTTGATTGTGAAACCCTATTTTTTCTCCCTTGCACTCATAATTCCCAAAATCCCTTTTCCCTTACACTCAATATCATCCCTACATTGTAAAAATTCATTCCCAAATCCCCGTTATCATAATCCCTATCCCTAAGCTACTAATTCCCGAAACCCTAAGCCTTGCTGCCCTATGTGCTATTTTGACCTAGGCTCCTAAATCCCAATTCCCCATACCAATTCCCATCACTCTTTCACTCCTTTTCTCGTCCCCATTCTTCATATCCCTAAACACTATTTCCCATAAAATTCCCTTTCCCCATATCCTATCCCCAAATTCACCTTCCACACTATCACATACTTCCGTAGGGTTTGAAAATAAACACACCATGGAAAAAGAAGCAGAACATAATAGATCACATAGTGAGGAAGAGGAAACAAAGGCTAGGAGGCCACATAAAGGGGGCAGGATAATCAGACATGAACTTATCAGCATTAGGAAACTTTTGACTTCTCCAATGACAATGACATGCTTCAAACATGTTGGTTGTTATAATTTCTGTGAACAAATTCAGAGGGTTTAGCATCATTCCATGTTAACTAGGCTCTTCATATCTAAAATCCATAGCATCTAGGTTACCCTACCTGGTGTCACCTTTACTGTCTCAACTGTCATCATTTCAGCTACCACAGGGATCCCAAATGTTGGGGAAAGGTGGTTCAAAAAGAGTGTTTTGAAAGATCATCACTTTGAGCCCTTTTTAAAACGTAGATACAAGAATGAGAAAAAGAGGATGTTTCCTTTTTCCTACCTCATGGACAGATTTTCACCCATGATGAAGATAATCATGAAGTAATTTACATGTAAAGGTAGAGTCTCAAGGCTATATACCTATCACATCTGGCTCCTAATGCATTTCACTAGGGTAAGGATGCTCAATATACCTTACTACCTTTTTCAGAGTGTTGAAAAGATGGATTTTATTTCTCAGAAAAAGGAGTATGAACACCAAATGAAAATTGTTTTCCATCATTCCCTTATCAAAATCATTGTCCTTTACCATCTCAATGAGCTCAACATTGCATGGGATACCTTCATAGCCCATGATATCTTCAGAGATCCTCCTACTCAACATGCTCACAATATGCTTTCATCATCTCAACCATCCACTTCCATCCCTCCATCTAAGCCTACTATACATTAACCATCATCATATCAGTCCTCTTCATCCACTTCCCCACCAATATCTTCATCCTATTGAGATTCAACAAGATGATGATCCTACTGAAAATTAAGCACCTACACTAGGTGGGCCCCACAGGCTGTTTTTAGGTGATATGTCTATTTTTAGAATTTGGATCAAAGTCTATTTTTAGTAGTAATATATTTATAGATGGTTGAGAAAATATATGGATGGATGGGCATCTATTTTTAGAATGCATGTGTGAAGACGGTTCGTCGCTCGCATGTCTAAAAATATAATGCATGTCAATTATTGTTATCTCTTAACAATAATTAGACAATAAATGATAATCTATTCTCATGGTGCACTTGATTTCAGTTAAGTGATGTGGAAACATATTTGACTGAATGAAATTCGATTTCAAGGTTGGCTGGTGGGACATGCAAGTGGACTTCATTTTAACTGAGTGATACAAAGTTGTAACAGAGTTGGATGTGTAGTTATGTGAGTTGTAAAGTAGTTTAACTCAGTTAAGTGAGTTAAACTCAGTTGTGCTAGTTGTAACTAGTTGTAACTAATGATACACTAGTGAGATATCAGTGAATTAAATATTAAATTAATTCGCATGGAGTGATCTCACATGCAACTGAATATTTACTATTGTTAACTACATGCATGTCAGATCTAGTGGAGACCCAGTTGAGAGATTGGTGAAAGGGATAGTTTGACTATTAGTTGTGGCTATAGTGGGCACACACTTACAACCAAACACAAATTGGAGATGACAATGAGGATTGTGTAGTCAAGACAAGGGAATATCGAATTCATTCAGGAATTGTGATCAGCAAGGATTGCGCAGTGGAGGCAGGTTGTCAGGAGGTAGTAAATTGGTGCATGGATATGCAAATTTCTCCATGACAGTGTGAGACGATTGCATATTATACTGAGATATATTGGAGTAGAGTTTTGTATGATATTGTTTCATGATCCATGATATATACATAATATATGATAGTGGGGTTTTTAGATTTATGCTTTCCTGGTAAAAACATCTACGTTATGTGTGATTGATCTTTCTTCATGTGTTTACAATTGGCGATTAAATTTCCAGAAGAATTTAAGTAGAAGGATTCTGTATTTAATAGTGACATATAATTTTTAGATCAAGAGAATGCAAGAAATACATAATTGTATTAAAATTTTCACATGGTATCAGAGCAAAGAATATTGCAATATTGAAGCAGTAGCTAAGTTTGTTGGTGGAAACAATTCGAATTTGCTGCAAGAATTTCTTGGTGCGACAATTGAGTAAACATCGAAATGAATTTCAATGGTTTTCGGATAGAGTATGAATTAGAGGGTAGATCGAACTACATAGCCTGGAAGGATAGGATGTAGGTGGTGCTTGAAGATAATGGCTTGAAGGAATTCATCGACAGTGACGTTCCTAAGCCCACTTCGACAGATGCTGCATTAATTGACGCATGGAAGACAAGAAGGATTCTGTTGGAAGTTGTGCAAGACCATATTGTCTCAAGCCTTCATTGGAAAGCCATTCCATTTGTGATGTGGAAGGCTTTGAAAGATATTTTCCAAAGCAGCAACGACCATAGGAAATTGGCGCTGAAGGATAAACTCAGAAATATCAAGATGGAGAAGGGAGACAACGTTCCTAAGTATCTCACAAAGTTTGTCCAATGTCGGGATGAACTGGGGAGTGTGGGAATCACCTTTGCTGATGATGATTTGGTGAGTTTGGCTCTCTTGGGACTTCCTAATAGTTGGCAAAGTTATCAAGACTCCGTCAACGGACGAGACAAACTACCAAATTGGGAACGAATATGGTTAGATCTAGTGCAGGAGGAGTTCAGGCGGAACACCAGAGATGGCTCTTCATCAAAGCATGATGATGAAGAGGATTGTGCTTTGGCTGCCAAATTAACTTAAAGGAAGGGGGAGAAATTCCACTCAAAATCTAAGGCTAAAGGAAAGAAGCTACATTTGTCCAAGGTGAAGGGTTTTCACTATCACGAACACGGGCATCTCGCCACTAACTTGCCATAGAGAAAGAAGAACAAGAAGGTTGTTGGAGCTGCAGCTGGTGAGGCCCTTGCCTCACAATTTGAACTTGATTTCTCTTTGATCACATGCTTTTTTTCAAGTGAAATGGGATTAGTGTGGTATCTTGATAGTGGTGCTTCCTTCAACATGAGGGGAGATAAGGATCTTTTCACTTACATGGAGGAGAATGATCTCCAAATGCATATTGATATGGGCGATGATGGACGATACAGTGAGACTGGAATTTGTACCATTACCTTTGAGAGGGAGTCAGGTAAACCATTTATGTTAAAAAAATTTATGCATGTTTCAGTTCTAAAGAAGAACTTTGTCTCAGTCACGATGTTGGAAGAAAAAGGTTATGACCTTGTTTTCAGCGATAGAAAATATTTCCTGCGACATAAAACAATGGGTCAAACCAAGAGGATAGGGATCCAAGTTAAGAATCTCTACAAGATGGACATAGATGGATATGCTGCAAAGGTGGGAAAAGCAGTAGATGTGGTGAGCCAGGATGAGGAAAAATTATGGCACAAGTGATTGGGCCATCTTCACCATGGCACCTTGAATATTTTGCAGCAAATTTCTACAGGACTTCACAAGGGTACACTTGCACAATTAGATCATTGCAAGGGATGTACTATGGGTAAGTTTGTGAAGACCACCTTTCATGTAAAGGAGAACCATGCTTTGGTGATCCTGGAGAGAGTTCACACAGACGTGTGTGGACCATTCTCAGTTGCTTAATCAAAAAAACACCTGTATTGTGTTATTTTTGTTGATAACTATTCTCGTAGATGTTGGATCTTCTTCATGTAAAAGAAGGATAAAAAATTCTCAAAGTTATGTGAGTTTAAAGCATTGGTGGAGAAAGAGTCGGGGAAACAAGTGAAGGCTCTGTGGAGCGATAATGGTGGTGAATATATCTCTAACAAATTAAAATACTTCTGTAGAAAAGAAGGAATTTGGAGAGAACTCATAGCAGCTCATAACCCATAGAAAAATGGGGTCATGGAGAGGAAGAATAGAACAATTGTGGGTGCTTCACGAGCTATGCTACATGATCAGGGCCTGCCAATGCACTTGTGGGAAGAAACATGCAACACTGTAGTGTATGCACAGGGGCTTCACTGGGGGATCAATACCATACCACGTGGGTTCATATCGGGGGATATATATTGAGGAAAAAACGACATAATATATTGGGGTGTATATAGGGGGTAAAGGGTTTTTATATTGGTAGGTATACAAAATGGATCTCAAAGTTAATGAAAACATGTAAAGGGGTATAAAAAATGTTAAGGAAAAAATGGATACCTAAAATATTTAGTGGAAGTAGGTTCTATTGAATTAGGAAGGTGTATTCGGTTCCTATTGGTAGGGGGTTAAATAATGTGATTTTTAGGGTTATTTTCCAATATGTAGTCAAATTAAGGGTATTGTTTAATATTCCATGAATACATGTGATAGGTCATAGGTTCATTGACTGAAGTCCCTGTGGGTTTATGTGCAAAATCGTTGTCCTCATAGAGCACTTGGCATGAGTACACCTGAAGAAGCTTTTACTGGTAAGAAACTGGATGTTTCTCAATTTAAGATTTTTATCTTATCTGTTTATGTGCATGTGACCAAGAACACCAGGAAGAAGTTGGAGCCGACTGCTGAAGTTGGGATATTTATGGGGTACAAAGAAACACCCCATAATTTCCATGTGTATTTTCCAAACAGTCGAATGACTGTGGTGTGACAGGATATAAAATTCAATGAGGAGAAAGCCATGAAGTTGTCGCTTGAGAGGGAGCTAGACTTACATGCAGAGGAGGAACTTTTGGTTCCCAAAGATGAATCTATAGATGTCGATAAGCCACAGAAGGAGGATCATGGAGTGCAGGAGTCCACTCACATAGAGCCAAACATCATAACAGGTAGAAGGCACACCACAGAAGCTAAGTGGTTGAAGCTTAATGCGGCGCAGAATGTAGGAGTCCCTACTTCACAGCGTAGATAGAGACAGTCTCCAGATCATTTCACTAGATACATGGCTCTCATGAGAAAATGTATTTTGACAAAGCCATATTCCTTTCAAGAAGTAGCATAGGAGCCCACATGGGTAGATGCGATGGTGGAGGAGTATGACTCCATTGTCAGAAATAGTGCTTGGGAAATTTTTCCAAGGCTGGTTGATAAATCAGTGGTAGGTTCAAGATGGATCTACAAGATAAAGAAAGCTTATGATGGGAGTGTTGAGAAGTATAAGGCAATATTTGTGGCCCAGGGCTTCTCACAGATCGGGGGGATTGATTATGAAGAAACCTTTGCACCTGTCACACAATATTCTTCCATAAGGACCATCCTTGCTCTCTCAGCGCAGATGGGTTGGCACATTCATCATATGGATGTGAATACTGTGTTCCTTAATGGGTTCGTTGAGGAAGAAGTGTACATTAAGCAGCTTGAAGGATTTGAGATATTTAATAGCGAGTCACATGTGTGCAGACTCAAAATAGCATTTTATGGGCTGAAGCAAGCACCTCATGCTTGGTACACTCTGATCGATAGCTATTCACTAGACTTGGCTTCACCAAGGGTGAGGCAGATGCAAACCTATACTAGATTGTGGTGGAGGGTAAGCTTTTAATCATTTTTCTTTATGTTGATGATTCAATATTGACTGGTGATGAGCATATGATACACTCATGCAAGGAGAACCTTGCAAAGGAGTTTGAGATGAAGGATATGGGCCTCCTTCAATATTTCCTTGGATTAGAAATATGGCAGCGAGATGGTGAAATTTTTGTGTCTCAAGGCAAGTATGCTAGAGAGATACTCGATAAGTTGCACATGGAGGGCTACAAACCCATGGATACTCCTCTTCTACGAAACTGAAGGAAAGAGGATGCTACATAGGGAGAGGTAGTGGATGCTACTACCTATCGATAGTTGGTGGGTTTGCTCATGTATTTAGTTAATAAAAGACTGGACATATGCTATGTGGTGAACCAACTTAGTCAAGTGATGGTTAAGCCTACCAAGCTCTTTTGGAAGGTGGGAAGGCATGTCTTGAGATATCTTAGGGGCACATCTGAGTATGGCTTATGGTAAAAATAGATAGATGATGTGAAGTTTCATGGCTTCATGGATGCAAATTGGGCAAGTAGCCCAACGGAAAGAAAGAGCACATCAGGAGGGGTTTTTAGTATTGGATCTACAGTTGTTTCTTGGTACAACAAGAAAAAGAGATTCGTGGCACTCATTTCAGCAGAAGCAGAATACATGGCAGAAATTCAAGCTGTAGGTGAGGCTATCTGGATGAGGAAGATCCTGGTTAGTTTTTTGGTTCTCATTTAGATCCTAAAGTGACTTATTGTGATAATCAGAGTTTCATTAAACTATCGATTAATCTTGTTTTTCATGATATATCTAAGAATATAGATATCTGCTATCATCATATAAGAGATTGTGTGCAACAAAAGATCATGTTTCTTCAATACACTCCTATGGAAGATCAAGATGTAGATATTCTGACGAAGGCGCTTACCAGGAGAAAATTTGAATACCATAGAGGCAGGATTGGGGTGAAGGATAATCCCTTTCTTGTTGAGAGGGAGTGTTGAGATTCAACAAGATGATGATCCTAGTGAAAATTAAGTACCTACACTAGGTGGGGCTCGCAGGTTAATTTTAGAATTTGGATCAATATATATGGTTGAGAAAATTATATGGATGGATGGGCATCTATTTTTAGAATGCATGTGCGAAGACGGTTGGTCAATCGCATGTCTAAAAATATAATGCATGTTGATTATTGTTATCTCTTAACAATAATTAGACAATAAATAATAATATATTCTCATGGTGCACTTGATTTCCGTTGACTGATGTGGAAAACTAGTTGACTGAAGGAAATTCAAGTTCAAAGTTTGGTTGGTGGGACATGCAAGTGGACTTCATTGTAACTGAGTGATACAAAGTTGTAACAGAGTTGGATGTATAGTTATGTGAGTTGTAAAGTATTATAACTCAGTTAAGTGAGTTAAACTCAGTTGTGCTAGTTGTAACTAGTTGTAACTAATGATACACTAGTGAGAGATCAATGAATTAAATATTAAATTAATTCACATGGAGTGATCTCACATGCAAATGAATATTTACTAATGTTAACTACGTGCATGTCAGATCCGATGGAGACCCAGTTGAGAGATAGGTGAAAGGGACAGTTTGACTATCAGTTGTGACTATAGTGGGTGCACACTTGCAGCCAAACACACATTGGAGATGACAATGAGGATTGCATAGTCAAGGCAAGGCAAGATCGAATTCATTTAGGGATTGTGATTAGCAGGGATTGCACAGTGGAGGCAGGCTCTCAGGAGGCAGTAAATTGGTTCATGGATATGAAAATTTCTACATGACAGTGTGAGATGATTGTATAGTGTACTAAGAGCTCTTCGAGTAGAGTTTTGTATGATATTGTTTCATGATCCATGATATATAAATAATATATTATAATGGGGTTTTTAGCTTTATTCTTTCCTGGTAAAAAAATATGTGTTATGTGTGATTGATATTTCTTCATTGTTTGCAATTGGCGATTAAATTTTTGCAAGAATTTAAGTAGAAGGATTATGTATTTAACAATGGAATATAATTTTTAGATCAAGAGAATCCAAGAAATACATAATTGTATTAAAATTTCTACAAATCCCACATTGAGAATGAATCCCCTGTTAGAAATAAAATATATGAGGCAGAGAGGGTTAGTATGGTTGAGGTTGAGCCATTGTCAAAAACCTACCAGTAAGGCTGTTGTGGTGGATTCGAAACTCAGGTGTACGAAATCACACACATTTAGAGAATGTGGTATTTTCTCTAAACCATAAGTAACAGGCAGTATTTGGGGGGAGCTCAGAAGTATAAGACTTAAAATGAAGTAATACACTTAAGTATGCTCTGTTGAAAAAGTAAAACTAAAAACATAAAAGAGAATATAAATAGAGAGTTCCAAACAATAACAAGGTAAAAAATGACTCGATGGCCTTCTTCTCATTGAATGCTTGCAATGAATACAAATCTTACCCACTTTCCGAAGGGCCTATGTAGAGGCTCTAGGACCCGACGCAAGGATGTTTGTCCTTCAATTTCTTCCTTTTGACGTAGTTCAAATCTCTCTCTATGCTGCAATAGACTGAAATTATTGGGTGGCCAACAATTGAGTCCTCTTCTTCAGCTCCTGCTCCTTGGTTCACACAAACAGCTAGTGTTGCTTGGGAAACTTTGGCCAGCATAACCTTGTGCTCACAAATTGTCCATCTCTCTGGGGGTTTATATAGTTGAGCTTTCAAACCACCTTCCCTCGCTTGGTACATGGTGGATAGTGACCCAAGGGAGGGGAAATATTCCATTGTGGGCTGAAATATGCTTTTGTGTGCTCACACAAGGCCTAAGGAGGCGCTGGTGATGTCCTTAGGCAGATTTCACATAAGGAGAAACTGTCATTTGCCTGCTTGTGGTCCCGGAAAGGGATTTTTTTCCATTTCCAGGAATGTGCGCTTATCAGGCTCTAGTGCGTGCAGAAGACACACTTATCAAAGGAAAAAGTGCACATTCGGGCATTTATGACTAGTTCAATCTTGAATTGCTCCAAACCTTAGAGATTCTTAATATTTTTGATTCCATAATGTATCTCTGTCCTGTAAATCCTTGGGCTCGACATTAGTTTATGTCATTTTTTGTTGTACGATTTTCCAGTGTTAACAGATGCCCGCTAATGTGTGAGGTCTAGGAAGAACTGTATAGCTGAAATACATCATATTTTCTTTTCTGTGTTGTACGAAAAGAGAGAGAGAGGAAGAGTGAGGCATGCGTGTATAAGGACAACATCTTGCACTGGTTTCGAGATAACCACTACCTAGGGGACCCCCTGCAAGCATACAAAATATACAACATAGTTGCAAAATTTCAATGAGGTGAGAATATCCCATGCTCATGATGATATGGCTAGTTAAACAAAATTGACAGATACATGTGTTGTCTGTGGCACTATCACGGTAGTGATGTTGGTGGTTGTTGATGACGACTACTGATGCCCTCAGGGGTGTTTTTTATTTGACGATAGGTGGAATTTGGTACCCATATGCGTAATCGTAGTCTAGCAGATCACTGCACAATGTACGCATATGTACTGGCTGGGACCTTCCCGTGTAAGCATTGTTGTCAGAGACGCTTATAAAGGCACGAGTCTTCACCGGATCTTAATCAAAGTGCAACGGTTGTAAGGTACGATACCATCATGACATGAAAGCTTTTGCTGTAGTCGAATGTCAAGAGGATAGATGACATCTATGGACAATGATGTCTCCCATAGTGCCACTTGAGGATACCCCTTTGCATGGTGAGGGGTCATACAAGGTACTTCTTTCTCTTGGGAAAAGAGGTGTTGATGTCAACAAAAAGGAAGCCTTAACCGAACCATAATGGGTTTAACATAGGCATGTTGGTGAGCAGTGGTTGAAAATGGATGATGGGGATTTAGTGGCCCGAGGTCGAAGTATATTTGAGTAGCTTGGCAGCAGTCATAGGTATTTTCTGAAGGGAAAAAATCCCTGGAGTCGGTAGGACATCTAGGGTGGGTATGAACTAGCTATGATTGTCATAATGGTGCGTGTATGGAGGGTCTGAAATACTTCAACCAAGGGAGATGGGGGACCGCTGCCATGGGAGGAAAAAAGTGCAATATGGGGGCGAAGTGGCAAAGGGCATTGTTTGTGCCTTTTGTACAAAAATAATAAAATAATGGGGTTTGGTTTGTACAAAACACAGAGATGGGTACCCCAAAACATGAAATAGGGTCGCTCACTTGATGGTGTGAGGATGGTGTTTTTCTGGGGGTAGGGGTCCCATTGGCTGGTCTCATGTGTGGGGTTGATGAAGCAGAAGATGTTGTAGATGGATTAATGTTGATGGAGGTATGGTGGGCCAAATGCGGTGTGCGAAGGAGCGCTTTCATTCTTCTTGTACAACCTAGCCGTCTAGGAAGGGGGTTGAGTTGGAATGGTGAACTTGAACTTATGCATGATATATGGATGGGAATGAGGTCCTTCCCAGACTAAAATGGTATGGCCATGGCATCACTTTGTGGAGTGATGTATGGTCTACTTGAGTTGACGATCGCCATGGAGGGTAGGCTCTACCAACCATCGAGAACGTTTATCATATGCAAGGTGAGGTGATTATAAACATGGTCGAGTGTGAGGACCCTAGGTTTTATTTTTGATGGAGAAATAATGTCAAGATATGCAAAGTCTCTAGGACTCTATCATGCTGAGGGTAGAATGATACCTGCTCTGGAACTTTCGGTGGTGATTGCTGTGAATGATTTGCAGGTTCTTCCTGCAAAAACAACTACGTCAAGTGAAATCATCTTCTTCTTTTTCATTATTATTTGAAAAAAATGAATTTTGGAAAGGAAGATGGGAGGGTGCATACCTGCCGGCGCTTGAAAAAATATTTCTTTGGAAAGCGAATGTGTGGCATCACCTCTATTTGCTTGGGAGATGTTACTCGGCTCCTAGTTTTGATTTCAGTTGTGGTTTCCCCCAGACTGAGATCATGGGGGAGGGCGTTGCTGGTTAGTGCCCCTTGTCTAGGATCTCCTTGAATACGGATTACTGCTACCTAGGTGACCTTGGGCCAAGGACTCGATCAAACCATTTGCAGTAATCTATGCGCCTGAATTTCAAGAAGATGAGGCAACCAGGTTTCCTTTTCCCTGGTTAGTGTATGGTGGCTTGGGTGAAGGAGGGACAAATGGTTGTCGATCTAGTGACCTTCATTCCTCCTGTAGGTACCAGATGGTACATGGTTCATTTCCAGATTCCTGGATGGAGGGATCCTTTTGATAGGATCACTCGATCACGTGTAAGGTGTCCCTATACCGTGGTATTTCTAGACAGTGGTGGGTATAGTGCCCATAGGTGTCACATAGGGCGCATGCATGATTCGTACACAGCGGTTTGCTTGTACTTTTGGTGGCAAGTTCATTTTTATGGGAATTTCGTTTTGAGGTGCC
Organism: Pinus albicaulis; assembly: GCA_034641835.2. Classification (NCBI taxonomy): domain Eukaryota; kingdom Viridiplantae; phylum Streptophyta; class Pinopsida; order Pinales; family Pinaceae; genus Pinus; species Pinus albicaulis. The sequence goes on from CM076582.1 coordinate 463,064,919, forward strand.
TGCCTCGCAGTCGAGGAGTGGTTTTAATTCGTCCAAATGTAGGCATATGTGAGTAGGGTGTCCTGTGACATCACATATAGCGCAGGCTGATGACTTCCTCTACATGGTGGGGGTCACCACTTTCTTTCCTTTCTTGGAGATTTTCTTTATTGTGGTCGCCGGTTTCGCAGCGGGGATTTCCCTTGCGGGGGCGGTTTCAACTGCTATTTGGGTAGGTTGGGACTCCTCGGGACCAGGAGGCTTTAATCCAAACGCAGTAATATTGGTAGCTCGCGTTCCTAGAGGGGGAAAGAGGTACCACACTGGGAATGCCAATGATATGTTGGGTAGTACCAGTTTTTCTAAGACCTGCTGGGAGGTGAAGCAGGAGGTGGGTATAGGAAAGGAGTTTGGGAGGTGGCATAGAATAAGGAGGCTGCAGTATTTGATTCCTTGATGTCGTTACTGCTTGAGTCCATGTCTTGACTAACCTCGGTGCTTGACGTGGAAATCATGCATACCAGGGCCGTTGTGGTATCGGGTGACACCTCAGGGATAATGGGAGGATCTCCTACGAAGGATCCTAGGAAGGACGACGGTTTGAATTGGCCAAGGCCATATTCTTGATACCATGAAAGACCATCAGTGGTTGTGTCTACATAAGGTAGAACCATATCTGTATTAGTCAAGGGATGCTTTTCAGTGTGCGTCAGCTGGTATACTATAATTATTTGATCCTCGTGGGGGAACATCATGATGCGGAAAACAGAGGATGCTATGGTAGACATGGCATACATGTAACTCTACCCAAGGAGTATATTGTAATCCAAGTGAGAATCCAAGACTTCGATGTCTATGTAGACCATTTTTCTGGCTAATCAGACTGGTACATTTTGGAAGAGACCGATGGGGGTGGAGGGCCAACCGTCATATGCCCTAAGTGTGATGACAGAAGGTTTGAGTTCTAGGGCTTCTAACTTCTGCCATACATTCTTTGACATGATGCATGTCGATGCACCCTCATCTATGACACATCGGTGAATAGTGATATTCTGTACCGATACTGGTATCTAAAAGGCGACCATAGAGGGAAGCCTAGGGTGGCTTTGTCTAAATCAAAAGCCATCATGTGCGTGTCAGCAGGGTCGACGGTGCCTAAGGCGGAAAGTAGGGATTTTTTCTTCTTCGGGCATGACTCCAGTACCTCCAAAGCAAACATAGCAGCAGGTGACTGGGCTAAATTGTCTACGATGCTGTAATTTCGGGCTACCTTGGAGTAGTCACCTCCTCGTCTATTAGGCCCTTCAACCATTTTTGGCAATGGTTCCAAAGGAATATTTGGAATGGTTAAAGGTGCAGTCGGCATGGATGTACTAGCCCCTAACAAACTAGTGTCTGGCAGGGTGTCATAGCTGCGATTCCGTGTTTGAAAAAACTTTTCTTCGCCGGCCATGTAAATTTCATGGTTGTTTTTATCGGATTTTTTGGTGTTTTGCTGTTGAGTTCTGACTGTTCCTTGATGGGGGAAGGGTTCTTGAATAACTATGGTTGGCTGGGAAGATCCTCCTTGTCCTCGGTTACTCTGGAGCTTTCTAAGCTCAGGGAGTTCAGGACAGTGGTGAGTATAGTGCTCATACTCACCACATATCGAAAACGAATGGTTTGTTCCTAGAGGTGGCCTTTTGTCTTGCTTTTGAGCATTGCTTGGCTCCTGGTTCTCATTCTGGTTAAAGTTATCTCTAGGTTGGGGTCGCGGTGGGCACTGTAGACTGCTGCCCCCCTATCTAGGGTTCCCTTTGGGTTTGTTTTTTACCTTTCTCTTGACCACGTTAGGAGGGTAATTCTCCTGATCATACTGGTGTGGTTGATCTTGGGATGTGCTTGGGACTTAACATACTGCTATCCCATATTTGCACCTGGCCATTGGGGGGGAGTTCTTCCATCATTTTTTCTTCCTGCGTACTGGGTCCCCTCGGTTGGTGGGTAAGGTCCTCCTTAGTGATACATGGGTGCCCTATTAGTCAAATTTTGTTGCTGCATATGATGACTTTGGAATCAGGGTTGGGACATGTCGTGGGTAGATCCATGTGTATAACCGGGATTCTGACTGTTGTTTCCTAGGTACGCTTGGGTCATCGACCCAATAAGTCCATTTGCAGAGTTCGATGTGCCTGGAAATTCTTGATAAGATTGTGTTGAAGCCTCGAAAATCGGGTCTACAACAAGGGGGATACCCACCCAGTCCAGACCTTGGTTAGCAACTCCTTTTCCGTTTGGTGTAGTGGGTCCGACTGGGGATAATGGGACCAGTTTCCCAATATGTGTGTGTGTGTTTGAGATTTGATATTTATTTTCTAAAATTCCTAATTAAAATGCTTTTAATCTATCTCTAATATATTCATATGCAAACTGTATTCTAAGAAATATCTAATTCTAAACTAACCCAGGATGTAATCTTTCAATATATGCGATATAAAAATATTTCAGATAACAATTGATAATAAAGATCATTCAATTATTATGAGAAAAGAATTCAATAAAGATAAACTATTTCACATAAAAAGTTAGATGAAACAGTTGTGGAAAACATATCGCATATTAAGATATTCATATATCAAGTACAAATAAATAATTATCATCGTACAAAAATGCCAAATGATAACTCAGATATTCAAACATTAACATATAAACAACTAAACATAAATATCACTTTTATCACAGAAACAGAAACAGTTAAGAGATAAAAATACCATTTATAACTGGTTCTACTCATGAGCTAGAAGTAATAATGATTTATCTCTTTCTTAATCCAACATCTATCAAGAGTACAGAAATGCAACATCAGTAACAGATATTGGACATAGATATCAATAAATCTCGTTTCATTCATTTATCAAAACCTCCTCTGAGGGTGCAGAAGTGCATGTTTTGAGGATAAGTTTTTGGCAAATTTCAGGACCCTTCTCTAAATGCATGAGAAGGGTTTAAATACTAATAACTAAAATCTAAAAATAGTTTATTACAAAAATTTATGATTCGGTTTAAATGACCATCCTTTTACTAGGCAAAAATATAGTAAAACTAAAACTAAATCTAAAAATAAAGACTATCAACTATCTACTTATGAATTTGATCTTTGATCTTGCAAGCATCCAGCATTTTTTTGAGAAGAGGTGGTTGGCCGACATCAGATTTCAACTGCCCCAAAAATACAGAATCGGCAAGTGTAGGAGCAATCTTCTCAGTAGAATTAATGATGCAACTAAGCGCACTGCATTGACTGTGGGGTTTTACTAGATATGTCCAGTAAGAATCCCAGTTTAATCTTGTCAGTTCTTGAATTTACTTTGCCTTTTCATCAGCCTTTTTCCTCCATTCAATTTTGCAGTTGCTGTGCTTGTGGAAGGTGTCCCGGAATAATCTCTGAAATCAAATTAACTTTGTGCAAATTTTCATTTACACAATCAGTAATATTTCCTGCTACTGTAGCTGTTTCCTCTGCTGATTTTTCTGCTTCTCTGAGATGTACATCCCAACTGTTGAAGAGCAGTTCTTTATGAATATCATTGATGATCGATGCTCCTGCTCTTCTTCCTTCCTCTGTCTTTTGCCATGCCATATAATTAGTAACTCTTTCATTAGTTAAATCATAATCATGTCGTAATTCTACGACATGATTAGTGATTTTATCACTTTCTTGACAAAAAAAGTTGTATTGCGAGGATTTCTGGCATAATATGTCTTGTTGTTGCAATAGTTGTTTGTTCAAAGAAACAGACTCTGAAATAAACTCCTGAAGCTTAGGGTCATCTTTGTGCTCTTCTTGAATAATCTGTATTTGTTTCTCTTTATCTGCCAAAATTTTCTGATATCCAATTTGCATCTGTTGAATCTCTTGTTGTAACTCTTCAAGTTTTATTTGTGCTTCACTGTTAGCACAGGCTTGTTGCAATTTTTGTTGCAGAGCTTGTATCTGATCTTATTTTTCATTTAATAATAGCTTTACCTCAGATGCTTTATCAATAGTTGCGAAGGCATAAGCCCCTGTAATCTGAGATAACTTGGCAAGATTGTCAATTGGATCCGTAGTAGGATCCTTCCATAAGACATCTAATTGTTCTACCTCAGTAGAGATTGAGCTCTCTAACTTTCTCTTTTTCCTCTGCTTCCTCACTACTGCTTTATACTGCGGGCTGTAGAATACATCTAGAGGAGGAATGTCCTCTATATTGAGTACAATTTCAGAAGAGGGAGTGATAGGTATATGCTCAGTTTCTGTGACGGTGCCACTTATTCTCATGCTCAAAACTTTTGTTGTCTGTACATGGGTCTGTATATTATTTCCTTCTAAATTAAGAAATTGATTAAAAGTTTCCCATTCTTTGTCCAATTCAATCATGATTGTCAGTTGCTGTACATTGAGAGGTGGAAGATTCAACTGTGGAGTGGTAAAAGTCTGTTGTTGTGAAAGCTCTTTAGATTGAGATGTATCCTTCACTGAGCTTTCATCATTATCAATCTTTTTAGAATGCTCAGAAGTCTCTTTGTCAGACTTCGACTTAGACTTTTCTGTATTTGAGCTGCCACTAAGAATGACACTAGGAGTTGGTTCGCTTGCGGGTTCCAAGCGTAAATTTTCCAAAGGGATAGTAGTTAGTCTTCTCTCTCTGTAAACTTTAAATTCCTGAAAATATTCTGGGGATAACTGTGTTTGAGCTAAGTGCAAAACTTCTTTAAATGAACATTTTGTTTGAAACATATCATCAAAAAGATCTTCTTCTCCAAAAAAACACTCTTACTTTGATTACAGTGGTGAAATTTTTAACAACATCAATTGGATCAAATAACCTTCTCGAAAACTTGAACAGTTGTAAGCATGTAATATTTCTTACCTCTTTGAATGTGTGACCAACATCAAACAATGAAAATGCTCCATAGGCTACGGAAAATTGTGGCCAAATTCCCTTCTTCTTCTCCTTTAATTCCTTTGTCAAACCTCCTTCACCACAGGTTTGATAAGCAATCTCCAGAGCTACAAGTTTATCCGGAACATACAGGGGTAAAACATGGGGGAAGTAGAGCTTCCAAAAACCCTCACATAAGTAAACAACTCTTCTCCGAACCATCTTGCGACAGGGAGAATGTCGACCTCTGCTTCCGGGGATAACCTTGGAGCATCCTTATTATACAATATTCTGTACAGAGGCAGCATTATGCCATGGAAAATTTTGTAAAAATGAGGAACAAACTTTGATTCCCACAACTCTTTGTGATAGACATGAATAGGCAAGGGATCATGAATTTTCCATTGCCAACCCATAAAAGAGAATTTAGAAACAAAAAAAATTGAATCCATAACATAGGCAGATAGATAAAAATGAGGATAAATCCTCTGAGAAATAGTCCGTTTAGACCGGTAATTGAAAATGGCAGTGGCTAAATTATCAGACAAGATTTTGGCCCAGTCTACAATTGTAGCATTAACAACAACATTTAACAAAGGGAGCCATTCAGGCAAGACCATATTTATGTCAGGCTTTCTGAAAAGCCTGCATAACATAGTAGCAGCAAAATAATATGGAGAGGTGAGCGAACCAGTACTGTACATACCGTGTTTTTTTTTCTTCAATGGTTCCTCTCTCTTGGTCCATTCCTTGGTGCATTCCACCAAATTTGTATTTTCTCTGGCGAATTTCTCCATAAATTATTTGTTGTAGGTCGCCTGAGGTTCCGGTAAGTGATACATAAGCCTCAAATCTTCTGTAGTGAATGACCCGATGAGTTCTTGTCCTGGAGTTCTAAATTTCCTGTCCGAAATATCAGTGTTATCTAGCACCCATTTTATCATATATGTATATGGAAGAATTCTCGGTCTTGCTGCTATTCTATGAAGAAATGAACAAGCCAATTCTGTAAGAGATGCTTCAAAGGAATTACTTGATCCTGTAGTAGCCGCGACTTCCATTACCCTGGGATTTTCTTCTTCGAGCAGATTATGCATGCCCTCCCAGGTAGTGATACCGGCGTCCTTATTGCAAGCAGTATCCGCATAAAGGGAAGCCATCTCTTTGTTTTCAGCACTCGAAAATTTCTCTTTCTTACCCATAATGCTTTGTGAATGCTTTGTCTATTCTTCTACTCCATCGCACCTGCGGTGTTACAAATCAAGTGAGAGTAATGAGATGAGAAAGGTGACGGGATAGTTTTAAATGCTGAAGGCGGATAAAAACGTGAAACAACCTTTCAATCAAAACAAAATCCTTTTCATCAATGATTAACAATCCATTCATTAATTTTGACATCAAAGCGCATAACAGATATTTATTTATGAAAAGATTTACTTTGGACAACACGCTAGAAGAATCTGCGATTTGTTATGCAATATTGAAAAATCGCAATATCGCGGATCGTAATCATTGCAAATCGCAACATCGCAAATCGCAACATCCAAATCGCAGTCTAATATCATCGCGAAATCGCAATATCGCAAAATCGTGAAATCGCAATTTCACAAAATATAACTTATTAAACAACTTTTCTGCGATATGCGGTTTGCGATAAATACTTTAATGTATAGTTCTTTGGGATCGCGCTATCGCAATATCACGGAATCAAAATTTAAAAGATTTTTCTTTCACAAAGGATATCCATTTTTTGCAATGGATGCGGTATTCTTATTCAAAGAAATATTATGTTTTGATCTATCATAAATTTAGGTTTATTTTAAAGATTTTCAAAGAATTTCCCTAAGTTATGATAGTAAGTTTTATTTGAAAAAGGAAATAAATACTAATTAATTTTTTTGGATTTGTTGACTAAGGGTCCCCTCTTATTTAGTATTATTACTAATATTAAATAAGAAGGGGGGTTGTTGCTGGCCACAACAATTGGCGATTCACTTGGAAGAACCAGTTATCTCTGCATTTCTTTTGGATTTTCTAAACTTTTCAAAACAGAAAATTTTCCAGAAAATCAAACTTAATTATAAAAAGACAAAGTACATTAAGCTTTAATCTATAAATGATATTTCATTCCTTCTATATTCAACTTTTGATTATTCACTTCCTCAAGCTAGTCCTTGTATTTACATCAGTCATTACTTGGTTAAAAAGATAAAAACAAAAGCTTCTCTATAAATCAGCTTTAAATATACTCATTTGTCATAGGTAGAGCCACTGCTGCCAGCAAGTGTTTATAGCCTCGATAGGGTTACCTGTTACCCAGCAATGATCCTGTGTCCTACTTAGAGAAATATAAAATTTTCAAAGAGAAATCCATATTCACACTTATTGCTTTTGCTTTTATTTTTTATTCTTAAAGAACAATGTCTTGGTTTGGTAGCCAACTCATGACAATGCCATTCACTTGATTTATAACTTTGCTGAAAAAGATGGCTCGTGATGAGACCCCTTGTCTTTTGATTGCAACAATCTTGATTCATTGCCCTGTTATGTTATGCAGTATTGGCAAAGTCAGCAAGCTATAATATCTATGATCATGATAAGTCGGCTCGTGATGAGACCTCTTACTCTTTAAGTTAAAAGTGTATCATTGGATAATTATTTGAACATTGTAATTTTCTAAGCAGGGAGGATATCATTGTTTCCTTAAGATAGCTCTGGACGACAATAGTAGAGTTTTTTGGAAGGAACTTTTCTATAGAGAAACTTTGATTTGCTATTGATACCTTTCATTGAATTGATATAAAACAGTTTTTCACTAAAAGTTGCCTTTCATCAAAGTTTTCAAAGTTGAAACTGGTGTCATTTCAAGACTAAAGTTTTTAACTGTATCTTTGAATAATAATGATCAATATTCTGAAAAGAATTCTATTTATAAAAATGAAGAAACAAAATTTAAAAAGAGAATTTATATCTTCTTTGTAAATTCCAAATGTAACCATTAACAACTTGTTTTATTTTGACAATAAAGAAAACTAATATAGAAAATAGAAGAATGATCTCCTATGGAAAATATTTTTTGAGAATTTGTCCATTAACAGGTAAAGATTCTCTTTTGCCTATTAAATCCTGTAACATAAAAGTAGATGGACCTATGATTTCTGAAATTTGAAAAGGACCAAACCACATTCTTTGAAATTTCGTATGTTTTCCTTTTTCCTCATGAGCTTTGTCCCATTTTAAAACAAGATCTTCAACCTGAAAGTCTTTTCTGGTTATCATGTTTGAATCAAAAGAAGATTTTACTAATGCTTGATGATGAGCATGAGTTATTTTGGCTTTTTCTTGTTGTTCTTCTAACTTAATTATTTCCATCTGTCTTAGTTGTAAGGAAGAAGTTGGTACTTCATCAATACATTGAACTAAGGCCAAAGAAGGAATTGCTAAATGAGTTGGAAGAACTAATTTTTTCCCATAAACTAAATTAAAGGGAGAAGTACCAATAGAAGCCTTCTGTGTTATTCGATCTGCCCATAAAGCATATATTAAAGACTTATGCCAATTTTTATGATTTTGATCAATGGTTCGCTTAATGATTCTGATTAAGTTTTTATTTGTGGATTCAGTTAACCCATTTCCCTGTGGATAATATTTGGCAGAGTATTTAAGTTTAAAACCTCTCTTGAGTGAAAATTCAGTCAGAGCATTACCAGAAAAATATGATGCATTGTCAAATACTAAAGCAGAAGGTAAACCAAACCTGGTGATTATGAACTGATCTATGAATTCAATGATGTGCTCAGCATTAGCAGTCTTGAGAGGGACTGCTTCTACCCATTTCGTAAAATAATCAGTTGCTGTAATGATATACCTGTGTTGCTTAGAAGAGTGAGGAACGATCTCACCTATTATGTCCAATCCCCATTGATCAAAAGGTTGTTCAATGTTTACTAGTTGCAATGGCAATGATGGTTTCTTTTGTCTTCCAGCTGCAGTTTGACAAACTTGACATTTTCTTACATAGCTATGTGAATCTTTGAATAAAGTGGGCCAGTAATAGCCTGCGCGAAGAATTTTATGTGCAGTAGCATCTCCAGCATAATTTCCACCTGCTGGTCCATCATGAAGTTCCTGCAAGACTTTTTCAGCTTCAGATTTCTCCAAACATATAAGAAGAACATAATCGTAATTCATTTTAAAAAGAACATTGTTTACAAGCTAATATTGTTTAGCCTTCAACCTTAAAGAACTTTTCTTGGTGTGATCGAGATTTGGAGGAGCATATTCATTCTTTAGATAAAAAATGATATCAGCATATAATGATTCAACATCGTTTAGGCTTACCTCATACGTTTGTATCTCTTCAGATGATTTCTCAGAAATCTGTGATGCTCCAACTAGTATTTTGCAAAAGCCTTGACCTCTAACAATATTTTCTGGTTTGATCTCAACATCATATTCTTGTAAGGCAGTAATCCAATTAGCTCTTTTCTCACCCACATATTTTTGGACTAAGATTTCTTACCGCTGGAAACGGTACAATAATTTTTGTATGGGTTTTAAGTAAAAAGGGTCTGAAATATTTAATTTCTTTGAAAACAACGTAAGCTTGTTTCTCCACATCTGAGTAATTCAACTCAGCTCCCTGTAAATTTGAACTGAAGAAAGAAATTGGGGCTTCTACTTTGTCTTGATTTGCTTGAGTGAGAATCGCAGTGTAAGATTTATCAGAGGCAAATGTGTACAAAACAAAAGGATCGGAAAAAATTGGAGTTGCTAAAGATGGAGCATTAATGATTGCTTGTTTAATCAGATTGAATGCCTCATATTCATCTTGGCCCCATTTGAAGTTTGAATTCTTTTTAATCATTGTTTGTAAAGGAGATAAAATTTTTGAAAAATCTGGTACAAATCTCTTTACAAAATTAATTTGGCTGAGGAAAGATTGCATATATTTCTTGTTGTGAGGTAAGGATATTTTAGAAATCTCCTTGATTCTATCAGGATCAATGTGAATTCCAGATTTTGACACTATGAATCCAAGAAGTTTTCCTTCACTTAATGCGAAAAAGGATTTTTTTGGGTTAAGTGAAATTCCATACCTTTGACAACGTTGGAAGATCTGCTTCAAATCTCTAAGATGATTGCTTCGTTTTTTGGAATATACAGTTATATCATCCAAATAAATTACCACTGACTTGTTGACTAATCCCTTGAAAGCGATGTCCATGGCTCTTTGAAATGTAGCACCAGCGTTGATCAGACCAAAAGGCATCTTTTGATATGCATAAGTGCCCCATCTGGTTCTAAATGTAGTTTTCAATTGATCATCTGGATGAAGTAACACTTGGTTGTAGCCAGAGAAACCATCTAAGAAAGACATTAATTTTGATCCTGCAACTGCCTGTAATATTTGCTCCATGGGAGGCAAAGGAAAAAAATCTTTTTGGCAGGCTTTATTAAGATTTAGAAAGTCAATGCAAATTCTAATATCTCTGTTTTTCTTTCTAACAGGAACCATATTGGAAACCCATTTAGAATGTCGAACAGGAAAAATAATTTTGGCTTTCAATAACTTATTGAGTTCAGATTTGATTTGATTTTGTAGATTGGGATGGATTTTTCTGAGATTTTGTTGTACAGGTTTCTCATCGTTCATCATTGGGATAGTATGTTGGATGATAGAAGTGTCATAAGTTTTGAGTTCATCATAGTTCCAAGCAAAGACAATTTTATATTGTTTCAAAAGACGCACATATGCTAATTTTTCTTCAGGATTTAGACCAAGGCCTAGGTTGATATTCTGTGGTTTGGTATCAGTTCCTAGATTTAATAATTCATAATTCAAAGTTGAAATTTGTAATTTTGAATTGGTAGATATTTTAAATCGGTCTTTCAAATAATAAAGGTCTTCTAACTTGACAATTGACTTTGGAATAGCATTATTACTGCTATCATGTTGTAATTGTTTGTCATGTTGGTCTTCATCGATTATCTGATTGGTATAAGATCCTTCAGATGTGAGGAAGCTTACAATATCAGGATCATCGTTGAAAATTATCCAATTGGTAACGTTATCAGGAATCGAAGGTCTAAAGATTAATTCAATTGAAAATCGATCAGGACTCAAGTTTTCTGCAGGAATAAGCTTAGAGGCTACATTGGCTAAGAGGTCTGCACTAGCATTCTGGATTCTAGGAATTGGTGAAATATTGAATGCTATAAAATGTTCAGTCAGATCTTGAACTAAAGATTGATAATGCTTTAAATGATCTGATAAACAATGTATAGTATTGCGTACCTGTTTGATTACAATTTCTGAATCTCCGAAAAATTGCAGATATTTGATATCCAATCCGATTTCTTTATATAACCCTTGGACTAAAGCCTCGTATTATGTGGTATTATTAGTACATTCAAACTCAAGTCTGCAGGGTAGCATAATTTTGTTTCCCTCTGGACTAACCAACACGCATCCTGCTCCTGCTCCTTCATTAGACTTAGAACCGTCAAAAAAATAATTTCCAAAATAAAGATTTATTTATAGGAGTATCAAAAAAATTAATACATTTAGAACTGTCTATTTGAGAAAAATTTTCTATTTGAGATAAAACAGAATGTTCTAAATAAGGTGAAGTGTGAGCATTGAAATTTCCTAAGAAAGAATCAACTGAGTAATTTCCAATGATATTACTGTTGTATGCAACTGGTTCATTCTCTCCTTCCAATTCTGTTACTATGTATTTTTGATACTTGTCTCGTTCAACCTTTATCTGATTTGGTTTACCATTATAAGGAAGCCACATGTGCGACCAATCGGTTGCAAAGTATCCATGAAGTTTTTCCAACCAATCTCTGCTAAGAATTAAGCCATAAAATTATGGAATATCTGCAACTAAAATATCAATAACTTGACATACTTTTGGATTTGATTACGTCCTTATGGTAACCTGGTTTAATTCGCCAATCACTTCAACTTGCGATCGATCTAACTGCACTATACGCACAACATATTTTTGTGGTTGAACGATCAATTTTTCACATACTGATTTTCGTAGAATATTAGATGAAGCTCCAGAATCCACTAAATAGTTATGAATTTTTTTATTAAAAACTTCATAAGTAAGAAGAAATGGAGGAGTATGAGATCTGGACCTTCCTCCAATTAAAGCAATATTTTCAAGATCAAATTTACTGATTGAATTAGTTGGAGGTCTTCCCATATCATTAGAAGCTTGAGAAATTACAGGGTCGGGCAAAGGTTTTTCTGGTACAACATGTAATTCTTTCAAAAGTACTTTTTGCTGGTGTTTTAACTTGCTCAATTCATAAAAAGTGATGTTAGCCCTAGTCTTCTTCATATCTTCTATAATGTTATATTCCATTTCATCCGGAACAATCAATGTTCTTGATGGAATTGATGAATCTGTTTGGACTGGGCTAGTTTGAATTACTTTAGATGTCGTTTTCTTGAGTGCAACTTTATCTTTAGCCAATGAGCTTGCACTCTTTGGTTTAGGAGTAGTTTGAGGAGGATCAAGTTGATTTCTACTTCTAGTGCTAACCGGGGATGCTTCTTGGTCTTCCTCATCTGGGAGGATGAAATCCCACATGCCTTGTACTTCTACCACCTCTTCTTCATCAGTAGTTTCTTCAGTAACAGTCTCTTCTTCTTCTTCTTCTGATTCAACATTTGTAATAGAATTTGGTGGCTTTTGATCAGTTGAAGGATTTCTTCTAAAAGGCTTGAAAGATTTTTTAGAAGATGTTTCTGCCACTTGTTTCTTGATATCAACCATTTCATTGGACATGGTTTTCAAAAAATTTTGCAATCCTTCTAAATCAAATGGATCTTTTGGTTGTTTTTTCTTTGGATCTTCCTTAAAAGTGACCTTCTTGGATTTTAGTTCTTCTATTGCATTTTTCTTTTCTAAAGCAATGATTCATTTCTCTACTGCTATTGCTTCCTTCATATTGTCTGCTAAAGTTGTTTTGTTTGCCCTATCAACAAAGATTGCTATGTTTGATGGCAAAGAATAAATGTACCATTCACTTCGCACTTCTTCGCTAGGCTTGGAAGCAGTAGGAATTTTGTTTAACAATTTATTGAAACGAGAATTGAAATCCTTGACAAGTTCTTTTGAATAAGCTCTAAGATTAGAAAAATCATTGATCAATGTTGCTGTAGACCTGTCATCACCAAATTTAGTCAAAAATTGATCTTGAAAGATATCCCAACTAGTAATAGATCCAGATGGTAATGAGAACTACCATGATCCAGCTGCTCCTTGTAGGGTATAAGGAAAAATTCGGACAACAACATCTTCATTAAAAACTCCATTGAGATTTATGGATAACATAAAGTTGTTTATATGTTCTTCTGCTAGCATGCCTGCTTCAGGATTAAACTTAGGTAGCCATTTTTCAGGATGGGCCGGTATTTGACTCAAGGGTGCAAGCATTAAGACTGCCCCTGGATTATTCCATGGCATTTGGGCCATCACTGAAATACTAACAGATGAAAGTGTAGAAGATGATATTTGTGACTGAGAAGATGAAGATATTATGATTTGAGAAGGAGATGTGGAAGATTGAGTGGACTGATGGACAATAGTTTGGAGTGGAGGAGTGGGTGGTTGACTTCGCGATGACGTGTTTGAGATGGATGATGATGATGAAAGAGTCTCACTATCAGACCCTTTGGGTGATTTCCTAGCTCTTTTTCTTGTAGGTAGAGGTAACTCAGTTGGTTGTATGCCAAGCTTTTCACTCTGTAATCTAGTGAGAGGATGAGAAGGATTATATTGTGAAGTCACACTGCCTTGAGATTTATCAGACCTTTGAGGTGATATTGAAAATCGCTGAAGTTTATGAATCAAAGATTTGAATTCAGGAGGTTCAATAACAGATTCTTCTAAAAAGTCAGGGTTTGTGGCAGTGTCTGTTCTTCTTTCGACTTCTGGTTCTAGATTTAAAATTTCTGAGTAAGATGGAGAAGTCAGGGAAGATGGTGAGGGTGATTTACTCTCAGAATGGTATTTAGATTTAGATTCACTTTCCATTCATAGTTCGAGGCCCTCCTTCTAGCGCCAAATATGTTGAAGCCCCGAAAATCGGGTCTACAACAAAGGGGATACCCACCCGGTCCGGACCTTGGTTAGCAGCTCCTTTTCCGTTTGGTGTAGTGGGTCCGACTGGGGATAATGGGACCAGTTTCCCAATATGTGTGTGTGTGTTTGAGATTTGATATTTCTTTTCTAAAATTCCTAAGTAAAATGCTTTTAATCTATTTCTAATCTATTCATATGCAAATTGTATTCTAAGAAATATCTAATTCTAAACTAACCCTGGATGTGATCTTTCAATATATGCGATCTAAAAGGATTTCAGATAACAATTGATAATAAAGATCATTCAATTATTATGAGAAAAGAATTCAATAAAGATAAACTATTTCACATAAAAAGTTAGATGAAACAGTTGTGGAAAACATATCACATATTAAGCTATTCATATATCAAGCACAAATAAATAATTATCACCATACAAAAATGCCAAATGATAACTCAAATATTCAAACCTTAACATATAAAAAACTAAACATAAATATTACTTTTAACACAGAAACAGAAATAGTTAAGAGATAAAAGTACCATTTATAACTGGTTCTACTCATGAGCTAGAAGCAATAATGATTTATCTCTTTCTTAATCCAACATCTATCAAGAGTACAGAAATGCAACATCAGTAACATATATTAGACACAGATATCAATAAATCTTGTTCCATTCATTTATCAAAACCTCCTCTGAGGGTGCAGAAGTGCATGTTCTGAGGATAAGTTTTTGAAAAATTTCAGGACCCTTCTCTAAATGCATGAGAAGGGTTTAAATACTAATAACTAAAATCTAAAAATAGTTTATTACAAAAATTTAGGATTCGGTTTAAATAACCGTCCTTTTCCTAGGCAAAAATATAGTAAAACTAAAACTAAATCTAAAAATAAAGACTATCAACTATCTACTTATGAATTTGATCTTTGATCTTGCAAGCATCCAGCATTGTTTTGAGAAGAGGTGGTTGGCCCACTTCAGATTTCAACTGCCCCGAAAAGACAAAATCGGCAAGTGTGGGATCAATCTTCTCAGCATAATTAATGATGCAACTAAGCGCACTGCATTGACTATGGGGTTTTACTAGATATGTCCAGTAGGAATCCCAGTTTAATCTTGGCAGTTCTTGAATTGACTTTGCCTTTTCATCAGCCTTTTGCCTCCATTCTGTTTTGCAGTTGTTGTGCTTGTGGAAGGTGTCCCGGAATAATCTCTGAAATCAAATTAAATTTGTGCAAATTTTCATTTACACAATCAGTAATATTTCCTGCTGCTGTAGCTGCTTCCTCTGATGCTTTTTCTGCTTCTCTGAGCTGTACATCCCAATTGTTGAAGAGCAGTACTTTATGACTATCATTGATGATCGGTGCTCCTGCTCTTCTTCCTTCCTCTGTCTTTTTCCATGCCATATAATTAGTAACTCTTTAATTAGTTAAATCATAATCATGTCGTAATTCTACGACATGATTAGTGATTTTATCACTTTATTGACAAAAAGAGTTGTATTGCTCTGGCATAATATGTCTTGTTGTTGCAGTAGTTGTTTGTTCAAAGAAACATACTCTGAAATAAACTCTTGAAGCTTAGGGTCATCTTTGTGCTCTTCTTGGATAATCTGTATTTGTTTCTCTTTATCTGCCAAACTTTTCTGATATCCAATTTGCATCTGTTGAAGCTCTTGCTGTAACTCTTCAAGTTTTATTTGTGCTTCACTGTTAGCACATGCTTGTTGCAATTGTTGTTGCAGAGCTTGTATCTGATCTTATTTTTCATTTAATAATAGCTTTACCTCAGATGTTTTATCAATATTTCCTGAGGCATAAGCTCCTGTAATCTGAGATAACTTGGCAAGATTTTCAGTTGGATCCGTAGTAGGATCCTTCCATAAGACATCTAATTGTTCTGCCTCAGTAGAGATTGAGCTCTCTAAATTTCTCTTTTTCCTCTGCTTCCTCACTACTCCTTTATACTGCGGGCTGTAGAATACATCTAGAGGAGGAATGTCCTCTATATTGAGTACAATTTCAGAAGAGGGAGTGATAGGTATATGCTCAGTTTCTGTGACGGTGCCACTTATTCCCGTACTCAAAACTTTTGTTGTTTTTACGAGGGTCTATATATTCTGTCCTTCTACATTAAGCAATTGATTAAAAGTTTCCCATTCTTTGTCCAATTCAGTCCTGACTGTCGTTTGATGTACATTGAGAGGTGGAAGATTCAACTGTGGAGTGGTAAAATTCTGTTGCTGTGAAAGCTCTTTAGATTGAGCTGTATCCTTCACTGAGCTTTCATCATTATCAATATTTTTAGAATGCTCAGAAGTCTCTTTGTCAGACTTCGTCTTAGACTTTTTGTATTTGAGCTGCCACTAAGACTGACACTAGGAGTTGGTTCCCTTGCGGGTTCCAAGCGTAAATTTTCCAAAGGGATAATAGTTAGTCTTTTCTCTCTGTAAACTTTAAATTCCTGAAAATCTTCTGGGGATAACTGTGTTTGAGCTAAGTGAAAAACTTCTTTAAATTAACATTTTGTTTGAAAAATATCATCAAAAGAATCTTCTTCTCCAAAAAAACACTCTTACTTTGATTGCAGTGGTGAAATTTTTAACAACATCAATTGGATCAAATAACCTTCTCGAAAACTTGAACAGTTGTAAGCATGTAATATTTCTTACCTCTTTGAATGCGTGACCAACATCAAACAATGAAAATGTTCCACAGGCTACGGGAAATTGTGGCCAAATGCCCTTCTTCTTCTCCTTTAATTCCTTTGTCAAACCTCCTTCACCACAGGTTTGATAAGCAATCTCCCGAGCTACAAGTTTATCCGGAACATACAGGGGTAAAACATGGGGGGAAGTAGAGCTTCCAAAAACCCTTACATAAGTAAACAACTCTTCCCCAAACCATCTTGCGATAGGGAGAATGTCAACTTCTGCTTTCGGGGATAACCTTGGAGCATCCTTATTATACAATATCCTATACAGAAGCAGCATTATGCCATGGCAAATTTTGTAAAAATCAGGAACAAACTTTGATTAACACAACTCTTTGTGATAGACATGAATAGGCAAGGGATCGTGAATTGTCCATTGCCAACCCATCAAAGGGAATTTAGAAACAAAACAAATTGAATCCATAACATAGGCAGATAAATAAAAAGGAGGATAAATCCTCTGAGAAACAATCCGTTTGGACCGATAACTGAAAATGGTAGTGGCTAAATTATCAGAAAAGATTTTGGCCTAGTCTACAATTGTAGCGTTAACAGCGACATTCAACAAAGGGAGCCATTCAGGCAAGACCATATTTATGTCAGGCTTTCCAAAAATCCTGCATAAAATAGCAGCAGCAATACAATATGGAGAGGTGAGCGAACCAGTACTGAACATACCGTGTTTGTTTTTCTTCAATGGTTCCTCTCTCTTGGTCCATTCCTTGGTGCATTCCGCCAAATTTTCATTTTCTCTGGCGAATTTCTCCATAAATTGTTTGTTGTAGGTTGCCTGAGGTTCCGGTAAGTGATACATAAGCCTCAAATCTTTTGTATTGAATGACCTGATGAGTTCTTGTCCTGGAGTTCTAAATTGCCTATCCGAAATATCGGTGTTATCCAACACCCATTTTATCATATCTGTATACGGAAGAATTCTCGGTCTTGCTGCTATTCTGTGAAGAAATGAACAAGCCAATTCCGTAAGAGACACTTCGGAGGAATTACTTGATCCAGCAGTAGCCGCAACTTCCATTACCCTGGGATTTTCTTCTTCGAGAAAATTATGCATGCCCTCCCAGGTAGTGATACCAGCGTCCTTATTGCAAGCAGTATCCGCATACAGGGAAGACATCTCTTTGTTTTCAACACTCGGAACTTTCTCTTTCTTACCCACAATGCTCTGTGAATGCTTTGTATAGTCTTCTACTCCTTCGTGCCTGCGGTGTTACGAATTAAGTGAGAGTAATGAGATGAGAAAAGTTACGGGTTAGTTTTAAATGCTGAAGGCGGATAAAAACGTGAAACAACCTTTCAATCAAAACAAAATCCTTTCCATCAATGATTAACAATCCATTTATTAATTTTGACATCAAGCGCATAACGGATATTTATTTATGAAAATATTTACTTTGGACACCGCGCTAGAAGAATCTGCGATAATGCGATCTTCGATTTGGTGTGCAATGTTGCAAAATCGCAATATCGCAGATCGCAATCATCGCAAATCACAATCTAATATTATCGTGAAATCGTAATATCGCAACATCGCGGAATCGCAAATTCACAAAATATAACTTCTTAAACAACTTTTCTACAATATGCGGTTTGAGATAAATACTTTAATGTATAGTTCTTTGGGATTGCGCTATCGCAATATCGCGGAATCACAATTTAAAAAGATCCTGCTTTCACAAAGGATATCCATTTTTTGCGATGGATGCGGTATTTTCTTCAAAGAAAGATTATGTTTTGATCTATCATAAATTTAGGTTTATTTATAAGATTTTCAAAGGAATTTCTCTAAGTTAAGATAGTAAGTTTTATTTGAGAAAGGAAATAAATACTAATTAATTTTTTTTTTGGAATTGTTGACTAAGGGTCCCCTCTTATTTAGTATTATTACTAATATTAAATAAGAAGGGGGTTATTCTTCAGCCTGACAGTTGCGAGCACGGGGCGTTAGGTAGGATAATGTATATGTATCTTGATTGCATATAAATCAGTTCAAGCTGTTGGGCTTTAATGATTGCGTCCTCTTCGGATGTGGGGTTATGTTGTGCCACATCCTTTGAAATCTCCGCTGTCAGAGTTTTCAAGAATAAATATAAAAGGACCTCGTTGTCGAGTTGAGCTTTTCATAAGCTACGATGTCGTATCCACTCATGGAGGTGTTTAGAAATGTGGGTAGAGGGTGATTTTATGAAATGAGTGAGTAACTCCATTCCTGAATCGTGGTGAATGGGTGGCTGAAAGTATCTAAGGAACGCAGTAGCGAAGGCGCTAAAGGTTCTATGTGAAGCAGGGGGTTGCTTGACGTACCATTTCATGGCCACTCCCATGAGAGTGCGTTGAAACAACCTCAATCTAATAGTATCCTCAATGATGCTATTCGATGAACACCATAGGTGAAAGGTCATTATATGATTCCCTGGGTCTTCCGCTTGCTTTCCTTCAAACTTTGGTATGTCTGAAGGGAGCTTCATGGGCATGGGAGGCCAATTAGGGTCGTGTGCGATGGGGTCATTGGTGAGCTTAGTTAAATCCGGTAGATTTAATGCTACTAATAAGGGTGACTGAGAGGTTGACGCCATGGCAACGTGTGAAGACATGAAGTTCTGGTTAGAACGGCGGTTAGTCTGTGACGTACTCAGTGGTGAATTCAGTTGGCTTCCTGTATGGGATGCACTCTTCTGCCTCCTAGGGGACGAGGGGGGAGTGATGTGCAGTGTGGTGTTGGGAGACCGGTTAGGGTTCCCAATGAAGGTTTCTCCAAGAAAGGAGGAACCAACCACTGTGGCAGTGTTCTATCTTTGACGCCTAAACAACGAAAGAGCTGGAACACCTCCCTTTAATGGGGGGAGGTCCAAAAGACGCTTGGACTGACGAGGTTCTGTTGGAACCATTTGAGGGTTGTCCAATTTAGGTTTTGGAAATTTTTTTTGAGGGGATTGAGTCTATGATCATGTCAAATTTATGGCCACATACATTAAAAAAGTGAAAAAGAAATGATTTTTCCTTTAATTTAATCTATGTGATCAATCAAGCGAAAAATGGTTTCGTCTGTTTGCGCGTGATACTCAAAAACCTATAAGACCTAATAATGTCCTCACATTCTCAAAAGTAACTGGGCCTTGAGATGATTTCTTGCGAGTGCTGGCACAACGTCCTGAAAGAACTAGCGATGCCCCTAGTTAGCTGAAGAGAATCACCCAAGGTAAGGGTAGAGGGTCTGGCGCTTGCCTACACCATCACCTATAGGGTAAAGGATGCCCTAGTTTTGGCCATTAAGAACCACCATCCCACGTGAGTGTTCGAGTCTTTGGATTATTGGTAGTCATCTAACAATACTGAGTATCAGACAGGTCAGGTAGCCCCAACTGATACCGCACGCACTGCACCTAAGCCTAACCCCCTTTGAATCGGGTCTCTACCGCGCTCGGGTTTTCTTTTCCATGGGCTGATAGGTGGATTTTAAGCTCCCTAAAAATGAAACTTCTATGTTTAAAATGTGAAGCATGACCAAGGTAGCTTATTGGATGCCTACCCCCTTCTACCCCCTTGATCCTAACTTAAACTATAATTTCTCTTGTGGCCCCTGTGGAGAGATTTTAGTGAGTTGGTTTAATTTATTTTTAGGTGGCTTTCTTTTCTTAGTGGGTGAATGTGTGTGAGCGTATGGTGAACAATCTCATAATTTGAACATATGGATATCAGTGATCCGTTACAAATTTCCCCCTAGTTAAACTATGTGACGTTGTTCCTTGCTCAAATAAAAAGAATTTGCGGATAATGGGCCGCTTCCAAAACCTCCTAATTAGTCTATGTGAGTGACTAAAGGGAGATGGAAAATCACAAATGTAGAGTGTTCATATGCTTGTCTAGGGTCACCCAATGGCGTAAAAACAACAAAGATTACTTACTCTAACTTGCAATTAAGTCCTAGTCCCGCAATTTCCTAAATGCAAAAATTGAAATTTAAACTAAACAATTTCTACATTAGCTTATGCATGTGTGATCATGAGCCACTTACTTGGACTAGTTAAACTAAGTGTGCACACCATAATTTACAAAAGCATAAATTGTTCGGAAAGAAATGGTTAATTCTCCCCCTAATTAAACTATGTAAATACTTTTTGCAAAAAATAAACTCAAATGAAAACTAACTAAATGCCTACAAAAAGCAGCATAAATCATTCTTCAGAAGCTGTGGGGTATCAACATAGGTGTTGGGAGATACATTAGGGGCTGCCCAAAAAAATTACAAGCAGAAAAATGTAGTAGATATGAAGAAAAAATCTCTCTGCAAAATGCGCGCAAAAACTTCTGACAGGTGCGCCTTACTGCGCACAGGTCACTCCTGAATGCGCACACTACACATCCGTGTGTAAAAACAACGCGTGAAATTCTTGCAAGTAAAAAATTAGGAGCTGCCTTCTTCAATCTGTTACTTCAGTGAGTCTAGGGATTGGAAGATGGGTTAGAGGATTGTCAGCTCCACTCCAGCATAGACTAAGGGTGTCCTGCAAAGAATGGCACAACCACATAAACTTGAAACACGTCAGTGGAGTTGCCAATCCTGTTGTGGTGGATTCGACACTCGGGTGTACGAAATCACACGCATTTAGAGAATGTGGTCTTTTATCTAAACCATAATTAACAGGCAGTATCTGGGGGGAGCTCAGAAGTATAAGACTTAAAATGAAGTAATACACTTAAGTATGCTCTGTTGAAAAAGTAAAACTAAAAACATAAAAGAGAAGCTAAATAGAGAGTTCCAAACAATAAAAAGGTAAACAACGGATCGATGGCCTTCTTCTCGTTGAATTCTTGGAATGAATACAAATCTTACCCACTTGCCGAAGGGCCTAGGCAGAGGCTCTAGGACCCGACGCAAGGATGTTTCTCCTTCAAGTTCTTCCTTTTGATGCAATTCAACTATCTCTCTATGCTGAAATAGAGTGAAATTTTTGGGTTGCCAACAATTTAGTCCTCTTCTTCAGCTCCTACTCCTTGGTTCACAAAAACAGCTAGTGTTGCTTGGGCAACTTTGGCCATCATAACCTTGTGCTTACAATTTTTTCACCTCTTTGGGGGTTTATATAGTTGAGCTTTCAAACCACCTTCCCTCCCTTGGTACATGGTGTATAGTGACCCAAGGGAGGGGAAATATTCCATTGTGGACTGAAATATGATTTTGTGTGCTCACACAAAGCCTAAGGAGGTGTTGGTGTTGTCCTTAGGCGGCTTTCACATAAGGAGAAATTGTCATTTGCCTGCTTGTGGTCCCAGAAAGGGACTTTTTTCCATTTCTAGGAATGCGCACTTATTAGGCTCTAGTGCATGCAGAAGGCACAATTATGAAAGGAAAAAGCATGCATTCAGGCATTTATGACTAGTTCACTCTTGAAGTGCTCCAAGCCTTAGAGATTCTTAATATTTTTTATTCCATAATGTATCTATGTCCTGTAAATCCTTAGGCTCAACATTACTTGATGTCATTTTTTGATGTACGATTTTCCAATGTTAACAAAGGCCATATGCATGTGTTTTCTCCACACATATTGGGAGGGAACATGTTTTCTACATCAGAAAAATAGGTGGACAAGGGTAAAGGAAAGTTTATTGAGATAGAAACTCAACGAGAGGTGAAACATGATGAAAACCTCCATGAGACTTAGCATGAGTTTGAGTTGGTTGACCTAGGTGATGATGATGGCGGCCAAATCATTAACATGGCCATCAAAGGTAAGGATGCAAAAATCAGAGACTTCCAAAACAACCTTGATAGAGCCAAATATGTCATAAACATTCTTGAGCAAGAGAATGAACAATTGAAAACCAAACAGGTCATTGATGAGGTTAAATATTACACTGATAAAAGATAGGCTAAAAAGGCCAAAGTCATGCTAGATGAGAAAATGGAGAAGTGTGGCTTACTTGATGATGAAGAAGAATAGGTTCCAAGGTAGAGACCTAGAACTAGAGGGCTGAAAATACCTCTAGCTGTAGAGAGGCAAAGGGAAGTAGAGCTTGCTAATTAGATAACCCTAAATTAGAAGCTTACTATAGAGATCAATAACAACAGGGAGCCATGGCTTGATAGAGCCAATAAACACTTAGAGAAGCTTCTAGCAAAGGAAAATAAGGATAATGACTTGTTTAGGAGGAAATTCAAACATCATGCATGAAAGGAGAAAATTGCATTGGTCAAGCTCAAAAGAGGCAGTGCCAAAATTGAAGCTCACACTCATCAAAAGGAGAAGGATAGGTTGAAAATACTTGATGAGGCTTCAGTTCAAGACTAGCCACATCATCAACACCCTTTACACAAAATTTGAGGCAAGTTGCAACATTTTTGTCAAAGCTATACATGACTGTGTTTTTCTACAAATGAAAATATTAGAAAAATGGTCATAAGCGCAACTCCCTTCGCACTGTGCTTATGTTTGGGGAAATTTTTGAGAGAAAAAAAACAACGATGAGATTTGTAATGACATATAAATCTACAAAAACCACTTTTACAATATTTATTTGCAGTTTTAGGAGGCGAAAAAGGAAAAAAACCACCAAAAAAACATGTTTCTGCCCTTGTTTTTGCCTATGCGCCGCACTTATACCAATATTGTGAGATTGGATTTTTGAGGGGTCAAAACAGAACCATTTTCTGAAGTGGAGGAATATTTAGAAAGAGGACATGATAATATTTCCAAAAAGCTATCCTGGGCCCAATTTGGACACCAGGAAGGCCTTAAAGAGTGGCCTTTAACATGGAGGGTGCTTCTGACACAACAAGGGCACTTATGACAGGAAAATGGCGCTTATGCTAGTTTATTCATTTTTTGGTTTTACCTCAAGAAATGATTTTACTATAAATTTAATTCATCATGGTAAATGTAATTATGTAAGGGATAAGTTACCTAGGGGTAGATTCATTGGGTAAACTTATCCTTTAGTCAAAGATGATTCAGTTTGAATGTAATGAGGAGTGAGTCACTTGGACCATCATATAGTTCAACTATCAGTTTAGATTTTTGTGGCTTCCTTCCTCACCTCATGGATTCGACCCTGAGGATGAGTAAAGGTTGTTTTGATGTCTATATCTTCCCTTTATTCACTCTTAGCAAAGTTGAAATCAGTTTGTATGTTTGCTAGTTAGTCAAGGAACTATTGTACTCAGTTTCGCCAGCTAATAAAGAGGAGTTGCAGCTACTTTATGGGATACTTGTGGTGTTGATGTCTATCATTGTCTTTTCTTCAATTTCATATGTTAGAATGTATTTTATTAATTTTCATTACATATATATGGTATGATATTTTTCAATTTTGATAAGTAGAAAACATGCTTGCTCATGCTCTGTTTTCGGAAATTGATCATAGTTTGTCCATTTTCATCTCTCTAAGAAGAATAAATATCCCATGTTCTTCCTATATTTCTTTTAGTCTTAACACCATTCCATAGCAATCATATTTAAGTGATAAGCCCTGTGCCTACCTTTCCCCATTGATCCCTACAACCCTATCTCATTTTCATTGAATTAGATCTCCTTGACCTAATTTCTTCATCCAATGATTCCCCATCCAAAATCAAATTCACACAACCCCTCCGCACTTCTTATCTAGCCTAAAAACCCTAATTATGTGAGCCCTCCTAGCTATAACCATTTTGGAGAGATCCCTCTCTGACTTGATAGGGATATCTATCAAGTCATAATCTTGGTCTGTGATTACCTCTATTGGGATTTCTTCTTCAACCTTAGGAATCTAGCGGAGTGATAACACCTTGCACCTATTTTCTTCCTAGGGGGATAAATCGCTCCCACAAAATAAATCTCCCATTTGTCGAATTCTTGAGGATGCAATTCCATTCATTGCTTCATGATGTTTTTCTGATGCTTTGACACACGTCACAAGTGCTACAATATTCCCCTAAATCCTTATGCACCGTAGCCCACCAAAGTGCAGCTCGCAGGATCTTCTACACAGTGGCCTTTCCTGCATAGTGACCTCCAGCAACTCTGCCATGCACCTCAACCAAAATACTGTGGTTTTCACACTCAGGAACATATCTTAGAAAAATATCATCATCCCCCATATTATATAAGTGTTCTGTAATCAGATTAAAATATGATGCCTTTACTACCACCTCTTTCTTCTGTTGCATGGTATACTCCGTAGGTGCAACTCCCGAAGTTAGAAACTGAATGCTATCTAGAAAATGCTCATATACAACTCGAATAAAAAATAATTATGCATCAGGTAATAATTCTTCAATATTCATTGTTCTTCGCCTGTCTTGATTCTAGAAAAATGATGAGGCCCAACATTCAAATGTCCTTGCTTGAATATCACCTTGAAATAATAATCTTAAAATAACAATAGCTTCCTACAAGTATTCCACCCGAAAACATGCTTGTTCACTAGGTATTTAACCGAATAATTATTGGTGAACATTTAAAAGTGCATGCTTAATAAATAATGGCAAAATTTACGCAGCACATATACCATTTCTAACCCTTCTCACTCTGTAGTGGAGTAATTCCATTCTTCTTTAGACAACTTCTGGCTTGCGAAAGAAATAAGGTGATATATATCACCTTCTCTTTGTTACAGTAAGACAAATCCTAAAGCTATGCATGACACATTGACATGTACGTGGAACTCCTTTGTCCAATTTGGAGAAAGTAGAATTGGCGTAGTGACCATCTTATCTTTCAACACATCGAGGCTCTTCTGAAATTCATCATCCCAGCAGAACTTTACATCCTTCTCCAAAATTTTTTCCATTGGCGTACTGATCTACGTGCAGGCCTTTATGAACTTTCTATAATAACTCATATGGTCGAGCATCGTGCGTATCTGTGTCACATTCATTGGTGGCTCCAAGTTTATAATCACAATTATTTTCATAGGATCTACCATCAGTGCCTTCTTGCGAACATATTCCCCAAAAATATACCATATGGCACACAAAAAATATATTTCTTCAAGTTCAAGGAGATTTGATATTTCCTACAGGTATCTAAGATCACTAGAAACATGCTTCTTTAATAGTCTAGAGACTTTCTAGTGATCGAAATGCACCTCGAGAAATTTTTGGATATATTATTTAAATGCAGCTTTTACGACTTTGGAAAATATTGTTGGAGCATTATTCAATCCGATTGGCATGACTGTGTACTGAAAGGATCCCCATTCAGTAGCGAAAGTGGTCATTCTCCAATATTCTAGTGTGATCCTGATTTGAAGGTATCATAAGAACCCATCTATAAAGAAGTAGGATTCCTTCCCTCCCACATTCTCCAAAAATTCATCAGTGAACAATGTCAGAAATGGATCATGGACACATGCATCATTCAATTTTCTTAGATCAACATGAATCCTTATCTCTCCCTTGGCATTTTTCTCCTGTATCACCATAGGGATAACCCACTTAGACTCCTCTACTAGTTCAATAATACCAGCAATGAGCATCTTGTTGATTTCTTCTCGTACTTTCTCTATATATTTTGGGTTTAGCCGATATGGGTGTTGTTTGATTGGCTTCAAATTAGGCTTAAAATTGATGTGAATAACTTCCAAATCTCCTATAACGCCTTTCAGCTCAGAGAAATTCATTGGGAACATATCCTAGTACTCATGCAACAATTCAGTGACCTTGCTCACCTTGTCATCATCCCAATAGTCCAAAATCTTTGTGGACTGGAGCTCTGCTTCTGAGCCTATGTTTACTTGATGAGTCTTTACAGGCTGTGATATATTATGAATATCTACTTCAGGAATTGAAACCTTGTGTTGTCTTTTTGATTCAGTAATATTGACACTGCACAGATCATGCTCTCCTTCTTTTGTTGTCATGTTTTAACATTCTCGTGCTTGTTCCATCTACGCAGCCTAGTCAAGATGTACCAAAGTTGTCGGCTTAGTCGTAACTAGGAATGCTCTTGCTCTGACTTCCTGAAGAGCATCATTAATACAATCCCAACCATTTTTTAAATTATAATTCAATAAGAAACCTTTCGTCATCTCATAAAAATCTGTGGTGCCATGGTACAACTTTGTTTCAAGATAATGCTACTTAGGTATTGTATCCAAGGTATGAAAGAATATATATTCCCATTTAGTTTGAGGTTCCTCGCCCTAGGTAGCAGTCCAGTGATACAAATTCTCATGAGGATCGACCCTACCATTTTACTTCTCTGTGATCCTAGTTTTTGCATGACCAAAACTGAGCCTCATCAATCTACAATATTCCTTCCATCATCCTAAGCCTTATTTGTGCATGCCCCACCATCTGGTTATGGTAGAACTCAAAGAAAAGTCCAAAGCTTCATATCACTACTCATCAGGCACCTTTTTTTCAAATTCATATAGAAATAAATCAAAATCTCCAATTCCATCATAGAAGGGAAAGC
Source organism: Pinus albicaulis (assembly GCA_034641835.2). NCBI lineage: Eukaryota > Viridiplantae > Streptophyta > Pinopsida > Pinales > Pinaceae > Pinus > Pinus albicaulis. Next base: position 463,092,039 of record CM076582.1, read on the forward strand.
CATGTACCTTCAATGTGACACACCGAAGTGATTTGGTAACTTTGTTGCACTACTTAGTGTAAAATTCATGCAATCAGTTCTTCCAGTGCTTTAATTATTCATCATATTATTAAACATAAGAAATTTCATGCTCCCAACTTATCCTTCCATTAGCAGTAGGATTGATCCATTCTTCGTCCTACGCAATTATCTTATAGATATTTTTGATATCACCATATTCATGCTTGACAGGTTCTGAATATCATGCACCTTCAGAGGGGTCCAAAAGCACAAAAACCCTTGTACCATTCTTCTCAAAAAAAATCTATCAGTTTTTCAGGTTGATTATGGAATCCATGTCATAAGCCCAATGAAATCCAAGCAGAGCACGATATGGATTGTTGTCATAAAAAATATCAATGACTTCGAAGTTTGACAATACACTTGCACCATCAATATCTATGCTAATTCCATGTTGTCGACCCATAGGCATAAAATTCTATTGATTTTCCATTGTTAGTTGAATCGGTGACCATTAGAGCTTTTTTCTCCCCATCCATTCCCATGTATTTTTTTGGAAAACTTTGCAATCTGATCTAATATCAAGGATGACTTGCTCCATTTAATAATCGTTGATCTACAGAGTTAACGAAATTTCGATTCCGGCTCTTTTCTTATGTTTGTAGACTTTGTGCACTACATGTTGCTCAAGTTGTCGGTATTCTTTACCAGTGCAATTTTCAATCAGTTCTTGTAGTCCTTCCATAGCTTTCTGATCGCTTAGCAACTTCATACATGTCTCTAAAAACAACTTATAATGGATGCATCAAGTTCCTTTGATTCAGTAGTATCCTTGGGTTTATTCTTCAGTGGAATCAATTGTCTCTGTGCTGTTGGTGTCAAGGCTCCAGGGCTCATGAAATTATTCTTTGCTTCCATGAAGGTCTCTTTCGTGTACATCGAACCCATTAATATTTTCTCCAACTTTCTAGACTAATGTATCATCAATATGCTTCTTTCCTTCTGCTTTTTCTTATCCATTATTTAAACTGCTTCACGTCACTATGTTGACACTTAGATATTCTTTGTGCGGTTCAATTCTCATCATTTATATGTTCTGGGAAGGCTATTGATTGCGCTTTTGAATTTTAGCCAATAATGTAGGAAAATTTTCTATTTCATGATCAAATGTGTGACAATACTTACAAGATATGACGGTGGGGTTTTGACAATCCTTGGTGAAATGTCTAGGCCGGCCGCAATTATAAAATATGATCTGTCTGTGACCTCATCCAGTGCCTCCTCCGTGGCCATGCCCTCGGCCTTGGAAACCTTCGTGTATTGTTCGTGAACCTGGATATTTGTGATGTTCTAATTGCATTCGATATTCTATAGGACTCTGCATCATGAGATCATAGCTTCAACAATGCTTGTCCCACCGAACTACAAAAATTATAGAACAATTTCTTCGACGATGAGATGTAAATTTGTAGTAGATGACAATAGTCTATGGAGTGTTGGCCTGCAACTTCGAATAAGCTACAAAAAATATTTGGCCCCACATTTTTTCCAGTAATTGGTCCGGGCTTCAATGGACTTGGCATCCTAGTGCCTAAGTAATATCTATAAATAAAACATTGATCCTTATTGTGACTCTCATCTTTTCACTTTATGCATCAGACTTCTAAGTGCATGTCAGATCGAACCTATTTTCACTTCTTTAGGCCCTAGAGTTCCATATGGATGCTTTACAACTAGGTTTGGATCTACTTAACCACTATGTTTGTATCAGCTACCGGCGAAGCTTCTAGTTTCATCACAATATCTAGCGCTTCATCTTGGGTTTCGATCTTCTACTATGAAAATGGAAATGTAAGATGGGGTAGAAACACAATGATAAAAAATTCCTTGTGCTTCTCATCGAGGATCTCAGAGATGACTTGAATTAGTAGTGTCTTAAAATTTTGATCTACTTCCCACACAGTTTCAGTGACTAATTTCTTGATCTCTTTGATCTCCGTAATATACTGGGACTGTGACGGCTTCTTAATTTCAGAATTCAACACAGCCTGTGTGTGGTCCAATGTGACATTTTATTTCATCAAGGAGTACTTCATATAACAAGGTAATGATCTATCCTGCAACACTATGACCAACAACACTTTCTTCATATTCCCATCAGTGATGTTCTGTGATCTCCATATGGCTTTTGTAACAAACCAGAATTGGTCGGACCATTTGATCCTTTGAAAACAGGCATCTTGGGTGAGTGACCCATGGTAAACGGGGGAGGTACTTCTGGCGGTGGAGGAATAATATAGGGATGTGTTGTGATGGGAGTGGAAGGTTTGGGGATTCCAAAAGCACCCTGATGATATTAAAATTTTATTTAAGCACTTCCAGGGGTAGCAGTGTTGCTTTCTCCTTCTTCTCTTTCATACCTAAAAAATGGAATATACTCAGACTCAACGTAATTATTAAGATATACCCTAAATCTCTTTCCATGTCATGTAGTTCCAGTTTTATTTCCTCCGAAAATAAATCTAATTGCATCTGTACTACACCCTTTGTACATAATAGAATCTTAATCCAAAGATTCAATGAGTTTAAGTACTTACCTTGATGGCCTTTGAAAAAATCGCGCTCTACATCGCTATAGGATACAGATGCATCGATCGCTAAATCAATAATAATGCCTCCGAGGATACTATCAATCCAATAATCAACAACCCTTGCGATCTCATTATTAGTTCCCATCAGTAGGCTTGATCAGTTATGGAGTCCATACAATAGACCTATTGTTTAAATGGGATGTTTTATCAACTATTCTTGATAACCACTCGTATAACTCATTTGAAAATGATGAGAAAAATATCCCATGATGATCTGTGAAGATATACTTATCTATACACTGGTTAGTAGATATGCATGGATTTCTATTTTCCTACACTCCAAATTCACGCTCTTTCAGATCTACCCAATATTCAATTTATTTATTATTCGAAAGCCACATCGACATATCCCTCAACCATATCTCAGTGCCGGAAATAGAACCATTTTTTGGGTTAGTGGGGCATAGACACATGTTCATATATTGTTGCGTGAACCAATAAAACCCACTATTACCATCCCTTTCGGCAACGATCTACTGCACAAAACGAAGTCTCACTGGAGGAAATATTATGGGATGCTAGAAAAAAAATTCTGCATCAAGAGGGACAATGGAGTGTGGCTTTAGGGCTTCTCTTCCTTTCAAAGCTTAATATATCTTCCCAGAAAAACTATGTAAGTATATAGTCGATGTTAAAAACTTCTATTGAACTATCTTGCACAATGTGTGATTTTACTTTAACAATCTTAAAGAAACATAATAACCATAAACAATACTTCACGATGACATTATTTATGAAACCCTTAACTCAACACAGATGATATCAAAATACAAGTAAAGAAAAAACATAAACACAGAACACATATTTGTATTCAAAGTCTTCTGTTATTACACATATCTTCTTAATGCAACCCTTTCTACCTTGCACACTCAGCTACAAACTTTGTAAGGTCTCCATGAACTCAGCAGCAGGAGCCTTCCCATTCCCACAAACACAAAATATAGACTCAAAATAATGTTACATCCAAGTGCATTATATCATCAGTTATGACATATGATATCTTTCAAGACTATCCTAAAGTCCTTACATAATCTTATCTTTTACAATACCATGGTCCTAAAACCTTGGGTGAAGCTCAAGGTATACAAAATTATCCCATCCATTAACAAAATAAGGGGCTTTGACCCAACCCAAAGCCCCTAAGACTCTAACATAGTTACACACTATGCACTTCTCTCCTCTATCTACAGAGTCTTTCTCAAAATCTTCAATCAAGGGGTACTATGTCCAACAAGAAAAAATCATCGACATAAAGGAAAGTAATGAATATTTTACTTTCATGATCCATTTTTATATAACTATTTAGCTTTGGATACTTCTATGAAATCTAATTTTTATGAGGTGAGAATCAATTCAACTGTACCAAGATCTGGGAGATTGTTTCAAGCCATATAAGGCTTTCTTCAACTTATACAATTTGTGTTCTTGTATTTGAATTTCAAAACTAGGTGGCTGATCCACATAAAAATCTTCTTCTAATATGCCATTTAGAAAATAATATTTGAGATCTAGTTGAAGAAACTACCATTTATTTTTAGTTGTAGTGGCCAAAATATTTTTTTTTGTATCTAACCTTTCTACTCAAGCAAAGGTTTTGACATAATTTATGCCAAGTTTCTAAGAAAAATATTTGGAAACTTGTAACGCTACCTCCCACATTTACCCACTTTCACCAGCCTTCCTGGGTAAACATGAGAGGAGGGATAATATGACATGAATTAAATCCCTAATTACAGTTAAGGAAATGGAATCAATAACCTGAAACTTTACTGATTACCCTTAGGTGCTAGAGGACCCCCAAGAGCTAAAAAACCATTCTAGGGGCCCAAACCCGAAGTTAAATTTATTTTTAGTGATATAGATCCCCAGTGGCTCTGATAAAAAGGAAAGCTAGTGATTGTAGCCCTCTAGTCACTATATACTCCCTTCCTCCTAGCAACTTCAATCTAGATTACCTAGTCTTGAGCCTGAAACCCTAAAATATGAGCCACCTTTTCAAGGGCTGACTCTCAACCACTACCTATAACTTAATGAGAGTTTCATAAATGATAAATGACACCAGGAAAAATCATTTAACAAAAAAATTTATCAACGAATTGACTTAACCCTACCTAACCATGATATTCATTTAATTAAACACACTGAGAACATGTAATCTATATGTCATGAATGCATATATAAACATAGAGATATGAAACTTAATTTAGAATCATGAATAAGGTATAATGCCATATCACAATAGTTTCAATAACATTTTATTAGGTCATGCATTCAATAAAAATTCATTTTCCAATCAAAACATGATAAGAGCCATATATTCAACCTATCATAAATCCATTCTTATAACCATCATATAAACATATTAATAACAATGATAGAAGAATGATTAAAGCCACAACTTAAGAAGTACATTTACTCATAGAATTCAAGAGAAAATTAGGTCTTATTAACATATGCAAAGCTAACTAATTCAGGGATTTCGACAAATCACTCGACCATAGATTAGGCTAAATTGAATCTTTCTTTTAGCCAATCACCCTCGTGCCATATTCAAAGCATGAATGTGGGATATCATGTGATAAAGAAATACATAAACAACTAGGGGAATCCATAGGTTAACCACCTCGACCCTCAAACTACTGTGATCTCACCTAAACTGGTCCTAAGTTCACAAAACCAAACCAAGCTTAGATTCCTCAAAATTCCTTCACCATCCCTTGAGTAATTTTCCTGTCTCCACCCACCTATTGAGGGCTTCTCGAAGAAAAATATCTCCACCCGCAACCCTTGGGATTTTACTGAGACCACCTCACCCATATCCAAAACATATGGAAATCCAAAGCTCAACCAAGAATGAATCCCATCACAACATTGATATTTTGAAAAGGCAAGGAATGGTTGAAACCAATGACGAACGAGGAAAACCAATGCCAGTGACAAAAAGAGAACCAAATGCACACATGCAAGTACCATGCATGCAAAAAATAGCTAGGAAATCATACATGCAACTTGTTACTTGCAATTATTCTTGTTGAAGCCGCTTGATCCACATCTTCCTTGCTTGATCCTTGCTTTATTTTGCTTTCATGTCCTTCCTCTTCTTTCTTTTTCTTCCTTTTCTTGCTTTCTCCTCTTACTTCTCTATTTCTCTCTTAGACTAATTCCAAAAAAAAAATGACAAAATGCCCCAATTTGATGCTATGATGCCTTTCTATTATTGTTGCCTCTAATTCCTTCTTTTTTCATCTATTTTTCTTTAATTTCCTCCTCGCATGCAACTTGTAACCTTTCATCATCCATTTATCATGATTTACTTTATTTTCATAAATTAAATTCCATTTAATGCCTCTTTCCTTTCCAAATTATTTTCCAATTTACCCTTAGCCATAGTAAACAATGAGTGGTTCACACTAGGATTATTTGCCCTGCATTTAGCTTGGAGTATGTGTCCCATGACCTTGGTATTTTTTTTCATTTATTACATGAAATTTTAACCTAGGGTTGTTTCAAATCCCTCCCCCTTGGGGAGACACCATCCTCGGTATTATATGACACCTAAAACTAACAAAACCGCTCAAGACCAAAACATACTTCCCATGGAGCTTTATAACTCAGCTTGTTGCAGTATTTACATTGAGAAATATGCTCAAAAGCAAAGCCATCATGAAAATCATGAAAACATGACAACCATACTTCTTATTGGAGCTTTAAAACACAAATAATTGTAGTATTTACAATAATAACCATACATAAATATGTAAATATAACAAAAGCTTATTTTCCTCCACTAGAAAATAATGAAGGATACATAGCTCACAACTGATATTCCATCTCCCTCGTAGCTTCATCATGCATGAAGTGCTTCCATTGCACTTTAACCTCCTTTACTTCTCTGTTTTGGACCATGAGTTGTTTCCATTGCAATATGCACTGAGGTTCGAGCTAGAATTCTCCTTCTGGATCCACCTGCAATATAGACCAATAAATAACATGACCAAAATATTTCACATATATTTTAAGCTATAAACATGGAAAAAATCATGGAATTTCACTCAGAGGAAGTGAAAGTCTGTAAGTCATTGATATAATCCTTTGAAGGCTCGAAAGGCCTGCAATACCAAGTTTCCAATTTAGCATATGATCCAATCCTCAAGGAGATATTCTTGGGATTGATGCACAAGTACAGATGCTCCCCAACTTGAAACTCCTTAAATACTCTATGCCAATCTACATATTTTTTTTTTCTATCCTATTTTTCCCTTAGATTCTTCTTGATAACCTGCACATTTGTTGTTCCATTTCTGCCAACATATACAGTCCAATAAGTACCTTGTTCACTGGATCACTTTGACTGATAGAAGTATTACAACTCCACCCATAAAGTGCCTAAAAAAAATCATCATCATTGACTTCTTATAAACTTTGTTGTAAGAAAAATCAACTAGTGGAACAATACTCTTCCCACCTCCTTTCGTGATGCATAATGTACATCCTCAACATGTCCACCAAAAACTTGTTGACCCTATCTATCTATCCATCTGTGAGTGGATGCTAAGCTGTACAGAATGGAAAATATATACCCAAAAATGCAAACAACTCCTTCCAAAACTTGGAAGTGAACTTGACATCTCTATCTTATATGATGTTCTTAGGAATACCATGTTATTTCACTATGTCCCTAATGAAGGTCTGAGCTACCTCGCTAACTGAATTAGTAGTCTTTAATAGAATGAAGTGAGCTACCTTTCCCAAATTATCAAAAACAACCATGATGAAATCATGCTACTTCAAGGTCCTCGAAAAACCTGTATTTCAATTCATGGAAATGACCTCTCATTTCCACTATATAATCAGAATAGGTTGTAACAAACTAGTTGGGTTGTTATGCTCAATTTCCACCTACTTACAATCCAAGAATTTAGCAACAAAATATGTCACTTCCCTTTAAAATTTGGCTAATAGTATAAAAATATTCACAGTTTTCAATGTCTTCTGATATCCCTAGTGACTTGAATATTTATTGACATGAAGCTTCCTCAATGTAATGTTCCCACTTAGCCTTAGCTAAGAGGAACATTCAATTTTGTCTTAATTTCTGTTTCATAAATAAATGAATAAAGGAGGACATGTAAAACTCCTAGAAAGTCTGAATAAATAAATGCCCATGTGAACAAAGACAAATCAGGGCTATGTAAATAATCACTTGCAGGTCTGAAAGAGGTTTGCCCTAAAGATTGGGTCAACCTTGACCAAATCAACAACATTGCCTAGGTTCATTTCATCTCCAAAAGGGATAGCACAGTTCTAGAAGGGAGTCTCTAATGTGAAAAGGGCTAAATCATCAAGATGGTTTGGGGCTTGCAAGAGATTTCTCATCTTATAAAAGGAAAATGAGGGCAGCAAGAGAGGGTTGTTGATAGATCATATTTCTGAGTATTTGTCTGCTCAGACAAATACCATTCTCTGCTGTTGAGTGGAGGATTGTATCTGGAATTCCTATGCAGGAGTTTCACCTCTTCCTTTGATGATTCAAGGAGGAACATTTGCTGAATTGAACCACTATTAGGCTTGAGGCCAAGCTCCTACTTACATTTGCAAGGCTGATCCATTGAGGGTTTTGCTCTCTCTGCAAGCTGCAGCAAGTGGTGATCTAGATCTGCAGAGATCTAGTGTATTTTTTAGAGCCTCTCTCCATGGAATGGGTCCTTTGACCTCGTGGAAGAGTGTATCATTTATTTATGCTTTAGATATGTAATTATACACTATTTATTTATGAAATTTGAGCCACAATGTTGTCTATGTTGGAAGACTGCGTTATTTTGTTGTAGATCTCTTTATGTTGTTTTGCTTATAGTTTAGATCAAATATCCTTAGTGCTGGGGTTTGCCTTCCACTAGGTGATCCATGGATTAGCTTGCTAATCTACGTTCTATTCAGATCTGTTCCATTGTAATGAAATTTCATATTCAGAAATTTACTGCAGTAGTTTCCAGATCTGCAACTTGTTTCTTAGATCTACTCTTATTTATGTATGTTTTTGTAAAAATTCCAAGTGGATCTTGTAGAGAAAACTATATAGTATCCAGATCTGTTGTAGATATGATATTTTTTCCATATATCTGTCCTAGATCTGAGTTGTAACTTCCAGCTGCTGAACCTCCTGAAAAATAACGCTGTTGAAGCATTTCTACAAATATACATGTGTTCCTGCTCTCTTTTCTGAAGATTTATTGCTATATTGGCCCATGATTTCTACTGTATAATGAGAGGGCTTCATCATAATGTTTATTTGCTATTGTATTAATTAAATATGAGTCTTCTTGCTGATATACACTGAACATATGCTAAAAAAACACAATTCCTAAAGCAGTGCTTGCATTTGATTGCAGCCTTCCTCTTTGTGTGATTTTTAGCTAGTCTACTTTTTGGGAGATCTGTTTAATGGGCATAAACTGATTTTTTTCTCATGAAATTCCATATATAAGCACATACAACATAAATAAGAGGAAAAAAGCCCCAATCTACGTTATTTTTGCACAGTTTTACTTATACAACGTTTTCCTTGATCACCTTGTTGAAATTCCTGAAAAGCGGATTATTCCAAGTTCTATAGACAGAGTCTGCAGATGGCTAGGTAGCCTCTGGATCTCATCATTTATTTTTAAAGGTGAAATATCCAGTAAATTCCCTTGCATTCAATCTATAGAATCTAATCTTGATATTCCTGAAAAGGGGATATTATAGTGGTATCGGGGCTCCACTCTTGGCATAGCCTGTGCTTGACATTGGAGCACCAATCATGCTGCATTCCGAAGAAGAGGATCCTCCCACTAAGAGGGAGAGGAGTTACCAAAATATAAGTCATATAAATTATGACTACACCAGTTTTGATCTTGACAAGGGTCAAGACAAGGGGAAAGCCCCTGAATCTGTGAATGATAAAGATAAGGAAGCAGAGGAGTTTGTAAAAACTCTCTTAGAGGCTATGAGAGATCTGTCCAAGGAGATAAAGGAGATGAGGGTGGATAGAATGAGGGAATCCCTTGGGAGATTCCATCAAGGAGAAAGTTCAGACATGTCTCATTTTGGGACTGGTCAACCTGCGAGCTTGCCACAAGCTCCACAGGCCTCACAATGGTCTACCATGCCTACCTTCTTAGCTGTAGTGAATGAAGGACTGCAAGATAAAACCTCCCTAGAAGGGTAATTTGTAGAATATGACTCACAAAGTCAGAGGATCAAGGATAAATTGAGCTTCCAAGACTTTTTTCATCTCAAGGATCGAAGGAGACCATGGTAGCAGTACAGAGATGGTGGTTTCTTCTAGGGGAGACACCATACTATGGGTAGGTTATTTTTTCCAAAATTTGATGGAACATCCTCTTGTTCTGCCAAAGCATGGGTGGAAAATTTGGACATCTATCTCCAGTTGAATAAGGTGCCTGAAGTAGAAGCCATCAAGATTGTTGTGCTGCATTTTGAGGGAGAAGCCCACAATTGGTGGTTTCATGGACTATCTAAATTGGGACACAACAATGTGTCTACATATTCTGAGTTCACTAGAAGGCTAGTGGACAGATTTGATCGAAAAGATCCTAAGGCACCTTTTATAAGCCTGGAAAAGCTGAAGCAGATAGGAGATGCAGAGGCCTATATCTCTGAATTCCTGAGATTGTCAGTAATGGTCCCTGATCTATCTATAGCAAGGAGTGTCTAAATGTTCATTGATGGCCTGGAGGAACCTTTTCATGGGTTGGTTAAGTCTACCAAGCCCATCACTTTTCATGATGCCATTGAGAGAGCTAGAGATCTCCAAGATGCCTTGCCAAGAGCAAATGAAACTTTCCAAAGAAAAGCCCCTCATTCATCTAAGGGGAAGGAAGGGAAAGTTGCTCCACCCAAGGAGAGCTCACTGAAGAAGTCTCTTGACCTTGATCTCTGGAGGGATTTGAGGAAAAATATATTGTGTTTCACTTGTCAAAAGCCATGGGTACCAGGACATAGATGTGTTGCTGGAAGAGCACACTATATAGAAGTCTTCTCAGATTTGGAGGAGGAGGATGGGAATGAAGGACCTAGGAGGGGTAACAGCGCTGGTGATGATGAGGAGGAAGATCAATCACGATCCGGAGATTAAGAGGGAGCCTTTTCTCCAACAAGTGGGACTCTTGCTTCTTTGAGAGGAGTGCCCAAATATTTGACCCTAAGAGTACAAGGTTCAGTCATGAACCAGAGAGTGTCTATTTCGATTGACAATGGGGCAACCCACAACTTTATTTATGCTCACCTTGTGCAGAGGAGAGGGACCCCCACTGATACTTTTGATGGGTTCTCTATTTTGGTCCCAGGAGATAAAACTATGCAGTGCATGCAATATGTTCCATCACTTTCTATCACTATGGGGTCCTACACCTTGGTGGATCACTTTTTTGTAGTTGGCATACCAGACACCAATATCATATTGGGTGTCCAGTGGTTGATTACCTTGGGGAGGGTCACCACTGATTGGAAGGCCTTGAAAATGGAGTGGGTGGACTTGAAGAGTGGGAAACCACAAATAATTCAAGGCATGCACACTTACCCTGCACCTGATGTTTCCACACAAACAACAGAGATGGATTTACACAGTGGAAGCAAGGGTCTCACAGTTCCTTCTCTCATGTTTATGATAATGCTGCAAGGGACATTCCTACCCCATGGAAAGCCCTTTGGAATGACATTAGATTTTGATCATGTGGGGGAAGCCTCACAAAGTGTTGGTCCAAGCATAGACCAAGCAAGGGGTAGAGAAATGGAAGAGAAAGACAAAATGCAGTGGGAGGAAGGAAAGGGGAGGATCAACCTTGCCACAAACAATTTTGGCATGTGTAATGTCAAAGAAACAATCAGCAACAAGGCAAGCACCACCATAGATGAATCAATAGCGTTTTCCTTGTTGAGTTGTGTAGATCCATATTGGAGGTCTCAACTCCTTGTGGAGTACTCCAAATATCTGCACACCGAGATGATATTAGATGGCATGAAGCAAGGAGGAGGCTATTTGGTCCATGAAGGGGTCATCTATCATCTTGGTAAAGTATCAATCCTCCAAGCTTAAGCAAGAGATACTACAAAGAGCACACAAAGAGTTCCTTTCTAGCTATATTCAGTCAGCAAAGATCTACTCCCTAATCATGAGGAGTTTTGATTGGGAGGGTATGAAGAAAGAACTACATCAACACTATGATTGGGAGGAACTACATCAACACTTACAAGAGTGCAATAGTTATGAGGAGATGGGCAGCCAAAGGACTCTATGCAGGAGACATTTCAGCCATCTCTTCCTTCTCTTAAAAGAGGAGAAATGCCTATGCCTAACTCCATGTGTGTGGGAGACTTGAATGGTAAAGAATCTGATCTTATGGAGCATGTTTCTTTTTCTGATTTGACACATTCTCTTACCATATGTATGCAGGCCATGGCTCCTAAAAGGAGTGATTTTACATGCAGATCTCATGACATTGATGAGGCCAATAAAAATTCTAAATCTGGCCCCTCCCTTGAGGTTCAAGGGGAGATTCTCTATCATGATGGGTGCTTCCCAAAAGCACCTAACTTGGGTATCACTTTCAGCCATGCCAAGGTGACCCATGCAGCCAAGATGTGGTGCGATTACCACTTACCACACTCATATCTACTCAATCCAAGGAGTGCATTGCATTGGTATCTTATGTGGGATTATGACCCACCTCCTCAAGTGCAAATTTCAGTTTGCATATATGTGCTTTTGCTTCCATACATAGATGATATATTGTTATTGTTTATGGGTTTGTATGGGCAAAAAGTGGGCAGTGTATATGTACCACATGGGATGGAACTTTATCTTGTACTTCATGATACATGTTTTAGATGTGACATTGCTTCACCCATGTTTATTTATGTTGAGTTTTACACTCCTGAAGGGATAGACTATGCCCCTATCATGTTAGCATTGGAGGAGGAATTTCTGATGTATTGGCTTGATGAGCACTTGGTCCATGATGAAAGCTTGATCCTTGATGGTGCCATCAATGGAGAAGGAGAAGAAATACAACTCTTACCCTGTCAGTTGCTTGAGGACAAGCAACATTTTGGAGGGGAGGACTGTAATGTTCCCACTTAGCCTTAGCTAAGAGGAACATTCAATTTTGTCTTAATTTCTGTTTCATAAATAAATGAATAAAGGAGGACATGTAAAATTCCTAAAAAGTTTGAATAAATCAATTCCCATGTGAACAAAGACAAATTAGGGCTATGTAAATAATCACTTGGAGGTGTGAAAGAGGTTTGAGCTAAAGACTGGGTCAACCTTGACCAAATCAACAACGCTGTTTAGGTTCATTGCATCTCCAAAAGGGACAACGCAGTTCTAGAAGGGAGCCTCTAATGTGAAAAGGGCTAAATCATCAAGATGGTTTAGGGTTTGCAAGAGCTTTCTAATCTTTTGGAAAAGGAGGGCAGCAAGAGAGGGTTGTTGATAGATCATATTTCCGAGTATTTGTCTACTTAGACAAATACCATTCTCTGTTGTTGAGTGGAGGATTGTATCTGGAATTCCTATGCAGGAGTTTCACCTATTCATTTGATGATTCAAAGAGGAAATTTTGCTGAATTGAACCACTATTAGGCTTGAGGCCAAGCTCCTACTTACATTGGCAGCGCTGATCCATTGAGGGTTTTGCTGTCTCTGCAAGCTGCATCAAGTGGTGATCTAGATCTGCAGAGATCTAGTGTATTTTTGAGAGCCTCTCTTAGTGGAGTTTTTCCTTTGACCTCCTGGAAGAGTGTATCATTTATTTATGCTTCATATCTGTACTTATAAATTGTTTATCTACGACATTTGAACCACAACACTGTCTATGTTGGAAGACTACGTTATTTTTTTGTAGATCTCTTTATGGTGTTTTGCTCATAGTTTAGATCAGAGATCCTTAGTGCTGGGGTTTGCCTTCCACTAGGTAATCCATGAATTAGCTTACTGATCTATGTTATATTCATATCTGATCCATTGTAATGAAATTTCATATTCATAAATTTAATGTAGTAGTTTCCAGATCTGCAACTTGTTTCTCAGATCTACTCTTATTCATGCATGCTTTTGTAAAAATTCCAAGTGGATCTTGTAGAGAAAATTATATAGTTTCTAGATCTGGTATGGATCTGATATTTTGTCCATAGATATATCCTAGATCTGAGTTGTAACTTCCAGAAGCTCAACCTCCTGAAAAATAATGCTGTTGAAGCATTTCTGCAAATATACATGTGTTCCTACTCTCTTTTCTGAAGAGTTATTGTTGTATTGGCCCATGATTTCTACTGTATAATGAGAGGGATTCATAAAATTGTTTATTTGCTGTTGTATTACTGAAATATGAGTCTTATTTCTGATATCCACTGAACATCTGCTAAAAAAACACAATTCCTAAAGAAGTTCTTACAGTTGATTGCAGCCTTCCTCTTTGGGTGCTTTTTAGCTAGTCTACTTTTTGGGAGATATGCTTAATCTACCTAAACTGATTTTTTTCTCATTAAATTCCATATATAAGCCACATAAAACATAAATAAGAGGAAGAAAGCCCTGATCTACATTATTTTTGCACAGTATTACTTATATAGCGTTTTCCTTGAGCACCTTATTGAAATTCCTAAAAAGGGGATTATTCCAAGTTCTGTAGACAGAGTTTGCAGATGGCCAGGTAGCCTCTAGATCTCATCCTTTATTTTTAAAGTTGAAATATCTAGTAAATTCCCCTGCAGTCAATCTTTGGAATAGAATCTTGATATTCCTGAAAAGGGGATATTACACTCAAGATAAGCTTCTTGAGCTCATTTCCATCTTGCATATAGATCCTGCCCCTAAATCTCACCATGCCATCTTCCATGAGATGATAATCCATATCCCATTCACTTGTACCCTGTTGTAACATGTTCCTAATCTCATGATACCTGTCATGTTTTTGTAATTCTTGTAAGAATTGGTCCTATAAATCTATCCCATAAGAAATCATAGTTGCTATATGACTTACTTGTACTCTTTTTCTAAGAGAATATGCAACCTTTGTTTTTCTTACACTTGATGTTCCTGGTCTCTAAATCAAACTGAGTAAGCATGGGAAACCATCTAGCTTCCCTAGTATTCATATTTGGTTGGCAAAACAAGTACCTCAGCACATTGTGATCACTCATCAACAGAAACCCCCCAACAAGAAGATAGTGCCTCCACATCTTCAATGCAGGAATCATTGCTACCAACTCAAGATCGTGCATCACATAATTCTACCTGTGTTCATTCAGTGTACTTGATTCATAGAATACCATCTATCCCTATTTCATCAAGACTCAAGTAAGTCCTCTATTTTAACCATCTATGCACATCACGAACTATTTGTACAGATCTTCAATCTTTAAAACTAGAACATTTGTCAACAATTGCTCAAAATGTGCCACACATTCCTCTATCCACTCAAATTTCTTCCCTTTCCACTGCAATGATGTAATATGATAGGAAATATGTCACAAGTTCTTGATGAAACTCCTATAGTAGCATGCTAACCCCATGAATGATCTGGCCTCATCCACATTTCTAGGAGATTCCCATTCATTGATAACTCTAATCTTTTCCATATCCATTGTTATGCCTTCCTTGTAGATAACATGTCCCCAAGTAATGTATCTTTGTCCGAAAGAAACTACACTTACTAATATTGAAATAAAAATGATGCTCTCTCAGAAATCTAAAAACTATTGATAATTTTTCTGCATGGTATTCCTTATTCTTAGAATATATCAATATATCATTAATGAATAAAATCACAAACTTATCCAAATAAGGACACAACACACTATTCATCAAACACATGAAAGTAGTTGGAGCATTAGTCAAACTAAAAGGAACTCAACAAAACCCATAATTACCATACCTAGTTCAAAAATCAATCTTGTAGATATCCTCTTCCTTGATTTCTACTCGATGATATCCTGATCTCAAATTGATCTTAGAAATATTTTTTGCTCCGTTCAGCTGGTCAAACAAGCCATCGATCCTCGAAAATGGGTACTTGTTCTTGATGGTTACCTTGTTCAACTTCCTATAATCAATGCACAACCTGACAGTACCATCCTTCTTATTTACAACAACAATGGTGCCCTGTAAGGTGATACAGTTGGCCTAATGTATCCCTAAATTCAATTCCACTAAATATGGAGTGCTCATCCTGTAAGGTGCCTTCAATGTTGGTGGTTCTCCTAGTATTAATTCAATAGAGAAGTCCACTTCCCTGTGAGGAAAAAAATCTAAAATGTTTACTGAAAATACATCTTGAATCTATTGCAAGACCAATTACTTCTTGAATACTTCCACATCCTCAACATCCTTACCTTTAACACTGGAAATAGGTACTGCAAACAGTACATACCTCTTCCTAAAACTACACTTAGCTTGCATAGTTGTGACTATCCTCACCAATGTAGGCTTCTTCTTTCCATGCAAGATTCTATTTTCCCCATTATAATCTAGGAGCTCAATAGCCTTGTCATAAAAATCCAATTTAGTTTTGTGGATGTATAATGGAAAATCATTCTTGCAATGATATTGTCCATAAATCCACAACTCCAATGGTCCCCTACCATCAACTCTATTCTACTTCTCTCCAGGCTCTGACCCGTGTCCCTTCTCATCTACATTAAACTTCTTGTAATGAGAAACATTTTCTTTCTCACTTGCATCCTTAGGTATTCCCTGCTTTGGTGGCCACTTCCATTTAAATTTCGGATTCCCCTTCAAATCATGTTTAGGCTCTACTTTATGCTTTTCATTCTCATAACAATGATTTAGTTTCCTCATGGCTTCATCTAGCGACCGAGGCCCATAAAACTCAATCAAGTCTCTATATGCTTCTATAAACCCACTAATGAACATTTTAATATTTGATTTATCATCCTTTATTTAAGGCACATATCTCAATAACTCCAGGTACCTACTAATATACTCATCATATGACATGGAACCCATCTGCAGCTCATAAATAACCTTAGCTTTGTCATCACAATATCTTTTAGATAGGAATTTCCTCTTGAAGAGTCTCTCGAACTCATACCAAAGTAACTCTTCTTCTCAAATGCCTTTGATATTCTTCACGACTCCCCACTATATTTTTGCTTTCCATTTAAGACCGAAAGTAGCTATTTTGCCTTTCATGTTATCTGAATAGTTATGAAACCTAAATAGTTTCTTCATCCTGAGAAACCATGCCTCATTAGGGGAATTTTTAGGTCTAAAATGGGCCTCCTATTAAAATTATAAAATAATATTGGAAATAATAAAATAATATTTGATTACATCATAAAATTTTAGAGGGAAAAAGGAAAAAGCTACGTTTTCAACTCATATTTTGAACTCATATCCCTAAGGTTTTGCTCACATTTTGAGCAGGAATACTTTTTGGATGAATAATTTAATTCCCTATCCAAGGAGTACCCATGTTGCATACTTTTGATGGACCCTGATACACGAAAAATGAAGAATACATGAAAAACGTGATTGCAATCATGTTTTTTCACGTATTTCTCATTTTTCGTGTAGTAGGTTCCATCAAAATTATGCAACATGGGTAATCCTTGGATGAGGAATTAAATTTTTCATCCAACGAGTAATCTCGCTCGAAATTTGAGTAAACCCTTAGGGAGATAAGCTAAAAATACGAGTTGAAAAAGTAGTTTTATTATTTTATTATTTTTTAATATTTTTACTTTTTTACTCCAAAAATGGTGAATTATCCCCCATGGTTGACATCATCATCTTGAATCCTATTGGTTTTCATAAAGTTTATTTTGGTTTTACATTTTTCTTAGGAGGCCCATTTTAGACCTCAAAATTCCCCTAGTGCTTCATCTTCTGACTTCTTCATCTCTCCATCAAATGTAGGAGGATTGAATTTATTGAATTCCTTAGGCAAGTACTCATTCCTCCTATGAGGATGATGGAAATGATAATGGTGATGATGTTTGCTAGACGAGGAATTCGAATGAAATCAATAGATACCAATCCTTTTTTCAGGTGTACCCAATGATGTTCCACCTTTGAATGTATCCTGTATATCCGACCTGTATTCTGACCAAGACTCCTACCATATGCCCCATAAGTACTCTCTTATTGTTCATGACTAATCCTTAGTTGTCCTTGTCTCTGAAAGTATGAAAAAATCTAAAGGATGACTGCATTAACCTCTACCTTCATTTCCTGAGCCCTTGCAAGTATTTCATGAGTCTCAACCAAACTTTCATTTTCTTCCTTGCAACTTCTGATATCTACCTTTAAACTCCTCAATGTATCTACTATATCAAGAGAATACTCATCTCTTTATTTACCAAAAAATTTGTTTGAAGAGTGGCGTGAATTGTATTACACCATTTTTATCTTCATTTTTTATCCTCTTCTTCCCGCAAGCATGGCATGTCAGATAAACCAAGTAGATACCATAACCAAAATCTTACCTCAATGACGTTCATGGAAGTCTTATCTCACATGAAAAATCAATCCAAATTATCATCATATATGTATAATGATAATCATATCAATAAACTAAAATCATGCATGATAATACCAATTTCATACGAAGACCTCATGCATGAAAACAATAACCATGAAAATGCATGCATAACAACATGCATATATCCCATCTGGTCCAAGTGTTTGACCCATGATTTGATACCACTCTGTAATGATACCTCTCACATTTACCCACTTTCACAGAGATGTTAGGGTAAACATGAGTGGATCAATAATATGAAATGACTCAAATCCCTAAGTAAAATTAAGGAAATGGAATCGACAACCTGAAACAACCACTCTACATGCCCGAAACCCAATTTAAATTTATATTTCAGCAATATGGAGCCCCATTTTCTCTAAATACAAGGGACACCTTTTACTATAACACTCCAGTTACTTCGATGACCCTACCTCCTGGCATCTGTATTCTAGATTACCCAGTTCTGAGTGTGACCCTGAAATCTAAGCCACCTTTTCAGGGCCTAACTCTCAACCACTGTATAGAACTTAATAAGACTTACATAAATGATAATTGACACAAGGAAAAGGCCTTTAACAAAAAACTTGATCAATGAATTTACCTAACCATGACAATCATTTCTTCAAACACATTGAGAACATGTAATCTATATCTTAAGAATGCATATCTGAACATGGAGATCTGAAACTTATCTGAGAATCATCAAGAAGGTCTAATTCCCTCTCACAATAACTACAATAAAATATATTACATTATGCATTAAATAACCATTCATTTATGAATCACAACATGATAAGAGACCTAACTCGAATCTATCATAAAACCATTCTTATAATAATATTATAACTAGAATAATAGAAATTATAGAACAACCATTAAAACCACATCTTAAGAAGTAAGTTTACTCATAAAATACTATAGGAAAATAGCTCCTATTAACATATGAAAAATCCAACAAATTCACATACTTCCACATACCACCACAACATAGATTTGGCTGAACCAAGCCTTTATTTCAACCAATCACCCCCATGCCATATTCTAATCACGAATGTGGGATCTCATGGGATAAACCAATACATAAAAAACCAACGGAATCCAGATGTTCAACCACCTCCACCCTCATACTATCATGATCTGACCTAAACTGGTGTCGAGGTCACAAAACAAAACCAAGATTGGATGCCTCTGAATTCCTTCACTATCCCTTGAAGAAATTTCCTGTCTCCACCCACTTGTTGAGGGTTTCCTAGAGAAAACTACCTCCACCCCCAACGCTTGGTATTTTCCTCAGACCACCTCACCCAGATCCAAAACCTTCCGAAAATTCAGAGCTCAACCAAGAATGAATCCCATCAAACTATGGCTATCTAAAAAAAGGAAAGGAAAGGTTGAAACCATTTTTTAACCAAGAAAACCCATGCCAGTAACAATGCGAGAACAAAATACATGCATGAGAACAATCAGAGAATAATTGTTCCAAATTTTGTAGATTCTATGTCCCATTTATCGAATCATGGTAGATGTTGCAGCCCTTGGGAAGGACTGTAAGTGTTAGGATTACCAGATCATCTTCTACAACCATAACACCAACACTCCAAAGTTCAACATGAAACTGTCTGAAATTTATTAGGTACTATGGTAATATGTTTCCCTTCTACATCTTAATATTCTGAAGCTTGTACTTGAATTCCAGCTTCATGTGGTCACTACTATTATGGAATATATGTCAATGCTTGCCACATTTCACATGAAGTCTCTTTCCCATGGATATTAGAGACAATTTGGTCTCGTACTCCCTCCAATATGATACTCCTCACCTTGGCAACACACTTCTTTCAATCTCCTAGATCCTAAACATTGGTCATTGTCGGTTTTTTGATATCATTATCAATGAATTTCTTCAACCCATTATCTTCTAGGACTGCCTTCATGCAGTCCTTCCAATAAACATAACCCGAGCTTCCCTTAAGAGCATACTCGAGCCTTAATATGTAGAACCCGATCCCGCTAGCTCTAAATAAATGATCTTGCAAATTCAATCCTCCGACAATAAAATTTTTGAAATACCTTCTCTACTGTGATTCTTTCTCTGATACCATGTAAAAATTCCTTATAGATTCAAATATTCTTATGTAATTTTCTAAAACGAAAGACTTGAATCTACTCTACTCATCAACAGAATGCAATTAATTGATCGAGAAATAACAACATAAACATGATAAAAGATTCAAAAGACATACTCATAATTTTATCTAGGGGAAACAAATTCTCAAAAACCCTTTCTATTAGTATTGCATTAATAAGGAAATAGAGAGGAAATATAATGATTTCTCAATCCTGAGAAACCTATGCACTATTATATTCTATCTCAGTGCCTCATAGAATGATTATGGCCAAAACTTAGCTATTTTTTTCTGCCCAAGGTCCTATTTCCTTGTGTTATTTCTTGAGGTATTTACCCCTGTTAATTAGGGAAATTTCACATTGAGAATTTCACAATTCATGTAGGCCTGTCTTTGAGTGCATGCACCACCTGTACAACTTCAAAAATTCTACAAATGAAATTACACTTCCCTTCAACTCCAATGTCAACTGGGTAACTTGAGTTGTCTGCATGTAAAAATTATTTTTGGTTGATTGATTAATTAATTGAATGATAATTAAAGTACACATCCCACTACTGGACCCTCCACTAGTTCTCAATTAGTTATAACTAGTTTAACTCATAATAAAATAAAATTAACTAAAATATATTGCTAGAAATTAGCAATCAATCATACTAAACATAATCAAGTGTCTCCACCTCAAATTAACTAAGTTAACTGAGTGACAATTTCCATGCCACCTCAACTAATTACCTCCAATTATTTTGTTGAAATTCAAATTCAAATTTTAATCTAGTTTGAGCAAGGAAAAGACAAAACTAGATTGTCTTACTACATTTTCAACAAACTTCTCATCGGGGAGGAGGCTTATGAATGGTGATATATTGCTCTGAAGGTATCATAGGGATTATCAACCATACCATCCATATACTAATTAAGACATCATAAATTTGACAAAAAATTAGTAAAAGTAAAATAATTTTCGCTTCATGGCATGAAGGCATTCAAGCGATCAAACTAGCATACCACTTGGATTCATAAATGACAATTTTTCTTCTTTAGAAATCCCCTTTGACATAAATGGCACTGGTTTCCATCAAACAACATTTTTTCTACCATAGGGATGCTACATGACCATTTTGTGTGATACTTCTTTAAAGAAACACATTGTGTCTAATTAAAAGCCACTAAATTCACCATTAAATATGAATATACCTAATTATCACCCTTTTAATATTAGTTCCATGACCCATGCTACAACCCCATGGGGTTTTAGCCCACTAACTAGGGTTACTAACTTCAAACATGATTATCTCTCAAACCGTGAAGAATTACGTGGCGTGCAATATATCAACATAAACATCTCAACAAGTAGAAACCATCGAAAACATTATTGACCCGGAATATAGTAATTTGGTGGGTCAAAATTCCCATGCAATATTAGGGTATCCCCTGGTGCTGCTTGGGTTGACATAAATGAAAACCACTGATAAAAAATCTCCCCCTTTGGCATTGATGGAAATGCGAGTACTCCCCCTGCGATCATGACACCTCTTCCTACAACATTCTCTCCCCCTTTGACATCAATGGCAAAGGGTAACTCCCCCTGACACACAACCATCCTGTAGACCTATACACACATCCACTCCCCATTTAATTTATGAATAAGGAAAATCTAATGAGAACTTGGGAGAATCCCAAGTTTCTGGCAAAGATATTCAAATGCTTCACGAGTACTATTATGATCATCAATGCTTCCTACCCAATATGCATCTGTTAAGGCTTGAATAATGAGATTTTTACCCTTGGGATACCACAAGCCATATTATGTTGTTCCCTTTAGATATCCAAGAATTCTTTTGATGACAATAATAAGTGATTCTTTTGGTGTTTCTTGGAATCTTGCTACTTGTCTAATTGCTTGCATAACATCTGGCCAGGAGGCTGTTACATATATAAGACTAACAATCATTGATATGTACAACCTCTGATCCACATCCTTAGATGAGTCACCTATGCTCAATTTGCAACCTATCACCATCAGAGTAAGGATGGGTTTGCAATCTTCCATTTTGAATTTCTTGAGCATTTCACTGATGTACTTGGATTGACATATAAATATTCCTTTCTCTTGATGAGATATTTGAAGCCCTAAGAAGTATGTCATCTCACCAAGTAAAGACATATCGAACTCCTTTTGCATCTTTGTAGCAAATTTATTACTTAGTCGATCATCATTAATATCAAATATTATATAATCCTCTTTAGCTAGTAGACGTGCCTTAGTTGCTTCATCAAAATATATATGTTGTTTGGAGCTCAACTTGTTGTAGCCACAATTTTATCATACCTGCCTTTCCTGATTTCACATTTTGTGGAGTTGAATAGTATTGTGTGTCCTTGATCACACATTTGTCCAACAGTGAGCATATTTTGATTCATGTTTTCAACCAGTAGAACATTCTTGGCTAGAGAATCTTTTCTTCCGAGAGTGACAGTACCTGATCCTATAACATTTGAAGATCCATCATTTCCAAAGGACACGATTCCATCCTTCTTCTCTTTCAGAAATAAAAATTTCTTTCTATCTCCAATCATATGGGTTGAATAACCACTATCAACATACCACAAATATTTGTTGTTTTGAGCCTTGAGAGTGAGAGCACAATTATCAATCTTCTTCTTCTTCCATGTTTGTTCATTCTGTTCATTTGAAGATTCTTCTAGAGGATTTTCAAGTCTGCAGTCTCTGGCTATGTGTCCAAATTTTCGACATTTTTAACATTCAATATTATTTCTTAAATTTTCAAATCTATTGATGTTTTGTTGAGCCCTGAGAGGTTCATATTTGACAAATCTCCTGAAAATGTATAGGTTCCTAGGGTACGTGTGACATTATAAAACTTTATGATCAAATTTTCCACATGAATAACAATAGCCATGAAAAATATGTTGGTACCTGGATGGAAATATTTGTCGGGGAATTGTCTTCCAAGGCTGTTCTTGCGAATATTTTCCAATTAAGTCTAAATGTGTGTCCGATATCATAGGTTCACTTTATTTTGTTGTAGAAGGCCTTGCTTCTTCTTCTTTGTAACCGAGGGCAGTTCTTTCGTTGTAAGATCGTTGATTGTTAATGCGTTCTTCCAATGCCATTGAGCTGTTGGCATATTTTTGGATAGTTTTTCCCTCCTTCGCTTTATTACGCAGCGAGACTACTTAGGCTTCTAATTCTTCCATTTCTTGGTTTCTTTCTTCCAACTTCTTTTGAATTGACTCTTATATACATTTGTGTTCTTCAAATTCAATTTTGAGACCTTGAACTTTTTCTTCAAGGGTATTGGAACGGATCTTCTCAGCCTTAAGCTCTTTTATAAGCTTGATTGCCTCCATAGAAAATTATTATAAGGTCAATACTTCTTCTTCATTTTTTGATACCTCTTATTTATTGTGCTTGGCCATTAACAATTCTCTCTCATTGGCTTCTTCTTCGCTGGCATTGTCTTCATTAGATGATGAGTTATCTTCTTTAGAGAGAAAGTTTCTTTTTAATCCTTTCTTTTTTCCTTTCTTATTGAATTTATTAAAACCTTTCTTTTATTTTTAGTTTCCGTCACTTCTGTTCGAACATTTTGCTGTGAAATTCCCAACCTCACCACAGCCAAAAAATATCAATGGAAGTTTACCTTTTAATTTTCCCTTACCAATTTTTAGTTTTCTCATAAAGTAAGCATATTCTCCGTCTGAAAGACCTTCTTCATCATCTCCCTTTTCTTCACACTTGAAGCTATAGGTCCTTTCCTTTGAAGGTTATTTGTCCTTATTGGTTTTCTTAGATGCAAAAAACATAGTTTCTAGATGCGAAGTACTCTCTTCTTCATCAAGTCTCATTTCATATGCTATGAGAACTCCATGTAATTCCTCTTTGCCGAGTTTGTCCAGATTTGCACTATATTCTAATACTGATACCTTTGGGTTGAATCTCCCTGTAACATTCCAAGAATATTTCGTATAATATTCTTCTCGTCAAATGACTCTCCCAATCCTTCCAGAGTGTTGGTTATTTCATCAATGTGTTGGAATTATGCAGCAATGTTGCCATCTTCTTTCATTCTGAGTTGCTCAAATTTTGCTCTATAGATTTGAAGTTTTGCTTCTTTGACATTTGAGTCACCTGCATATATATTCTCAAGCTTGTCCCGTACATTTTTGGCGGTTTTACAACTCAACACCTTAAGATAAGAAGATTCAATAAGTCCACTAATAATAATATTGTTTTCTTTTGCATCATTTACCAAATTCTTCTTACATTTTTCATTCGCGGTTGGTGTAAAGCCATTTCGAGCAGTGTCCCATACTTCATAACCTTACGCCAAGAGATAGACCTCCATTATTCCTTTCCAGAGTACAAAATTATTTTCATTGAATAGAGGTACACCATTCTTTCTCCATGACCTCCTTCCAGCTGTTAAAATGCTATTGAAGAAACCAAGCTCTGATACCAATTGTTGGAAATAATGAGAGGGGGGATGAATCAGTATTGCTTTCAATTAGTATTATTATTAATATTTTAGAGCATTAGTTAATCTTCAATTATTATCAGTGTTTGTACAATGATAGCAGTAAACAAAAGGAACATAAATGCACACATTTTTTAAGGTGGAAACCCCCTCTGGGATGAAAACCACCTGAATTCTTTTCTAATAATTATTTAATATTCAAATCCAATTGAAAATAAAGCTCCAACTTCCTAGAATCTAGAAAAGCATTCTTCTCGAGCTCCCATTGGATGAACTCTCCAACGCCTAAGATTCTTCAGTAGTCAACTGAATGGATTCCCCAACACCTAATGAGCTACAACTCACCCTAGCACCACCATACCACCCTAACGTTTTCATAGGATTGAACCTGTTGGTGACTTCATGCACCAGCCTAGCACCACCCTACCATTCTATAGAAGAATAAAAGAATAATGGATTCCTGTACCAGGGAAAATGGTCCACTTTACAATGATATAGAATAATGTAGAAGAAGAAGACACACTAGACCATAACCCCAACTATGACACAAATACCTAATGATGATCCTAGAGCTCCTGACATTTCCTCTTCACTTCTTGGAAGATAGACACTTGTAAAAATTTTACAGTGATGGTTTTACAATGATTGAGTACAATGGTAACTTTACAATGCTTGTATGCAGTGCTGCCCACGTGAAGACTTCATGTGGTAAAATTCTTGCTGATGTTCTGCACCTTGATTGCTTCTATTGTCATGCTACCCTTTCTCACTCTTAAGAACATTAGATCATGAATTAAGTCTTACCTTGATGAATATATAATACATACAAAAATCCTTCAAGGAAATACCCATGACATGATAATAGCAAAACTTACCTCATCCTGCAGACCATATGTTAGTGCTAAACAAAAAGAAAAAATTATAATACAAAGAACCTAATGAAATTGAGAGATGAACATGCATATAAATAATTTACTTACCTGGATCTTACCTCTGCTGCACCTTGCTTTGCTTTGCTACCCTGTAAATTCTGGTACTTTGCAGCCCTTGAGAACACCTGATCTAGATTTTTCTTGTCTTCTAGGAGCTCAATATTCAATCTGATGTATCTCTATTATTTTAGATCCACAATATGTGATTTTTAGTCCTGTAGTATTCCTATGAGTCTTCTTTCCAATGCCACAGGTCTGACCCAATTTGGATTCTTCAAGGAAAATTTATGTCCAATCTCTCACAATGACCTAATTATGGATTGGTTCAGTAGAGAACAATTGTACGCGTTCCACGTGTCCCTGATTCTTCATTAGGCTCTAAAATTGATACAGATAAAACTTCATTCTGTGCATTATCTGTCACTTTTTACAGAATTCCAATCCAATGCTCAAAGAGAGAGTTATGATGATTTCCCAAGGTCACCTCTTTGAGATGAAGTTCAGGAGCCTGCAAAAACCCTAACTTCCACAGATCATACCTCCAAAAATATTGCGCACCATGCTCTAAATTTTTTACAGGACCTTCCTCAAGAATTAAGCTTTGCCTCATAAAACTTTCCACTTCTGGACCTTCGTAGAAAAAACGTTATAGTGAAAATTCCACGATGACCTGTTCCAAGTAGGTAAATCCCCACATAAGGAGGATATGAGGATCAAAATTTATATGAATGATTGGGTTGAGAGGGACTTCAACAAGTGAACGTGGGGGGGATTTGAGGAGCTTAAAAATTATTAATTATTGACTTTTCAATGACCCATGCCACAACCCCATCGGGTTTTAGCCCACTAACTGGGGTTACTAACTTCAAACATGAATATATCTCAAACCGTGAAGAATTACCTGGCGTGTCATATATCAACGGAAACATCTAGACAATTTCAAACCATAAAAAGAATTATTGATCCAAAATATAGTAATTTGGTAGCTCAAAATTCCCATGCAAGATCGTGGTAGCCCTTGGTGCTACTTGGGTTGACATCAATGACAACCACTGATCAAAAATCTAATCATCAACAACAATATTTGTAAACATATATATGTATTAACTAGATTACAAAAGGATGATAAGGATTTAAATGCTTATTTCCTGAAATAAATATATATAAATAAGATAATATTAAATGTTGTGCTACTTCCGATAATAGATTAATGAACCAATTAAATATTGATATTAAATTTACAAGATTTATTCTAATATAAAAACTAACATACATCAAGCTTTTGATCATTGTCAAATAATAGTGTTTTAATAACTCATGAACTTAGTGGGCCTCAATAAACCATCTCATAATAATTCATCTTAGCCTTATTTTAGCAAGGTCCACTTAGCCTCCAATGCTTTTCCATATCTTTAAATAATATATTATGAAGTTGTACCTATATCTATATTAACTATTTAATAATTTAGATGTAGAAGGCATCTTCAAGTGGGATTTCAGTATCTCAAGGGAACATGTAACACATTTTATTTCTATTCATTTGCACAAAAACTAAAATTATGTTAAAAAACCATTGAGAGCCACCAATTCTAGGTTGAAGAAATATGTATATGACCAGTTATGTAATAGTTAAGATATAAGTATTAGGTACATGTAAAAATATCACAACCACGTCAGTAAATATGTTTGATATATTTCCATTTGTATGATTTTCATATGATGATTGGCATATGAAAAGTGGAAAATTCCACTGATTGGTGTATATCGACCATATTTACTAATGTAGTTTTTCTGGTTAACAAATGATGTGTGTGGGTTGGATTAATTGATTATGGATGACAATGGATGAAGAGGGTTTATGACTTTGATCATGGTTCATAAGGTCGAACAACGTTATAGAGGGTTGACCAAGCTTGTTAATAGTTGAATTCGGCTAACAATGGTCAACCATGAATGTAACAATGTATTAATGTGTGACACTATATTAATGTTATATAAGTATAATAATGTTACATTAATGGTGACCATTATTACATTGTTACATTAATGTTCCAATTTTTTTTAACTTAATGGTTGAAGTGGGTTGATAGGGTTGACCATGGATAATAATTTTAACGATGGTTGAAGAGGGTCAACCATAATTGGTCATGGTAAATCACGATTGATCTCAATACAGAATGATTGAAAATGAGAACCATAGTTTACTAGGGATTATGAGGAAGTATTATGGTAGACCTTGGTTTATCATTGTTCACCTTGGTTGTTGAGGATGAACATGGTTGAAGAGGTTTACCTATTTTTTCTCAAGATAGTGTTAGGTCCTTATAATACTCGTGGATCCCTCTTATTGTTATTTTTTTCCCCATAGATGCCCACTATTTCTATTGTTAAGCCCCTGCATTATTATTGTTATGTAGGCTCTAATTATATTGTGACCCCTTAGACTCCTATATATACAAAGGAGGCCTTGTTTTTTCTATCATCCAAGAAATTTTCATTTATGTAATGTAAATTAGGTTTCCCCTTAGAAGAGGCTATTTGTAAAGTCATTTATCTATATTTTCTCTATTTTGTGAGTTGGTTGGATACATTTGGTATCAAAGCTTAGGATTATAGGGTTTCACTTTTTCTTACAAGACATCTTGGAATTTTCACTATAAAAATTTTTCTGCGAAGATTTAGAATATCAACTTGCAAACATGTAGAGATGAAATATTTGTGAAACTCTTGTACGAATTTCATAACTTGGTCTGCTAAATTTTACGAGATATGATTCGAGGAAGTTAGAGATTTTGCAAGCTCTAGAATTTCATCCGAAACATGTGACCTAGGAAAAATCGTCATAAATTTTGTTTTAGGCATCATATTTGAATTTGGTAAAAAGTGGAAAAAATAGCACAAACTCTAGTTTTTCCTGTAGTAAATTCAGGTCCAAATGTTGAAATATTGATACATGGCATTTCGTAAAAGTTTTCTCTACTGAATTCATCCATAATCAGGTCATCATGACAGATTGGGCATAACTGTATATTGAAGAACCCAATATTGGCCTGACTTATGGAATTGCAAGAAAGATTCAAAGGTCTACAACATGGGTGAAATTCATACCTTGGAGATATAAAATTTCAGAGATAGAACCGTTGAAATATAGATCTCCTAAAAGAAATAAAAAATTGTTTATGATTTTTAAAATTGCATAAATTTTGTTAGAAAAATAATTTTGAAGTGATTCCAAGGGCATATTTAAGCATAGATATAAGTATTGGGTTCTAAAAATCCTCCCCAAAAGAATAATTCAACACCCATTAAGCCCTCAAAGAAATTTAGTATGGAGCATGAAGAGGAAGAATTGTAGCATGATATATCAAAATTACGGGACCAAGTGCAACAAATTTCACTCTCACAAAGAGCAAGAAAATATGACATGGATGATTTAAAATCAGATACGGAAGCTAAGATGGATAGTTTGAAGGATGCAATGGAGGCTAATGTGGATGTTTTGAAATCATACAATGAAGGTTTGAAGGAAGGTTTGACAAAGTTGTTGCAAGAAAGGATTCCCGGTGGTGACAAGGTAATCCATGAAAATAATGATGAGGACAAAAGGAATATGAATTGTGATTTTAAAAACTCCAGTGTTGGTTTTAATAACCACCACATTCCAAATATCAATATGATGAATTTTTTTGGTAAGGATCTAGTAACATAGATACTATAAATGGATAAATATTTTGATCTCCATGATGTGCGACACTCACAAAAGTTACACATTGCAACTTTATATTTAGAACCCAATAATTTTGTATGGTATTGATGGATTTTTTATTGTAAATCACTTGTAACATGGTCAATTTTTACGGAGGAAATGATAGCACGTTATGAGGATACAAGCAGCAGCACCTTATTTAGCCAATGAAGGCTTCTAAAAATTGAATATCCGAGTAGCAGATATTCCATAAGAACATAGGATTGATGTCTTCATAGTGACTTTAACGGATGAAATGAAACATGGGGTTCTTCTTTGGGAACTTGATTAACTGGAGAAGGCATTTAGGGTGGCAAGAAAAGTTTAAAGAAAAATTATGGCAACAGGGAATTCTACCGCTCACAACTATAAAGATGGAAGTGTTTTTGCTCTTATCCTTCCATAACCTACAAGGTTGACAACATATAAATTGGAGGAAAAAAAGACAAAAATGGCTTTGTTATAGTTGTGATATAAAATACACTAAAGATCATAAGTGCGCTAAGAAGAAATTATTTTACATAGATTTTGAAGAGGAGGAAAAAAAGGAGCAATAAACATCAAAAGAGGAGGATATACACCAAGAACCAGCCCCAGAGAAAAAATAAATGAATTTTATGATATCTTGTAATGCATTGGCAAGAATAACCACTCCTTAAACTCTAGAGATAGATATATCAAGAAGAAAAAGGCAATAGTGTTGATTGATTCGGGTATTACCCATAATTTTATTCATTGTAAGATAGTGAAGGAATTGAATTTATTCCTATATCTAACACCATAGTGTCAAGTGATGGTTGTAAATGGAGGAACTATAAATTTCTCTCGAAAGTGCCATAATATCAAGCTAACAATGGGGGAATAATTATTGAATAGTCCAATTCTTTCCATTCAAATGGGTGGTGCTAATGTTGTACTAGGAGTCGAATGATTACAATATTTGGGGACAATAGCTTTTAGTTTTCAAGAAATTTTCTTGATTCTTTTTTGGGAATGAAAGGAAGTTGAATTATGGGGCATCACAAGGAAACTAGGAAAGATAATCAACTCTAATGTCAAAATAATCTATCTCTCCAAATCTCCAAAATTATTGGACAATCATTGCAAGGTGTTTGAGACTCCCAAAAGCATCCCACCTCTTTCTGATCGTGATCTTTCTATTAATTTGATTCTAGGAATTTTTCCTCCAAACATCAGGCCTTATCAATATCCTTATGCCCAAAAGAGTAAGATTGAATATATGGTTTCTGAAAAGCTAGAGGTTATTATAATTCAACCTAGTCAAAGTTATTTCTCTACTATAGTAGTATTAGTGAACAAGAAGGATGGATCATGGCCTATGTGTCTGGGTTATAGGGAGCTCAACAAGCTCACTATTAAAGTTAAATTGCCCATCCTTTTCATTGATGAATTATTGGATTACATGGAGAAATTTACTTCACCAAGTAGAATCTTCGTTCATGATATCATCAAATTAGAATGAATATTGAAGACATTTTGAAAACAAAATTCAAAGCACATTAGGATCATTATTAATTTTTTGTGATGAATTTTTTGCCTTACTAATGCACCTTCTGTGTTTGATGAATTCCATTTTCAAAACCTTCCTTACAATTTTTTTTTTAGTATGTTTTGATGATATACTAATATACAGAAAGTATTGTAATGATCATGTTCAACATGTTGACAGAATGCTCAAACTATTGGAGGAGAAACAATTATACGCGAAAAAATCCAAATGTTTCTTTGGATTACAGGAAGTGGAATATTTTGGTCATATTGTAGCTCATGATGGTTTTAAGGTAGACCCTAACAAAATTAAATCCATTAAGGAATGGAAAATCCCCACAACCATAAAGCACCTTCAAGGATTTATCAGGTTGTTAAGATATTATCGCAAGTTTTTTAAGAATTATGGGTGAATATCAACACCTCTAACATCATTACTAAAGAAATATGAATTTTATTGGACTCCAGAAGGAACTAAGGCCTTTGAATATCTTAAAGAGGCAATGTGCCAAGCATCGGTGTTATCCATGCTAGGCTTCACAAAAACCTTTATTATAGAATGTGATGCCTCGGGAAATGGATTTGGTTCATTTTTAATGTAAGAAGGAAGACCCATTTTTTTTGAAAGTTGTCCAATAAAAGAAAAGTATTTACACAAACCTATTTATGAGAAGGAAATGTTGGCAATACTACATGCACTGAATCAATGGCGACATTACGTAATGGGAAGACACTTCAAGGTAAAAAATAATCATGATCATCTTAAATAATTTTTGGAACAAATATTATCTTTAGAAGTGGAAAAAATGGGTCACAAAGATACTAGGTTATGACTTTGAAATCATCTACAAGACGGGGAAGAAAAATGTTGTTGCATATGCACTCTCAAGAAAGGATGAGTATGTGGAAGCATTTATTTGTGCCATTTCTATTCTCTAAACTGAGTGGATAACCGAAGAAAGGGATGAAAGGAAGAATTATGAAGAGGTTTGGACACTCATTCAAAAGCTGCAACAATATCCTAGTACATTTGATACATTTAGTTGTAAAAATGATTCATTATGGTACAAAGATCACTTATATCTTTGTAAGAATTATCAACTCAAACAAAAGATTCTTTTGCAATTGCACACCTCTCCCTTAGAAGTGATCTCATAATTTTTAAAAACTTATCACATGGTCAAGAATGATTTTTTTTTGGATGGCCTTAAATATGATATTCAAAAGTTTGTGGAAGAATGTTTGGTTTTCCAGCAAAATAAAGTTGAAACAATTAAGACCCCAAGTCTTTTACAAACTTTATCCATTCCAGGTCAATGCTTGGAGGAGGTCTCAATGGACTTTATCATAGGTTTACCCAAGTCTAAAGGAAAGAGTGTCATCATGGTCGTAGTTGATAGACTTACCAAGTATGCACACTTTTGTGCGTTATCATTCTTTTAAAGCCAATACAATTGCTACTGCATTTATGGAAACAATTCAAAAGATTCATTGAAACCCAAAGATTATAGTAAGTGACAAAGATCCCATTTTCATTGGAAATTTTTGCACACAATTATTTTCTTCTATTGTAACTCAATTAGTTCACAGTTCAACTTATCATCCTTAGTCTTATGGGAAAACTGAGATAGTGAAACAATGTTTGGAAGGAGACATGTTTCTATCTATATTTAATGAAAAAACAAAATGGTTCAAGTGGTTACCTCTAGCTGAATGGTGGTTTACACTTCATTCCATACTGTAGAAAAAATGACCCCATTTACGACACTTTATGGATATCATCCACCATCCATCACATCATATTTAAGAGAAAATTATAAGGTTGAAGCAGTAGAAGAACACATCAAGCATCAACAACAAGTTCTCCAACTCTTAAAATATAACTTCAATCTAGCGTAAAATCGAATGAAACAACAGGAAGATCAACATCATAGTGAAAGAAGTTTTGGTGTAGGCCATTGGGTATTTTTACATCTACAAGCATACAAAAAAATGTCCCTCGAGCATGCTAAGAAGGATAATAAATTATCCTAAAGTACTATAGTCCTTACAAGGTGTTGAAAAATGTTGGTACTATAGCATACAAATTGGTTCTACCTGCATATTCTCAAGTACACCTAGTTTTCCGTGTTTGATGCTTAAAGAAGGTTATCAGCGACAAGCTTTCAGTTCAAATTGTGTTGCGAGAACTTGAAGAAGAAGGGAAAATCATATTTGAACTTGAAGCAGTCATAAAAAAAAGAACCTGATGTATACATAATCAATAAATTTCAGAGTATCTCATTAAGTGGAAGAACTTACTTGCTAAAGATTCCACATGGGAGGATGAGGATTTTATACAAAAGCATTCAAAACTACTCAAGTGTTGAGGACACCAATTTTTTGAAGGAGGTAGACATGTTAGGTCCCTATAAAACTAGTGTAGCCCCCTTATTGTTATTTTTAGTGTAGCCCTCTTATTGCTATCATTGTGCCCATGTAGCCCCCATATTGTTATTGTCGTTCCTCATAGAATCCCACTATTTTTATTGCTATGCCCTTACATTATTATTTTTATGTAGCCTCTTATTATATTATGACCCCATAGACTCCTATATATACGAATGATGCCTTGTTATTTGCATCATCCAAGAATTTTTCATTTATGTAATGTAAAAGAGGTTTCCCCCTTTGAAGAGGCTATTTCTCAAGTTGGTGATCTATCTTTTCTCTATTTTGTGAGCTAGTTTCATAACAGATAGACTATGGATAGCCATAGTTTAACATGATTAACAATTATTACCATGGTTGACCTTAATTTACCATGATTTAAAATGATTACAATGGTTTATGAAAAATTATGGAGAAGATTATGGCTGACTTTGGTTTACCACGGTTGACCATACTTGACGTGGTTAGTTTAGGTTGATGAGTGTTGACTATGAATGAGCATGGTGGACCTAGTTTGACCATCGTCAACCATAAATATAAAAATGTATTTATATTACATTAATATAACAATTTAACATTAATTTTGATAATTATTACATTAATTTTTACCATAGTTAACCATTTTTAACCATAGTTGACCATGTTTGATGTTACATTAATATTAATGTTAATGTTACATTACTGCTACAAATATGGTTTCATTAATGGTTGATGAGGGTTGACAAGGTAGAATATGGCTAGTAATGTTTGTTAGATAATGGTTGACAATGGTCAACTATGGGTGACTGTGGGGAACATGTTTGACTATGGTTTTCAATTTATAAATATACATGAATATGGTTAATAATTTGTTTACCATGGTTGAATGTGGTCAATAATGAATATAATAATCTATTTATGTGACATTAATATAAAAATGTAACATTTATGTGGATTATTATTACATTGTTACATCAATGCTAGCCATGGTTGACCATGGTTAATGTTACAGTAATTTTAGTTTTAATGTTACATTAATTCTATAAAAATAGTTACATTAATGGTTGAAGAGGGTTAACCATTTTTTATTGAGGTAGCTCATGGTTGACCTTGTTTTATTATGGTTGGTTATGATTACCATAATTTAATTAGGATAAAGAGGATAAAGCATGGTTAGCCTTCATTTATTATGATTTCTTTTGGATTACCTTGCTTTATAGTGGTTGACATTTTTTGACGATTGTCACCCATGGTTAACCATGACTTCCATGGTGAACCATGGTGACCATAATTGAACATGGTTCACTATTTTTAACCATTTTGATCATGGTTGAACATGGCATGTTAATAATGTTTTACCATGGGTTGACCATGTTCACCATGGTATACCTTGGTTATTCATGTTATCTATGGTTTTATATACTCTATCATTGATAATGGATACCCATGTTTTACCAAGTTTCAACATAGTTGACCATTGTAGAAATTATGTGTAGATATGAAGCTTCTCATGTAATTTACTAAAACATAAGACTTAAATACACTCTACTCATTTGCAGAAATTCATTCACAATCAAGAACACAAATCATAAACATGCACAAATATTTATCACACATATAAAAATAATTATATAGGGGAAAGAAACTCCTAAAAGCCCCTTCCTATATATATTGCATTAATAAAAGAATAAATATGAAATACATATGCTTCTCAAGCCCGAGCACAACCCACAAGTGTATATTCTATCTCTCTGCCTGACTGACTAACTCTGGCCAAAACTTAACTAATTTTCAAGCCCTCTCAAATCTTATTTCCTAGCATTATTCCTTGAGGAATTAGGCCATTATCAATTAGGAAATTCCTTAATTTTAATTGTGAAATCCTTATAGGCTCATATTTTTACTGCATGCACGATTTGTACAACTTGGAATAGTCTATAGTTGATAGTACAATAGGGTTGAATATATATTTCAACTAGGTAACTTGATTTCTCTTAATGCATCAATTATTTTAGGCTAATTTATCAGTTAACTGAATGATCCCTAAGTTGTGTTGAAGTCACTATCGTGAACTTGACCTTTCCACTAGTTCCTCTAACACCTACAACTATTTTAACTTCCAATAACTCATTTAACTGAAATAGACTGCCATAAACTAGAAATTAATCCTACTGAACACAACTCAATATTCTCCAAATCGAATTAATTGGGTTAACGAAGTGAAAAGTTCCATGTCACCTCAATTAACTGCCTTCGAGATTTATGCTGAAATATAAATTCGATTTCTTTCTAGTTTGACCAAGGAAAAGTCAAACTGATATTTTCTTGCTACATTTTCAGCACTCCCTCTCAGCAAGAAATGTATTTTTAGTTACCTTGATCCTGCCTCTATGGAACTCAAATTTTCCTCTTTAGAAATGATTTTTGAAATCACCGATCTTATCTAACCAAATATTCCCACGATAATCTTTCTCATATAGATCACCTCACATGTTGCTTGATTGGAAACAATGTGTTATGCTTCTACTGAGCTAAGTTCCACTGATATTTGATTCATATTGTACTAGGAAACTTCTACAGACCCAACACTGAAAATTATTCCTGATGTACTCTTCCGGCTTGATGGACTCCCTGCCCAATCGACATCTATGAAGCCTTGAAGCTTCACTCCCTCTACCCGTTTATACCATAGTACAAAGTGGGTGGTGCCTCTGAGGTACCAAAGAGCATGCTTAGCTGCATTCCAATATAGTTTTTTTAGCCTAACCATAGGTTGAATAAGTTGGTTGAATGCATAACACATATTTTTTCATGTGTTGAAAAGATACATTAGTGAACTCACAAGATTTCAATAGATGGTATCTTCCACTTCCTCACCTGAAGTGGCATTACCTTTCCTCCAATTCCCTTCTAGAGGATTATCCATGGGTTTTCTACTCACTATGTGGCACTTTACAATATCTCATTAACATACTTGCCTTGGGAGACTAAGAGTTCCTCAACTCCTTTCCATACTTCCAAACCGAGGAAGTAGTCTATTAGTCCCATGTCCTCGTTTCAAATTATCTTACAAGGTCCTCCTTGTAAGATCTGATCAAATTCTCATCACCAGTTAAAATCAAATCATAAACATATAATACAATAATCAATAATTTACCTTCTACCATAATATGATAAAGGTTTTCATCTGCTTCACTATTGGTGAGGCCCAACCAAGTGAGATAGTTTTCGATCCTAGTGTACCAAGCACAGGGTGTTCAATTGAGTCCATACAACACTCGCTTAGTTCTACACACATGCAAATCTCTCTCCAATATCTCAAAATATTTTGGTTTATAAATGTACACCTCCTCAATAACTCCATTGAGAAATGTTGTCTTCACATCCATGTGCCGGATATTCCACCCCATCCTAACGACAAAGTCTCTATCTAAATCAATTACCTCATTTTGAGAGAATGCTTTGGCCACAATTATGGCCTTGTGCTTCTCTATGCTTCCATATACTGCATACTTTACCTTGAAGATTCGTCTCGAAGCTACAACTTATTTATCTACAGGTCTTGGGACCACTTCCCAAACACTGTTCTTGACAATGGAATAATATTCCTTTACCATATAGTCAAATAATATAGGTTTCTCTATTGCTTCTTTGAAATATGATGGCTCAGCCCCTACAAGATCAATCATTAGAGCCATGTATCTAGTGTATCGATTAGGTGACCTCCATTTCTGGCGTTATGAAGTGGGTGCTCCCACATTATCTCTAGCATCATGAGATAATATCTCAACTACCTTTATTGTTTTTATTCCGTCTCTATATGTTTATGCTCGACTGTTTGTCTCCACTCTCTCCTCCTCAAATAGTGGTCGCTCCACAACTTCCTGAGGTTCTTGCTTTGGAGCCAAAATCTCCTGATGAGGTTGTAACTAAAGCTCCCTCTCAAGAGAAAATATCATCACCTTATCCTCATCAAACTTCACGTCTCTTCGTAAAAATGTCATTCTAAGGGATGTAAAGTACACACAGTAGTTGTGAGGAGTTTATGTATGCCACAAAAATATCCCCAACTTTGTTGTCAAGTCTAGATTCTTCCTTGATTATTTGGAGACATGGAAATATATAGAAGCTCCAAAAATCTTGAAGTTCAACACGTACAAATTCTTCCCCAAGAAAGCTTCCTTTGGTGTGCTCACGCCGAAAATGCAGTGAGGACTCCAATTATGAAAAAAGACCACTGTGTTGCATGCTTCAGCCAAAAAATGTGGTGGTAGGCCTTGGTCATGCAATAGATCCCTTGATCCTTCCACAATACTATGGTTCTTCCTCTCAACCACCCAATTTTGTTGTGGTTTGTAGGGTGTTTTCAACTCCCTTTTAATTCCTTCCTTTGAACATAATTTTTTAAACTCATTCAACATGTACTCACATCCATTTTCGCTCTTGAGAGCCTTCACATTCTTTCCATTTTCTTTCTCAACAAGCTCCTTAAATTAAACAAGTTTGGAGAATGTCTAATATTTCTTATGTATGAAGAAGATCCAACATTTCCATGAGAAATCATATAAAAGGATAACATAATACTTGTAATTGGTAGTGGATGTTGTCGATAAAGTTCCAGAAACATCAAAGTTGACCATTTCAAGGACTACATGTGCCTTGTTTTGATGATGATAGAAAGTGGATTTTGTGTACTTCCCCAAGGTAGATCCTTTGCATGTATTATTTTGCTCTAGTGCTCCTTTGGGATGGCCTGTGGTAATTAGTTACATAATATTCAAAACAACATGATTCAAATAGCTAATTATTCTATGTCAAAGCTCTTTGACATCTCATCTTTTCAACTTCCCTGCCTTTTTGCTCAATGTAGCACAATCTTCCACATCCATCTCGTACAAGTTATTCACACAAACCCTAATCTACTTCACTTTTCCCATGGTTATGTGTCTTAGGAATTCTTTCCCTTAGATGAAGATCACACCGTAACCACAATCATCCAGTACTACAAAAACTATTAGATTCTTCTCTAGACAGAAGACAAACATTAGATCCTTTTGCCTGAGAGGGGATCCCGATTCCCTATGAAAGGTGAATGTACCAATCCAAATTGTGATGTGCCTTCCATAATCCACCATATTGATGTGCATTTGGAGATATTTCTCCTCCAAGTCACTAAAAAATTTTCTTGTTCCCCGTCATATGGAATGAGGCGCCACTATCTAGGTACCCCGCACTCCCCATCACCATGGTTTCCATGCATGAGGTGAGATTTAAGTAAAGCTCTAACTTTGAAGCGAAAGCTTCACCTGGGGCATAGTGACCAAGTTCATGACAGTCAAATAACTTGATTTTGGAAAAGTATTTCTTCTTTACCTCTTGATTGGAATCTCCATTGGATTGCGATTTCTTCCCTTTCCCCTTATTTTAATTTCTATACAAGGCAAAATTTTCTTCATCCTCACCCTTAGATGAATTCTCGTATCTAGTATTCTGCCTTATTTCATCCTGTACCAGATCATACCATAGGAGTTCCCAATTTGGTAGTTTATCCCTCCCATTCGATAAACCTTGGTAGATGTGCCAAATCTTGGGAAGACCTAGAAATGATAGGATTACTAGATAATATTCTACAATAGTAACCCAAACAATAACAATTTCATCATGTCATCGTTTGAACCTACTCAGGTATTGCAGTATGGTGTCGTTCTTCTACATCTTGAAATTTCAAAGCTTCTCCTTGGGTGCTAACTTCCTGTGGTCATTATTGTTATGGAACAACTCTGTCAATTCTTTTATAATTTCATATAGTGTCCCTTTCCCATGTATATTTGACACAATATGGTCTTGTAATCCCTCCAATATGATTCTCCTCACCTTGGCCACACACTTGTTCCATTACGCTAGATGTAGATTATCATCTGTTGTCGATTTATGGATATTAGTATCAACAAATTCATTCAACCCATTATCTACCAGCACTGCCTCCATGCGGTCCTTTGAATCAACATAATTTGAGTTTCTCTCAAGGGCATACTTGATTCTTAATCAATATAAAGCCATCCTTCTAGAACTAAATAATTTATCCTGCAAATTCGATCCTCCTACAATAACAACTTGAAATCTCTTCCCTACTATGAATCCCACTTTGATACCATGTAGAAATTATGTATAGATCTGAAATTTCTCATGTAATTTACTAAAAAAAAAGACTCAAATAGACTCTACTCATTTGCGGAAGCTAATTTATGATCGAGAAAAAAAATTATAAACATGCACAAATATTTATCACACCACATATATTTATCTAGGGGGAAAAAACTACTCAAAACCACTTCCTATCTATATTTCATTAATCAAATAATATATATGAAACACTTATGATGCTTAAGCCTAAGAAACATTTTCAAGTGTATAGTCTATCCCTCTACCTAAATGAATAACTCTCAAAAACACTTAACCAATTTTCAAGCCCTAGAAGCTCATATTTATTTGCATTTTTCCTTGAGGAATTAGGCCTCTATTAATTAGGAAATTCCTCAATTGGAATTATGCAATCATTCTAGGCTCATCCTCTGACTGGATGCACCACCTGTAAGACTTGGAATAGTCTACAACTGATAGTACACTACCCTTTAATCTCTATCTCAATTGGGTAACTCTAGTTCTCTATCTGCATCAATTATTTCAGGTTGATTCATTGGTTAACTGAATGGTCATTGAGTGTGACTGAAGTTTGCACAACTTGACCTTCAACTAGTTCCTCTAATAGCTAGAACTATTTTAACTCATAATAACTCAATCTAAGTGAAATAGATTGCTAGAAATTAGCAATCAATCACACTAAACTGAAATCAAGATTCTCCAAATCAAATTAACTAAGTTAACAGAGTGACAAGTTCCATGTTACCTTAGTTAATGACTCTAAGATTTCTGTTGAAATAGAAATTTGAATTCTATCTATCTTTTCCAAGGAAAATTCAAACTGATATTTTCTAGCTGCATTTTCAACAACCATGGTTCGAATATGTCTGTCAAATTTTTATGTTGGGCTATGCTTGACTCATTGCAACATCAAACAATGTTTTTCATATTTCAACGTTAGATAAATTATATGCCTTTCCAATGTCATAACATGTTTGTCACAATGTGAAATTGTTTTGTTTGTTATTTTTGTTCATTTCTCACAATGTGATGCTAGATTTCTTC
This sequence comes from Pinus albicaulis, assembly GCA_034641835.2. Classification (NCBI taxonomy): domain Eukaryota; kingdom Viridiplantae; phylum Streptophyta; class Pinopsida; order Pinales; family Pinaceae; genus Pinus; species Pinus albicaulis. Next base: position 463,132,667 of record CM076582.1, read on the forward strand.
ATCGCATTATCTAAGCATTTATTTTCATAAAATTTTAGCAGAACTTTTTTTACATGACAAAATTATGTTGTTAGTGTTGTAATGTCACATGCGACAATGCTTGTTACATTGTGACATTTGATAAATTGTGATAATGTCATATTGTTGTATAAATTTTTTGTTAGTTTTTTATTTTTACATTGTAACAATGTTTGTCACATTACAATGTTGGATAAATTTCAATGTAATGTCACATTGCAACAATGTTTATCACATTGTTATGCCAGACAATGTTTGTCACATTGTCATGTCGAATAATGTTTGTAACATTGCAACGTTGGATAAATTTTTGTACCATTCTACAACACAACATGTTTGTCACAATGTCACTAGAAATTCTAATGAAACATTACCATTTCTACGAAAATTATCCAATACAAACCTTATTGTTTGGTTGGGTGGCTCAATGGCATTTACACACATATTGACTTTCTTCCTAGAGCTTAATCACCAACCTCACCATGTAATTTGGTCTTTAAAATAAAAAATTTACACAATGAGACTTGACCTTAGTAATTAACATTATTTGTTTTCATAGATGGGTTGTTTCCTTAGTATCAATCTAGTTTTTCCTTTGCATCACCCACCCCACCAAGTAATTTGGTATTTAAAGTTAACAATATACATCATGAGTCTTAAATTTAGTAATTAAGATTCATTGTTTTCATATATGGATATTTTCCTTAATATCTCTCTAGTTTTTCATTTGCATGTAGAATGGTTTTCCTCTTTAAGGATAAATGCTACCTCTTCTTCATAAATTCATCACATCTACTTGAAAATGACCCCCTATTAATTTTTATAGTCGATGCCCCTCAACAATTTTTTTTATAGCTTAATATTTATTAATAGATCGCTAGTCAACCAAATCAAGGAACTAATAATTTATAGAATGATGGATTAATATTATTGATAGACCTTCCATCAACTAAATGGATGAAATAATTAATTGTGGAGTGATGGAGAAACATCGCACAATACTTTAGTTATGCTTTCCTTAAACGATCTTAGTTTCACTGTTATTGAAATTCTAGGAAACATTCTTAAGCTCTTATGGATTTCTATCTATCGACATTTATTCATAAGTTTGATTGACTATTCAATAGATAATTTTCATATTCTATGTGTTTGTGTTCAATGTTGGGATGTCTATATCTATTATATCATCAGTAGATAAATTTATTTTCACTACACGTGCTAGAGAAGTGTTTGAAACAATATCATAATTATTTAAGAAAGGGATCAATGATGAGACTCATGCCCATATTTTCTATATTTTGAAGTCTATGATTCATATGATTTTCTAAACTAATTATTGAAAGAAATTTTTTTATTGATAAATTATGTGTTGAGTCTAATTTTTAGTCATGCTTTCATGGTATTATGGATATTTGCTGGACTACTAATGCATGATCCAAGTATATCAAGTTAGGGAAGGATTTCTAGTAAAAAATGGCATGAGAAAAAGTTGGTATTGTGCCCCCTCATCCTCCTTGATATGATACTAAGCCTTCAAGACACCATATCCATTATTATCCATTTGAAATGGCAACTCAAGAGAGGAAATCTATCAAATTATTTGATTCCTAAATTAAAGAACCTTATTATAGGGATCCTAGATACATAACATCTTCAATCAAGTAGTGAATGAAGGGTTAAATGATGAAATATTTTAAGATAAGTAAAAGACAAGGGATATAGCTAATGAGTTATCCATTTTTAAGCATTTGATATACATAGAGGCATCAAATGTCTTTGAGATATATTTCCATTTTGAAATTCTATGCTAATGAAAAAAAATTACTTTCAAATTTGTTTTCATTAGTAATTTCAAATGTTCTTTATAGGAACATTGGGTACAACCCACTTCAGGATATCCAAGGGGAATCTATACTTTTGTTAAATTTAATTTTACTTTTATAATTCTTTATTTCCTTTCAATCACAAGTTATATTGTGAATATTTTTGCATTTATGTTATATGGAATCTTTTCCCATAGCAATAATATATTCCTTATAGAAACATTTTATGTTTTTATTTCATTCATTTCTACTCTCTACTCTCATTTAATTTTTTTGACTTATGTTATTTATTGAGTATATGTCCTATTATTTCCCATAGCAACATCAAACATTCTATAGTAATAAGTCATCTCCTTTAGTAGTACTTTGTTTCTTTTGGAAGGATTCCATCTCATTATTTTATGCAGTTTTATCGTCTTTTGCCATCGTTTCTCGAGGAATTGAATTATTTTTCTTTTATAATAATGTAGTAGGTCGATTTTATATGCTTTATATTTATTTGAAGTATTTTGTTGTAGGATTAGCTTTCCTTTTAGTTATAATTGTAGGGTTATCTTTCCCTTTCCTTATAATAACTTAGGTAAATGAAACTCTATTTTATAAAAAATATATTGTTTGGGAAAGTACGATAAATTTGATAATTAAGAGAACTTTGAAAGAAATAATGGTCTTAAAAAATAAAAAACTTAACAAAAATTTAAAATAACCAATAGTATTCAAGATGTAGGGGTAAATATTTTTAAAAGAAAAATAATATATATATATATATATATATGTGTGTAATTTGAAAAAAAAAATAAAGTTCAATATGTAGGGGTAAATATTTTTTAAAGGAAAATAATGTTTTTTTTTGCTAAGAATAAATATTTAATAGATTCATTAAGAACTTTATATACTTTTGACAAAGCACACAGTAAAAAAAAAATTGAAAGAAATTCAATTTATGCTAAGTTATTTGTTCTTTTTTTTAAGATAAACCTCATAAAAAGATGCATTGTATCGCTAATTTAATTTTACATCCAACTACTGCATACATTACATAAGTGAGTAACATATATAAAAATATGTGAAAATACAATAATAAATAATGTTTTTATTTATTTAGTTTTAAAAATTTAAAAATTATATTTTATTATATTATTATACTATTTTCCTTTTGGATCTCAAAATTCCCCTTGTACACCGCCTATATTTGTATCATTTCATATTTCTTACTATATTAATCAATGGGTTTGAATATCCATTTAATTATATTTTGTAGCCAAGTTTCATGTAGTATGTGGGTCCCCTTGTTTAAGTAACCTTTCTAATTTTGGGATGAACATTATCTTTTTCTATAGAAAAAGATATTTTCATGTATGTATTTGGGCATATATTGTAGTAGGAATAATATATTGACATTTAAATTGTGAATTAAAGAGTGAAACATTAATTTTGTATCCTTTGTGTTAAAACTAAGTATATGGCAAAAGTTTTTACAAAAACACGTTTTGATAGAGGAATAGCGTGATATTCCTAGAGAAGCAAAAATCACCAATTGTCAATGAAATTGTTCTAGCCTAATGACATTATGTAAGTATGTTATGTAGAGGAAAGCACATGCCATAATGATGATGAAATCAATTATGAGTTATGAACATCATCTAATAGATTATCTTATTCTAACCTACTTACAAGTACAATCTATCTTATTTTAATTGATCTATGAATAGGTTAGTTTTGTCCCTAGAGGGAGAAACCTATATAAGGGTGTAAAGGTAGAAGAATAAGGAAAGGAAGATAAAGGTGAGAGATAGTATAGAGGGGTAAACAATATTGGACTTATACATGAATATATTACGGCTTTGGTTCTATCTTAGAGGAAGATTATGTTTATTTGGTGAATAAATGAATGACGTTTCTTGAGTTTTATGCACCATCATGAATGCATTCTTTATAAATTTCAGTAATTATTTAGTATATATTAATAAATATTGTTTTTATTAGATAATAATATCACGGTTCCCTTATATATTACATCATCCTCTTTTCCAGATATGATCATCTATTTATAAAATTCTCATAAGCATCTCATGTAGAGACCTTCTCCAATTTCTTGAATTGAAATCCCCTAAGGGTTATGGGGTTTTGGAGGATCATGTTCAATCCTTGAGCGATGTAGAATCCCTTTATATTAGTAGTCCATGTAATGGAGAATGCATCTAGTCTTGTATTAAGAC